>JAPXFY010000014.1:58969435-58986935 GCA_030674185.1 Monoplex corrugatus | reverse complement strand
ACAGATGGCTGTTGGAGGGTGTACAAAATGGCGTTGGAGGAGTGTACAGATGGCGTTAGGAGGGGGACAGGGACAGATGAGGTGACAGAGGCGTGAGGAGATGTACAGATGGCTGTTGGAGGAGGTGTACAGCGTGGAGGGGTAATATGCTGTAGAGGAGTAAGGAGGAGGGGTACGTGGCGTGGAGGGGTACAGTGCTGTTGAGGGGTACATGGGTGGAGGTGTACAGTTGGCTGTTGGAGGAGGTGTACAGTTGGCTGTTGGAGGGGTGTACAGTTGCTGTTGGAGGGTGTACATTGGCTGTTGAGGGTGTACTAGTTGGCTGTTGGATGGAGTGTACAGTTGGCTGTTGAAGGGTGTACACATGGCTGTGTGGAGGGGTGTACAGTTGGCTGTTGGAGGGTGTACATTGGCTGTTGAGGGTGTACAGTTGGCTTTTGAGGTGTACAGTTGGCTGTTGGAGGGGTGTACAATTGGCTGTTGGAGGGGTGTACAGTTGGCTGTTGGAGGGTGTACAGTTGGCTGTTGAAGGGTGTACAGTGGCTGTTGGAGGGTGTACAGTTGCTGTTGGAGGGGTGTACATTGGCTGTTGAGGGTGTACAATGGCGTTGAGGTACAGTTGGCTGTTGGAGGGTGTACAGTTGGCTGTTGAAGGGTGTACACATGGCTGTTGGAGGGTGTACAGTTGGCTGTTGGAGGGTTACAGTTGGCTGTTGAAGGGTGTACAGTTGGCTGTTGGAGGGATGTACACATGGCTGTTGGAGGGTGTACACATGGCTGTTGGAGGGTGTACATTGGCTGTTGGAGGGTGTACATGGCTGTTGGAGGTGTACAGTTGGCTGTTGGAAGGAGTGTACACATGGCTGTGGAGGGTGTACAGTTGGCTGTTGGATTGAGTGTACAGTTGGCTGTTGGATGGTGTACAGTTGGCTGATGGAGGGTGTACACATGGCTGATGGAGGGTGTACACATGGCTGTTGGAGCGTGTGTACACATGGCTGTTGGAGGAGGTAAGTTGGCTGTTGGAGGATGTACAGTTGGCTGTTGAAGGGGTGTACACATGGCTGTTGGAGGGGTGTACATTGGCTGTTGGATAGTGGTATACAGTTGGCTGTTGGAGGGTGTACAGTTGGCTGTTGAGGGTAGTACACATGGCTGTTGGAGGGTGTACACATGGCTGTTGGAGGGTGTACACATGGCTGTTGGAGGAGTTGTAACATGGCTGTTGGAGGAGTGTACAGTATGGCTGTTGGAAGGGTGTACACATGGCTGTTGGAGGGTGTAACAGTTGGCTGTTGGAGGTGTACAGTTGGCTGTTGGAGGGTGTACACATGGCTGTTGGAGGGTGTACACATGGCTGTTGGAGGGTGTACACATGGCTGTTGGAGGGTGTACACATGGCTGTTGGAGGTGTTACAGTTGGCTGTTGGAGGGGTACATGGCTGTTGGAAGGGTGTACATGGCTGTTGGAGGGTCATGGCTGTTGGAGGGTGTACAGTTGGCTGTTGAGGAGTGATGTACACATGGCTGTTGGAGGGTGTACATGCTGTTGGGCGGTCGGCTTTGGAGGGTGTACCATGGCTGTTGGAAGGTGTACAAGTGGCTGTTGGAGGGTCACATGGTGTTGGAGGGTGTACAGTCTGTTGAGGCATGTGTGGAGGGTGTACAGTGGCTGTAGGAAGGATGTTAAGGTGTAGGCTGTTGGAGGGTGCACATGGTGTTGGAAGGGTGTACAGTTGGCTGTTGGGGGTCACATGGATGTTGGAGGGTGTACAGTTGGCTGTTGGAGGGTGTACACAGTTGGAGTACAGTTGAGGGTGTACAGTGTGTGGCTGTTGGAGGGTCACATGGATGTTGGAGGGTGTACATGTGGCTGTTGGAGGGTGTCACAGTGGATGTTGGCAGGATGAGGTGTACAGTTGGCTGTTGGAGGGTTACAGTTGCTGTTGGAGGGTGTACCATTGGCTGTTGGAGGGATGATACAGCTGTGGACATGTGTTGGAGGTGTACAGTGCTGTTGAGGGTACATGTTGGAGGGTGTACAGTTGGCTGTTGGAGGGTGTACAGTTGGCTGTTGGAGGGTGTACATGGCTGTTGGAGGTTGTTGGCTGTTGGAGGGTGTACAGTTGGCTGTTGGAGGGGTTTACAGTTGGCTGTTGGAGGGTGTACATTGGCTGTTGGAGGGTGTACAGTTGGCTGTTGGAGGGTGTACAGTTGGCTGTTGGAGGGTGTACAGTTGGCTGTTGGAGGGTGTACAGTTGGCTGTTGGAGGGTGTACAGTTTGAGGGACTGTTGTGGAGGGGTGTGTGAGGTACAGTTGCTGTGGAGGGTGTACATTGGCTGTTGGAGGGTGTACAGTTGGCTGTTGGAGGTGTACAGTTGGCTGTTGGAGGGTGTACAGTTGGCTGTTGGAGGGGTGTACAGTTGGCTGTTGAGGAGTGTACAGTTGGCTGTTGGAGGGTGTACAGTTGGCTGTTGGAGGGTGTACCGTTGGCTGTTGGAGGTGTACAGTTGGCTGTTGGAGGGGTGTACAGTTGGCTGTTGGAGGGTGTACAGTTGGCTGTTGGAGGGTGAAACAGTTGGCTGTTGGAGGGTGTACAGTTGGCTGTTGGAGGGGTGTACAGTGCTGTGGAGGGGTGTACAGTTGGCTGTTGGAGGGGTGTACAGTTGGCTGTTGTAAGGTGTACATATGGCTGTTGGAGGGTGTACAGTTGGCTGTTGGAGGGGTGTACAGTTGGCTGTTGAAGGAGTGAACAGTTGGCTGTCGGAGGGGTGTACAGTTGGCTGTTGGAGGGGTGTACCGTTGGCTGTTGGAGAGTGTACAGTTGGCTGTTGGAGGGGTGTACAGTTGGCTGTTGGAGGGGTGTACAGTTGGCTGTTGGAGGGATGTACACATGGCTGTTGGAGGGTGTACAGTTGGCTGTTGGAGGGTGTACACATGGCTGTTGGAGGGGTGTACAGTTGGCTGTTGGAGGGGTGTACAGTTGGCTGTTGTAAGGTGTACATATGGCTGTTGGAGGGTGTACAGTTGGCTGTTGGAGTGGTGTGCAGTTGGCTGTTGTAAGGTGTACACATGGCTGTTGTAAGGTGTACACATGGCTGTTGGAGGGGTGTACAGTTGACTGTTGAAGGGTGTACAGTTGGCTGTTGTAAAGTGTACATATGGCCGTTGGAGGGGTGTACAGTTGACTGTTGAAGGGGTGTACAGTTGGCTGTTGTAAAGTGTACATATGGCCGTTGGAGGGTGTACAGTTGGCTGTTGGAGGGGTGTACAGTTGGCTGTTGTAAGGTGTGCATATGGCTGTTGGAGGGGTGTACACATGGCTGTTGGAGGGTGTACATATGGCTGTTGTAAGGTGTACACATGGATGTTGGAGGGGTGTACAGTTGGCTGTCTGAGGGATGTACAGGTGGCTGTTGGAGGGGTGTACAGTTGGCTGTAGGAGGGGTGTACACATGGCTGGTGGAGAGATGTACACATGGCTGTTGGAGGGTGTACAGTTTGCTGATGGAGGGGTGTACAGTTGACTGTTGGAGGGTGTACCGCTGACTGTTGGAGGGGTGTACAGTTGGCTGTTGGATGGTTGTACATTTGACTGTTGGAGGGGTGTACAGTTGACTGTTGGAGGGGTGTACAGTTGACTGTTGGAGGGTGTACAGTTTACTGTTGGAGGGGTGTACAGTTGGCTGTTGGAGGGGTGTACAGTTGGCTGTTGGAGGGGTGTACAGTTGGCTGTTGGATGGGTGTACAGTTGGCTGTTGGATGGGTGTACAGCTGGCTGTTGGATGGGTGTACAGCTGGCTGTTGGATGGGTGTACAGTTGGCTGTTGGATGGGTGTACAGTTGGCTGTTGGATGGGTGTACAGCTGGCTGTTGGATGGGTGTACAGCTGGCTGTTGGAGGGGTGTACAGTTGGCTGTTGGATGGGTGTACAGTTGGCTGTTGGATGGGTGTATAGTTGGCTGTTGGATGGGTGTACAGTTGGCTGTTGGATGGGTGTACAGTTGGCTGTTGGATGGGTGTACAGTTGGCTGTTGGATGGGTGTGCAGTAGGCTTTTAGAGGGGTGTACACATGGCTGTTAGAGGGTGTACACATGACTGTTGGAGGGATTAACAGTTGGCTGTTGGAGGGATGAACAGCTGGCTGTTGGAAGGATATACAGTTGACTTTTTTAGGGGTGTACAGTTGGATTTTGGAGGGGTGTGCACATGGCTGTTGGAGGGGTGTACAGTTGGCTGTTGGTGTGGTGTACAGTTGGCTGTTGGAGGGATGTACAGCTGGCTGTTGGAGGGGTGTAAAGTTGGCTTTTGGAAGGGTGTACAATTGGCTTTTGGAGGGGTGTACACATGGCTGTTGGAGGGGTGTACACATGGCTGTTGGAGGGGTGTACACATGGCTGTTGGAAAGGTGGACACATCATATGTTGGAAGGGCGTACTGTTGGTTATTGGAGGGTGTACAGTTGGCTGTTGGGTGTGTACAGTTGACTGTTGGAGGGTGTATACATGGCTGTTGGAGGGTGTACAGTTGGCTGTTGGAGGGGTGTACAGTTGGCTGTTGGAGGGTGTACACATGACTGTTGGAGGGGTGTACAGTTGGCTTTCGGAGGGTGTACAGTTGGCTGTTGGAGGGGTGTACAGTTGGCTATTGGAGGGTGTATAGTTGTCTGTTGGAGGGGTATACAGTTGGCTGTTGGAGGGTGTACAGTTGGCTGTTTGAAGGGTGTACAGTTGGCTGTTGGAGGGTGTACAGTTGGCTGTTGGGTGTGTACAGTTGACTGTTGGAGGGTGTATACATGGCTGTTGGAGGGTGTACAGTTGGCTGTTGGAGGGGTGTACAGTTGGCTGTTGGAGGGGTGTACACATGACTGTTGGAGGGGTGTACAGTTGGCTTTCGGAGGGTGTACAGTTGGCTGTTGGAGGGGTGTACAGTTGGCTATTGGAGGGTGTATAGTTGTCTGTTGGAGGGGTATACAGTTGGCTGTTGGAGGGTGTACAGTTGGCTGTTTGAGGGGTGTACAGTTGGCTGTTGGAGGGTGTACAGTTGGCTGTTGGAGGGATGTACACATGGCTTTTGGAGGGGTGTACACATGTCTGTGATATTTACCACCCAGCGTTTCCTTTGTCTGTGGGTACAACAACAAACAGTTCAGGCATACTGAGGTTGGTCCAGTCTGTGATATTGACCACTCAGCTCTTCCTCCGTCTGTGGGGTACAACAACAAACAGTTCAGACATACTGAGGTGGTCCAGTTTTTGATATCTAGGACCCAACTCTCCCTCTGTCCACCTCAGTGACGGCCTCCTTCCAAGGTGTCCTAAAGGATGGTGTTGGACAGCGTGTCATGCCGGGTGAGGTGAACAAACCACACCAGCAGCCGCTGTTTTTCAGCTGCCGGTAGTGGCTCTTGTGGGACGACCAATGTGTTCATTTCATTCCGTACATAGTCATTAGTCTCGGATTTGAGACTGGACTTACCAGGCAGATTTTTCAGGCACTACGTCTTAAAGAGCAAAATGTCCGTCCCTGAGTTTAAGATTTGGATTCTGTTCAAGAGGGGCTTATCGCACACGGATAATTCCATATTCGCTCACTGAAATCTGCCGGCAGCTATCTGGCAGATTCCCTGACTCTGCGCAAAACTCTGTGCGCTGGCAAGATCTTGAGACAGGGAAGGGGAAGGGATCTATGAAATACTACATGTAAGTTGAGATCACCAGAATGATGGAAACATAAAGATGAGCAGCGAACAGGCCAGTTTTTATTGTTGCGGGCTGAGATTTAACTCGATAGAAGTCAGTAGAACATATGGCTTTGGACAGAAGCCAGTAGAACACATGGCTTTGGACAGCAGAAGTCAGTAGGACATATGGCTTTGGACAGAACACATGGCTTCAGACAGAAGCCAGTAGAACACATGGCTTTGGACCAAAGTCAGGAGAACACACAGCATTAGACAGAAGCCAGTAAAACACACGAATTTAGACAGCAGCCAGTAGAACACACGGATATAGACAGAAGCCAGTAGAACACATGGCTTTGGACAGAAGCCAGTAGAACACACATATTTAGACAAAGCCAGTAGAACACATGGTTTGGGACAGAAGTCATAGAACACAGCTTTGGACATAAGCCAGTAGAACACATGGCTTTGGACTGGAGCCAGTAGAACACACAGCATTAGACAAGCCAGTAAAACATACGAATTTAGGCAGAAGCCAGTAGAACACATGGCTTTGGACAGAAGCCAGTAGAACACATGGCCTTTGGACAGAAGCCAGTAGAACACACATGTTTAGACAAAAGCCAGTAGAACACATGGCTTGGGACAGAGACCAGTAGAACACATAGCTTTAGACAGAAGCCAGTAGAAAACATGACTTTGGACAGACGTCAGTAGAACACATGGCTTTGGACAGAAGCCAGTAGAACACATGACTTTGGACAGAAGTCAGTAGAACACATGACTTTAGACAGAAGCCAGTGGAACACACAGCTTTCGACAGAAGCCAGTAGAACACATGGCTTTGGACAGAAGTCAGTAGAACATATGGCTTTGGACAGAAACTAATAGAACACACTTGTTTGGACAGAAGCCAGCAGAACACGCTTATTTGGACAGAAGCCAGTAGAACACACAGCTTTGGACAGAAGCCAATAAAACACATGGCTTCGGACAGAAACCAGTAGAACACATAGTTTTGGACAGAAGCCAGTAGAACACATGGTTTTGGACAGAAGCTAGTAGAACACATGGTTTTCGACAGAAGCTAAGGATGAGGCTAAGGATCACACGAAGATTTAGGCTACAGGGGATTCAAACCCACAACCATTCAATCAGTTGTCGGTTGTGCTAAACACGAAGCTACCGCGACTTGCCGAAATACGCCTTTGATTTTGCACATATTCATTTACTTATGTATTCATGTATTTCTTTATCTATTTGTGTATCTATCGGTCTATTCATGTGTTTGTTTACTTACTGTTTATTTGATCTATTTTTTAATTTGTGGATTTATTTTGCCCCAAATGTTTTATCTTGTGAAATTTAGGCAGCTCCCCATGGATAGAGCTTGTCGCCGGAATGCAGCGCCACCCGTTCTTTTCTTGTGTATGTGTTTATTTTTGTTAACCTATGAAAGTAGACAGTGCTATTCAATTTTGCAGTGACAACTTCTCAGTTGCCGTGGAATCTTTAACATGCAGTGACTGTATTCTGCACAGAGGACCACTGTGTACCATCTCAATCATGACATATTTACAGTAGTGATGTGTGTCGGTATAGTCTGTCAGATCAACACACAGATAACCCGTCACGTGTGTCGGTATAGTCTGTCACACCAACACACAGATAACCTGTCACGTGTGTCGGTATAGTCTGTCACACCAACACACAGATAACCTGTCACGTGTGTCGGTATAGCCTGTCACAACAACACACAGATAACCTGTCACGTGTGTCGGTATAGTCTGTCACACCAACACACAGATAACCTGTCACGTGTGTCAGTATAATCTGTCACACCAACACACAGATAACCCGTCACGTGTGTCGGTAGTCTGTCACAGACAATCTGTCACGTGTGTCGGTAAAATCTGTCCACACCAACACACAGATAACCTGTCACGTGTGTCGGTATAGTCTGTCACACCAACACACAGATAACCTGTCACGTGTGTCAGTAGAGTCTGTCACAACAACACACAGATAACCTGTCACGTGTGTCGGCATAGTCTGTCACAACAACACACAGATAACCTGTCACGTGTGTCGGTATAGTCTGTCAAACCAACACACAGATAACCTGTCACGTGTGTCGGTATAATCTGTCACACCAACACACAGATAACCTGTCACGTGTGTCGGTATAGTCTGTCACAACAACACACAGATAACCTGTCATGTGTGTCGATATAGTATGTCAGACCAACACACAGATAACCTGTCACGTGTGTCGGTATAATCTGTCAGATCAACACACAGATAACCTGTCACGTGTGTCGGTATAATCTGTCACACCAACACACAGATAACCTGTCACGTGTGTCGGTATAGTCTGTCACACCAACACACAGATAACCTGTCACGTGTGTCGATATAGTATGTCAGACCAACACACAGATAACCTGTCACGTGTGTCGGTATAATCTGTCAGATCAACACACAGATAACCTGTCACGTTGTCGGTATAGTCTGTCACACCAACACACAGATAACCTGTCACGTGTGTCGATATAGTCTGTCACACCAACACACAGATAACCTGTCACGTGTGTCGGTATAATCTGTCAGATAAACACACAGATAACCTGTCACGTGTGTCGGTATAATCTGTCACACCAACACACAGATAACCTGTCACGTGTGTCGGTATAGTCTGTCACACCAACACACAGATAACCTGTCACGTGCGTCGGTATAAAATATATAAATCTGTCAGATAAACACACAGATAACCTGTCACGTGTGTCGGTATAATCTGTCACACCAACACACAGATAACCTGTCACGTGTGTCGGTATAACCTGTCAGATCAACACACAGATAACATGTCACGTGTGTCGGTATAATCTGTCACACCAACACACAGATAACCTGTCACGTGTGTCGGTATAGTCTGTCACACCAACACACAGATAACCTGTCACGTGCGTCGGTATAAAATATATAAATCTGTCAGATAAACACACAGATAACCTGTCACGTGTGTCGGTATAGTCTGTCACATCAACACACAGATAACCTGTCACGTGTGTCGGTATAGTCTGTCACACCAACACACAGATAATCTGTCACGTGTGTCAGTATAGTCTGTTACAGATAACCTGTCACGTGTGTCAGTATAGTCTGTTACAGATAACCTGTCACGTGTGTCAGTATAGTCTGTCACACCAACACACAGATAACCTGTCACATTGATTTTTGTCGTCAGTTGTCCATTGAGCATTTTGCGTAGTTATCACTGATTTTTTTCCATTTCGCACACGCATAAGCACTACACACACGCACGCACGCGCACGCGCACGCGCACGCACACACACACACACACACACACACACACACACACACACACACACACACACACACACCACACACACACACATACTAAACACATTAACACGCACACACTCACACACACTCCTCACACACACATATATACATACACAAACACACAGACACAAACAGACAGACGCTCACACATACTCACACATCCACCCACACCCATACCCACACCCACAAAAATAAAACTCATCCTCCTCACCCACCCACCCATACCCACCCCCCACGTATACACACACACACCACAACACAAGACATACACCCCCTCCCCCCGCCGCTCACACATATTTATATACAGACACAGACACAGATTTACAGGCAGGCAGGCAATCAGACAGACAGACAAACAGACTGACAGACAGACACACGCACACACACACTCTCACACGTATACATACACAGACACACAGACACAGACACAGGCAGAGAGAAATACACCCACACACACTCACACACCCACCCACCCACCCACCCTCCCACACATGTGTACATACACTCACACCCGCACATGAATACATACACACACACACGTGTACATACACCCCCACACCCCCACATATGTGTACATGCACACACACACACACATTTGTACACACACACATACACACATAGAGCAGACACACACACTGACAGACAGACAGACAGACACACATACTCACATACACCCACCCACCTACACATACACACACACGTGCACACACACACATTGACAGAAAGACAAAGAGACAGACTGACAGACAGGCAGACAGGCAGACAGGCAGAGAGACAGACAGACAAACTGACAGACAGACAGCAGGCAGGCAGACAGACAGACAGACAGACAGAAACACACACCCACACGCATATTCACACGCACGCACACACACCCACACACATACCCACACCCACACCCACACACACATGCACACACGTGTACACACAGACAGTCAGAGAGACAGACAGGCAGGCAGGCAGGCAGGCAGACAGACACACGCACACACGCATACACACACGCACACACACACGCACACACACACACACACACACACACACACACACACACACACACACAACCACACACACATACACACACACAACACACACAGAGGGAAGAACTTCTACACCAACAACAGAAACAAGGACAAGACGAAAGGTGAAGACTTGTGAAGACATTTTTTAATCACCAACATCTTGCACACGTGTATGCAAGCGTCATGAACATAATCTTCTGTACCCCTCATCTAAACACTAAGACCTTAGTCTCTCGGCCAAAGCTCCTACTCGTTCTCTGCACCACAACAAAAGAACTGTATTCATCACTTGCAATGTTCGCCCTCTTTAAGAGCACTCTGAACCTTATGTTACCACTGTGGAACTCTTGTCCCTCAGATATTCATCATTGCAATGTTCATCCTCTTTTAAGAGAGCTCTGAATCTTATGTCATAACGATGGAACTCTCCTACAAGAGATATTCATCATTGCAATGTTCATCCTCTTTTAAGAGAGCTCTGAACCTTATAATTATGTCACAACGATGGAACTCTCCTACCTCAGATATTCATCATTGCAATGCTTATCCTCTTTTAAGAGAGCTCTGAACCTTATGCCACAACAATGGAACTCTCCTCCTTCAGATATTCATCATTGCAATGTTTATCTCTTTAAGAGAGCTCTAAACCTTATAATTATGCCACAACAATGGAACTCTCCTCCCTCAGATATTCATCATTGCAATGTTTATCCTCTTTTAAGAAAGCTCTGAACTTTGTGTCATAACAATGGAACTCTCCTCTTTCATATATATCATCATTGCAATGTTTGTCCTCTTTTAAGAGAGCTCTGAACCTTATAATTATGTCACAATGATGGAACTCTCCTACCTCAGATATTCATCATTGCAATGTTTATCCTCTTTTAAGAGCACTCTGAACCTTATGTCACAACAATGGAACTATCCTCCCTCAGATATTCATCATTACAATGTTTATCCTCTTTTAAGAGCACTCTGAACCTTATGTCACAACAGTGGAACTCTCCTCCCTCAGATATTCATCATTGCAATGTTTATCCTCTTTTAAGAGAGCTCTGAACCTTATAATTATGTCACAACAATGGAACTCTCCTCCCTCAGATATTCATCATTGCAATGTTTGTCCTCTTTTAAGAGAGCTCTGAACCTTATGTCACCACTATGGAACTCTTGTCCCTCAGATATTCATCATTGCAATGTTTATCCTCTTTTAAGACAGCTCTGAACCTTATAATTATGTCACAACAATGGAACTCTCCTCCCTCAGATATTCATCATTGCAGTGTTTGTCCTCTTTTAAGAGAGCTCTGAACCATATGTTTTCAAACGATACCATTTCCGGCATTATTCCCACCGTTTGTATTGTAGTCGTATGCTGGTTGTGTGAAGTAATGCTATATGTGTGTGTGCTGTTTTCATTATTTGTTGTAAAACTGTGTCAGTGTTTTTCCCTTCATCAGTATGAATCCCTGTGTAGTTCCTTGTCTGCCTACGTACATGCATGCGTATTTGTAGGTCTGTCTATGTTTGTCCGTGTGTTGGTATATGCATATTCGTTCGTACAACAAGATTTTCCTCACATTACATGTACACCCGTGTGATACTGTTGTTTCCTTTTCATAATTTATGTCATATTGTTCATCCCATTGTTTTATTGTTGACCTAAAGTGTTTATGTGAAACATTTTTTGTCATGTTCAAGGCTCTGAGGAGATTGCTTCCTGAAATGTTGTGTCAGATATGTCTGTCATTATTGTTTGAAATGTTGTGTCAGATACGTCTGTCATTATTGTTTGAAATATTGTGTCAGATACGTTTGTCATTATTGTTTGAAAAATTGTGTCAGATAAGTATGTCGTTATTGTTTGAAATATTGTGTCAGATGCGTCTGTCACTATTGTTGAAAATATTGTGTCAGATACGTCTGTCATTATTTGAAATATTGTGTCAGATATGTCTGTCATTATTGTTTGAAATATTGTGTCAGATACGTCTGTCACTATTGTTTGAAATGTTGTGTTAGATATGTCTGTCATTATTTTTTGAAATGTTGTGTTAGATATGTCTGTTGTTATTATTTGAAATGTTGTGTTAGATATGTCTGTTATTATTGTTTGAAATGTTGTGTTAGATAAATCTGTTATTATTGTTTGAAATGTTGTGTTAGATATGTCTGTCATTATTGTTTGAAATGTTGTGTTAGATAAGTCTGTCATTATTGTTTGAAATTTGTGTTAGAATGTCTGTCATTGTTTGAAATGTTGTGTTAGATATGTCTGTCATTATTGTTTGAAATACTGTGTCAGATATGTCTGTCATTATTGTTTTGAAGTGTTGTTTTAGATATGTCTGTCACTATTGTTTGAAATGTTGTGTTAGATATGTCTGTCATTATTGTCTGAAATGTTGTGTTAGATATGTCTGTCGTTATTGTTTGAAATGTTGTGTTAGATATGTCTGTCATTGTTTGAAATTTGTATTAGATATGTCTGTTATTATTGTTTGAAATACTGTGTCAGATATGTCTGTCATTATTGTTTGAAATGTTGTGTTAGATATGTCTGTCGTTATTGTTTGAAATGTTGTGTTAGATATGTCTGTCGTTATTGTTTGAAATGTTGTGTTAGATATGTCTGTCACTATTGTTTGAAATGTTGTGTTAGATATGTCTGTCACTATTGTTTGAAATGTTGTGTTAGATATGTCTGTCGTTATTGTTTGAAATGTTGTGTTAGATATGTCTGTCGCTATTGTTTGAAATGTTGTGTTAGATATGTCTGTCGTTATTGTTTGAAATGTTGTGTTAGGTATGTCTGTCACTATTGTTTGAAATGTTGTGTTAAGTATGTCTGTCATTGTTTGAAATGTTGTGTTAAGTATGTCTGTCGTTATTGTTTGAAATGTTGTGTTAGGTATGTCTGTCGTTATTGTTTGAAATGTTGTGTTAGATATGTCTGTCGTTATTGTTTGAAATGTTGTATTAGGTATGTCTGTCATTGTTTGAAATGTTGTGTTAAGTATGTCTGTCGTTATTGTTTGAAATGTTGTATTAGGTATGTCTGTCATTGTTTGAAATGTTGTGTTAAGTATGTCTGTCGTTATTGTTTGAAATGTTGTATTAGGTATGTCTGTCATTGTTTGAAATGTTGTTTTAAGTATGTCTGTCACTATTGTTTGAAATGTTGTGTTAGATATGTCTGTTATTATTGCTCTGAACCTTGTGTCATAACAATGGAACTCTCCTCTTTCATATATTCATCATTGCAATGTTTATCCTCTTTTAAGAGAGCTCTGAACCTTATAATTATGTCACAACGATGGAACTCTCCTACCTCAGATATTCATCATTGCAATGTTTATCCTCATTTAAGAGCACTCTGAACCTTATGTCACAACAATGGAACTCTCCTCCTTCAGATATTCATCATTGCAATGTTTATCTCTTTTAAGAGCACTCTGAACCTTGTGTCATAACAATGGAACTCTCCTCTTTCATATATTCATCATTGCAATGTTTATCCTCTTTTAAGAGAGCTCTGAACCTTATAATTATGTCACAACGATGGAACTATCCTCCCTCAGATATTCATCATTGCAATGTTTATCCTCTTTTAAGACCACTCTGAACCTTATGTCACAACAGTGGAACTTTCCTCCCTCAGATATTCATCATTGCAATGTTTATCCTCTTTTAAGAGAGCTCTGAACCTTGTGTCATAACAATGGAACTCTCCTCCCTCAGATATTCATCATTGCAATGTTTGTCCTCTTTTAAGAGAGCTCTGAACCATATGTTTTCAAACGATACCATTTCCGGCATTATTCCCACTGTTTGTATTGTAGTCGTATGCTGGTTGTGTGAAGTAATGCTATATGTGTGTGTGCTGTTTTCATTATTTGTTGTAAAACTGTGTCAGTGTTTTTCCCTTCATCAGTATGAATCCCTGTGTAGTTCCTTGTCTGCCTACGTACATGCATGCGTATCTGTAGATTTGTCTATGTTTGTCCGTGTGTTGGTATATGCATATTCGTTCGTACAACACGATTTTCCTCACATTACATGTACACCCGTGTGATATTGTTGTTTCCTTTTCATAATTTATGTCATATTGTTCATTGTTTTATTGTTGACTTAAAGGTAGAAGGTAGAAAGAAACTCTAGGGAGAGCTAGACAACAGAAGGTCTTCAGAGAAGTAACCCCCTTTAGACAAGTGTTTCGGCCCTGAATTCCTTACACTCTCGGGGGGGGGGGGGGGGGGGGGGGGGGCCGGGCCACATCCAGGTCATGACTCCTGGATGCCCTTCTGCTGTTGTCTATTTTTTTTTTTTTCCCCACGCCGGGGAGCGAACCTGGGCGATTCTGCGCTTCAGAACTGCGGTACGCGGTTTTACCAATGTGCTAACGGGGCACACATCATCTGTAGGGAATTTAATCCTTATGAAGTTCACTTTTGGTTCCTCCTTGCCCAGATCCAGCTTGAGCTCCTTTCTGCTGCCTCTGCCAACGCTTTAAGGGCTCTAGTCCTCTTCTTCCCAGAAATGGCGAGTTGTTTCATGAGATCATAAGCGGAGGTGCCCACAAACCCTCTTGCCCCGACCTCTATGGCGAAGATTTTGACCCGCAGACCTGCTTTCTTCAGGGTGCTGGCAAGACCGGCGTATTTTTCGGTCTTGTAGATATGTGCTTCTTCCATTCTGCTTTCGTATGGCACAGTGAGTTCTATCAGAATCACTTGTTTCGAGGAGTCAGAGTGGAGAGCGATGTCTGGTCTCATGCCTGTCTTGCTGATGACATCTGGGTAATTTCTCCACTCTGGGAGGTCTGCTGTACACTCCCAGTCGACTGCTCCATCCAGAAGACCCTTTGGCAATGTGCTGTTTGTCATAGCACTTTCGGGCCAGACCTGTTTCCCTCCTGCTTTGTAGAACGTTGTCATAGCAATTGGTGCGTTTGGGGTCATGGTTTTTTTCGCTAACCACGTCTGTGATCACTTTCAGAACTTGGTTGTGCCTCCATGTATACCTTCCTTGGGCTAGCGCTACTTTGCAAGAGCTTAGGACATGTTCCACTGTTTGTTTCTTCTGACAGAGCGGACATGCTGGGTCGTCTGATTTCCCCCATTTCACTAAGTTTGCATTCGAGGGGAGCAGGTCATATACAGATCTGAGGAGGAAGCTTATCCTTAGAGGAGCCATGTGCCACATATCGTTCCAGCTGAGACTTCTTTGGAGTGCGCTGTCCCATGTTGTCCATTGCCCCTGTTGACCTTGCTGGACTGCCTTCTGCACTCTTTTGACATCTTCTTCCTTCAACTCCTGTATGATCATGTCTCTTTTTTCCTTCCCTTTGGCTTTGGACCACCACTGCATTTTTGTTGCTCCCAGTCCCTGTCTGTTGGTTTGCGTGTGTCCAATTATTTCTTTGATGCTGAGGTTTCTCTTGGCATTGTTTACAGCCTCTTGGACTTTCCACTTTCTGCCAGTTCTCAGCTTTGGATGAACTGATCTCACGATATTGTCTTCCGATTCCTCCAGCATGCTCAACAGTCTTGCTTTTCCAACTTTGTATTCCTCCACTATGGATTTGAGAGGTAGCTTCAGCATTGCTTGACGACAGTAGAATGCAACATCAGTGAGACCAGGTGGGACACCGAGCCATTTTCTTGTGTATTTGTTGATTTTGGCTTCCATTGCTTCGACTGTGCTGGTGCAAATGTCATAGATTAGCAGTGGCCACAGCAGCTTTGGTATCAGCATGAACTGTAGACACCAGACTTTGTATTTGCCTGGCAGTCCGCAGTTATCTATTTTCTTTAGGCCTTCTTCTGCTGTTTGCTTGGTTTCACATCCCCTTTGTGTGTCTTTCAGGGAGTCATCATACCATCTTCCGAGACTTTTTACTGGCTCTTCTGTGACAGTGGGGATGGCTTGGTTGGCTACCATGAATTTGACTGAATCTGCCACTTTTCCTTTTCGCAGTGAGAGACTTCGGGATGTTTATGTGAAACATTTTTTGTCATGTTCAAGGCTCTGAGGAGATTGCTTCCTGAAATGTTGTAGATTCTGTATTATTGTTTGAAATGTTGTGTCAGATACGTCTGTCATTATTGTTTGAAATTTGTGTCAGATACGTTTGTCATTATTGTTTGAAATATTGTGTCAGATACGTCTGTCATTATTGTTTGAAATATTGTGTCAGATACGTCTGTCATTATTGTTTGAAATGTTGTGTCAGATACGTCTGTCATTATTGTTTGAAATGTTGTGTAAATAAGTCTGTCGTTATTGTTTGAAATGTTGTGTTAGATAGTCTGTCATTATTGTTTGAAATAGTGTGTCAGATATGTCTGTCATTATTGTTTGAAATGTTTGTCAGATATGTCTGTCATTATTGTTTGAAATGTGTTAGATACGTCTGTCGTTATGTTTGAAATGTTGTGTTAGATATGTCTGTCATTATTGTTTGAAATGTGTGTTTAGATATGTCTGTCTTATTGTTTGAAATTGTTGTGTTAGGTATGTCTGTCATTATTGTTTGAAATGTTGTGTTAGATATGTCTGTCATTATTGTTTGAAATGTTGTTGTTAGATATGTCTGTATTATTATTTGAAATGTTGTTTTAGATATGTCTGTTATTATTATTTGAAATGTTGTTTTAGATATGTCTGTTATTATTATTTGAAACCATTGTCACCATTCGCAGAACTCGAACATAAAAACCGATTGTGAGAAAATGAAAGAAAAAAACACAGAAAGAAAGAAAGAAAGAAAGAAAAACAAACAAACAAACAAACAAACAAACAAACAAACAAACAAACAAACAAACAAACAAACAAACAAACAAACAAATCGAAAAACAAGAACCAAGAGCCCTCTAACACAGAAAAATGAAAAAAGATCCAAAGCCCTTTCTATATCTCGGGTCATCCCATAACATCAGAAACTGGCCTGGTCACTGCCCATCTTCATGTTTCCATCGTTCTGCTGGTATCAGCTCAGTATTTCAAAGGTCTCTTCCCCCCCCTCCCCCCCATCTCCTGCCTCCACTCCGCAGTTGAAAATCTTGCCAGTGCATAGGGTTACGCGCACGCTCAGGAAGTCTACACAGATAATTGCTGGCTGATTTGGGGGGGGGGGGGGGAGCGCATATGGATTTGTCAGAGTGCAATGATTCCGTCTTGCAAGAAATCCAAACGAACTCCTACCGTTGTTATGTTAAACGTGGTTGAATTGCTGCTTTCTATCGACAGATACAATGGGTAAGACATTAATTAAAACAACAACAAACAAACAAACAAACGAACGAACAAACAAACAAACAAACAAACAGACAGACAGACAGACAGACAAACAAACAAACAAACATACAAACAAACCGAGCAAGGGTATGTTGCTATGATGAATTGTGGCCTCGATTCCATTTTCA
>JAPXFY010000014.1:58959435-58964435 GCA_030674185.1 Monoplex corrugatus | reverse complement strand
GCACTGGGTAGGAGCGATGCGAGGCCGGAATATCGGACAATGATTTTTTTGTGCTGATGGGGGAAGCCACGACTTTCCATTCAGTAGTCTTTGGGAGAAGAGTGGCAGAATGGTTCAGACGTTCGCCTTCCAATAACTAAACTCGAGGTTTCAGGGTTTGCTGCCCGTAGAGGCCTCGACTTTACTCCTCAGTTTGACCGGAAAATCAAACTGAACGTCTAGTCCTTCGGAAGGTGACGAAAAACGAGTCGGATCCGTGTGCCTTCTGGCTGCGCACGCTACAGATCCCACGGCAGTTGAAAATCATGAAGAGCAGGGCATTGTCCGGCTGCCTTGGTATAAAACATTGGAGAAAAGGTTGATTTCCACAGGTCCCACCCCTTGAAGACCAATCAGCCTTCTTGTCTTTCTGAAGTCTTGGTTAAAAAAAAATGAATGTGAATATGAAATTGAAACAAGGGAGAGGGAATGGGTACCGCCCTCATAATGCTGGTCCCGGGAAAAAGTGAGGTCTCTGTCACCTCTCTCCCCTACAACCTCAGGGTTATGGAACTATCTAAGTAGGACCTCAGGACCTGGCCAGCTCATGGGTTTACATGCAGGCTTAAGGTTTGTGCCATGATCATTTTGGATTTTTTCCATCACATGGCACCTGCGACGATAGTGCATATGGAATTCATTCCGAGAACATCATCTTGAGAAATTGAAACTGAAACTGAAGTCTATGAGATAGGGGAATTAGAGCACCTGGCCATAACAGGAAAGCTGGAGGGAAAGAGAACACCAGGTAGATCCAGGGGAGAAAATATTGGACGGACTCGCAGTTTGGCTGAGGACAGAGAAGGGTGGGAGATGTACTTGCAGCGACAAGGGATAGATTCGTATGGAGGGCCATGATCGCCAACACCATGTGGCAAGGCGCATGATGATGATGAGGGCTGACCTTAGTGACGGTGAGATGAAAGAAAAGAAGCGGACTTGGTAGAAGTGGCGTGTTGAGTCACAACCAAGAACACTTTACCTCTGGAACCATCTTCTCCAAGTCTGGAGACATCCTGCAGGTAAAATTTTGGATAAATGTCCCAATGGAGCGTGAACAGGCAGCATCACAGACTTCCTTCAAATTCTGTGTATGAGATAAGGCCATGGAAGAGGCCCACGCTTTGATCTCGTGGTGCTCTGGTGACCCCCCCCCCCCTGCCAATTCTGAGAAACATACAGGCAACAGGAGTGGAACACATAGACCTCTTCTGGATCCAGTGCAAACAAAGAGTCCTGACGGGACAATGGAGATGATCCTCATCAACTGGGGCCATGATGCAGGACACATGATGGTGATGAGTCTGTTGCTCTAACGTTTACAGGTTTCCAGCAGACACATTTACATACAAACTGAGTGTCTCAACCTACTGTAGGTGGCGATATGTATGTAAAACAGCCTTCAGCAACGAACATATCAACATGCATACGGGCTCCTCATTATTCATAAATATGACGTGTCTGCCAAATGTCAAGGTCACACGCCAAGGATTTGGTCCAAATGAACTACTTTATATGTAAAGTGTCCCCTCTTTATTTGCATATCTCGCTGGTCCTGTCCCGATTTACATATTTGAACTCAGTAATTAACCCCCATTCCTCCGACACCAAAGACATCAGCAGCCGTGTTAATCTCTTAGGTGTGGTACTGACAGGGAGGGGAGCTAATTAACCCCTACAGCGTCACGGCCACAGCACTAATTCTTCCCTGGCTTGGTATCAGCCCATTATGCGTCCCTTGCTTGATTGCTCGCTTGGTTGCTGATACATTTTTATACCGCACCGTGGGCACTACCTCCCCCCCCCTCTTCCCCTTTCCACCAGACCTACAGTAGTGGTCTGGACGCTCGTCTTTCGGATGAGACAATAAGCCGAGGGACTGTGTGCTGCATATATGCACGTCGCTCAAGTTAAAGAACCCACGGCAAGTATGAAGTTGTGTCCTAGACAAAATTTGGTGGACAAAATCCACCCTCATAGGTACAAACAAACAAACAAACAAACAAACAAACAAACAAACAAACAAACAAACAATAACAAACAAAAACGAACAAACGACAAACAAACAAACCAACCAACCAACCAACCAACCAACCAAACCAACCAACCAACCAACCAACCAACCAACACCAACCAACCAACCAACCAACCAACCAACCAACCAACCAACCAACCAAACAACCAACCAACCAACCAACCAACACAACCAACAATAAAAACAGCGCAAACAAAACAAAACAAAACAAAACAAAAACAAAACAAAAACAATACAGCAACCCCCCCAAAAAAAAACAACCAAAAAATAAAACAAAAACAAAAAACCCCACTCAGACAAAAAGTCTGCTGTAATGAAAAACGAACGAATGAACGAATGAACGAATGAACGAACGAACGAACGAAATGAATGAATGAATGAATGAATAAATGAATGATGAATGAATGAATGAATGATCGAACAAACGAACGAACGAACGAACGAACGAACGAACGAATCAATGAACGAACGAGTGAACGAACGAGTGAATGAGTGAATGAATGAATGAATGAACGAATGAGTGAACAAATGGATGAACGAATGAATGAATGAACAAACGAACGAATGAATGAATGAACAAATGGATGAACAAACGAATGAACAAATGAATAAATGAATATAACCGTCCTTGTGTAAATCTTGTTCCCGTTAAATTGAGCATTGTCATTGGGCTAATTACTGATAGTGTTTTATGCGGGGTACACTGACCAGGTCTTTTTGTGGAACTGTCTTCCTCATAAAGTCAACTCCGCCATAAAACAAGATAGCCCAGCCATCCTAACAATCTCACTTTTAATATAAGCACGACAACTGACAATTCCATATTTCGTACTTCTCAAGATTAATGCTCTGACAGCTAATGAGACGTGACTGCTAATGAGACGTGACTGCTAATGAGACGTGACTGCAAATGAAATGTGACTCTAATGAGACGTGACTGCAAATGAGACGTGACTGCTAATGAGACGTGGCCGCTAATGAGATGTGACTGCCAATAAAACCCGATTGCTAATCAAACAAGACCGCTAATGAGACATGACCGCTAATGAGACGTGACTGCTAATGAGACGTGGGCGGTAATGAAACGTGACTGCTAATGAGACGTGACCGCAACTGAGACATGACCGGTAATGAGACGTGACTGTTTATGAGACATGGACGCGAAGGAGACGTGACTGCTACTGTGACGTGAACTCTAATGAGACGGGTCTGCTAATGAGACGTGACTGCTAATGAGATGTAACTGCTAACGAGACGTGATTGCTAATGAGACGTGACTGCTAATGAGACGTGACGTTAATACTATATGACTGCTAATAGTTAGGTACATTTGAGAGAGGCTGATCACAATAGGAAAACTTTACGGAAATGTGTGTGTGTGTGTGTGTGTGTGTGTGTGTGTGTGTGTGTGTGTGTGTGTGTGTGTGTGTGTGTGTGTGTGTGTATGTGTGTGTGTGTGTGTGTATTATGCCTCTGTGTGTGTTTGTATGTCTATGCATTGTGTGTGTCCGCGCACGCGCCTGAGTGTGTGTGTGTGTGTGTGTGTGTGTGTGTGTGTGTGCACGTGCGCGAAAAAGAGCTAAGCAGAAGACGACGACAACGGACGACGACGACGACGACGACGAAGAAGAAGAAGAAAACAATCCGAAGAAGAAGAAGAAGAAGAGGAAGAATCCGAAGAAGAAGAAGAAGAAGAAGAAGAAGAAAAAAAGAAGAAAATGAGAAGAAGAAGAATGCGAAGAAGAAGAAGAATGCGAAGAAGAATGCGAAGAAGAAGAATGCGAAGAAGAAGAAGAAGAATGCGAAGAAGAAGAAGAAGAATGCGAAGAAGAAGAAGAAGAATGCGAAGAAGAAGAATGCGAAGAAGAAGAAGAACAAGAATGCGAAGAAGAAGAATGCGAAGAAGAGGAAGAAAAAATAAGAAAAAGAAGAAAAAGATGAAGACGACGACGACGAATAAGAAGAAGAAGAGGAGGAGGAGGAGGAGGAGGCGGAAGAAGGAGAAGAAAAAGGAAAAGAAGAATGCGAAGAAGAATGCGAAGAAGAATCCGAAGAAGAAGAATGCGAAGAAGAATGCGAAGAAGAATGCGAAGAAAATCCGAAGAAGAATGCGAAGAAGAAGAAGAATGCGAAGCAGAATGCGAAGAAGAAGAGAATGCGAAGAAGAATGCGAAGAAGAATCCGAAGAAGAAAAATCCGAAGAAGAAGAAGAAGAAAGCGAAGAAGAATGCGAAGAAGAAGAATCCGAAGAAGAAGAATCCGAGAAGAAGAAGAAGAAGAAGAAGAAGAAGAAAAATCGAAGAAGAAGAAGAAGAAAATCGAAGAAGAAGAAGAAGAATCGAAGAAGAAGAATCGAAGAAGAAGAAGGAAGATCGAAGAAGAATGCGAAGAAGAAGGAAGAAGAAGAAGAAGAAGAATAGAAGAAGAAGAAGAATCGAAGAAGAAGCGAAGAAGGAAGAATGAAGATAGAAAGAAGAATGCGAAGAAGAAGAATAAGAATAAGAATAAGAATAAGAATAAGAATAAGAATAAGAAGAAGAAAGAATAGAAGAAGAAGAAGAAGAATGCGAAGAAGAATGGAAGAAGAAGAATACGAAGAAGAAGAAGAATGCGAAGAAGAATGCGAAGAAGAATGCGAAGAAGAAGAATAAGAATAAGAAGAATGCGAAGAATAAGAATAAGAATAAGAATAAGAATAAAGAATAAGAAGAATAAGAAGAATAAGAAATAAGAATAAGAATAAGGGAAAGAAAGAATGAAGAAGAAGAAGAAGAAGAAGAAGAAGAAAGAAGAAGAAGAAGAAAGAAGAGAAGAAGATGCGAAGAAGAAGAAGAAGAAGAAGAAGAGAAGAAGGAGAAGAAGAAGAAGAAGAAGAAGAAGAAGAAAGAAGAAGAAGAAGGAAGAAGAAGGAAGAAAGAAGAAGAAA
>JAPXFY010000014.1:58954435-58956935 GCA_030674185.1 Monoplex corrugatus | reverse complement strand
AGCAGAAGAAAGAAAGAAGAAGAAGAAGAAGAGAAGAGAGAAGAAGAAGAAGGAAGAAGAGAGAAGAGAAGAAGAAGAAGAATGCAGAAGAATGGAAGAAGAAGAAGAAGAAGAAGAAGAAGAGAAGAAGAATGAAGAAGAAGAAGAAGAGAGAGAAGAAGAAGAAGAAGAAGAAGAAGAAGAAATGAAGAAGAGAAGAGAAGAATGCGAAGAAGAAGAAGGAAGAATGCGAAGAAGGAAGAAGAAGAGAAGAAGAAAGAAGAAGAAGAAGAAGAAGAAGAGAAGAAGAAGAAGAAGAAGAAGAGAAGAAGAAGAAGAAGAAGAAGAAGATGCGAAGAAGGAAGAATGCGAAGAAGAAGAAGAAGAAGAAGAAGAAGAAGAAGAAGAAGAATGCGAAGAAGAAGAAGAAAAGCGAGAAGAAGAAGAAGAATGCGAAGAAGAAGAAGAATGCGAAGAAAAAGAGAAGAAGAATGCGAAGAATGCGAAGAATGCGAAGAAGAAGAAGAAGAAGATGCGAAGAAGAAGAAGAAGAAGAAGAAAGAAAGAAAGAGAAGAAGAAGAAGAATGCGAAGAAGAAGAATGCGAAGAAGAAGAAGAAGAAGAATGCGAAGAAGAAGAATGCGAAGAAGAAGAAGAAGAAGAAAGAAGAAGAAGAGAAGAAGAAGAAGAAGAAGAATGCGAAGAAGAGAAGAAGAAGAAGAAGAAGAAGAAGAAGAAGAAGAAGAAGAAGAGAAGAAGAAGAAGAAGAAGAAGAAGAAAGAAGAAGAAGAAAGAAGAAGAAGAAGAAGAAGAAGAAGAAGAAGAAGAAGAAGAAGAAGAAGAAGAAGAAGAAGAAGAAGAAGAAGAAGAGAAGAAGAAGAAGAAGAAGAAGAAGAAGAAGAAGAAGAAGAAGAAGAAGAAGAAGAGAAGAAGAAGAAGAAGAAGAAGAAGAAGAAGAATGGAAGAAGAAGAAGAAGAAGAAGAAGAAGAAGAAGAAGAAGAAGAAGAAGAAGAAGAAGAAGAAGAAAGAAGAAGAAGCAAAGAACAGATTCCCCTCTTTTTGGCCATTTGAAGGATGGATGGACAACATTCCATTAGCGGAATTGCTTGAATTAGAAATGTTCTGGCATATATAGAACGATCTGTCCCTGGTTCCATTTGATTCTCTACGCTCCACTTTCTTTTTAAAGGAAGATTACGATTACATGACTCAGAAAGACGTGTGTGTGTGAGTGAGTGAGTGAATGAGTGAGTGTGTGTGTGTGTGTGTGTGTGTGTGTGTGTGTGTGTGTGTGTGTGTGTGTGTGTGTGTGTGTGTGTGTGTGTGTGTGTGTGTGTGTGTGTGTCTGTGTCTGTGTCTGCGTCTGTGTCTATGTGTGTTTGTCAGTGTGTATATGTTTCAGTGTGTGCGTGTGAGAGTGTGTCTGTGTGTGTGAGTGTGTATGTGCGTAAGTGTATATCTGTGTGCGTATTTGTATGTAAGTTTGCGTGTACGCGTTTGTCTGTGTGTGTGTGTGTGTGTATGTGTGTGTGTGTGTATGTGTGTGTGTGTGTATGTGTGTGTTTGTTTGTGAGTGAGAAAGAGAGAAAGAAAGAGAGAGAGAGAGAGAAAGAGAGAGAGAGAGACAGAGAGAAAGAGAGAGAGGGAGAGGGAGACAGAAAATGAGAAATACAGAGAGACAGAGACAGACAGAGACAGACAGAGACAGACAGACAGACAGAGACAAACAGAGAGAGACAGAGACAGGGAGATAAGTGAGAAAAAGAGAGAGGAGAGAGAAAAAGAAAGAAAGAAAAGAGAGAGAGAGAGAAAGAGAGCGAGCGAGAGAGAGAGAGAGAGAGAGAGACAGAGAGACAGAGAGAGACAGACAGACAGGACAGAGGACAGAGAGACAGAGACAGAAACAGAGAGAGAGACAGAGAGAGAGAGAGAGAGACAGACAGACAGACAAAGAGAGAGAGAGAAATGGAGGCAGAAACAAAGAGAGACAGAGATAGGGAATGAGAGAGAGAGAGAGAGAGAGAGAGAGAGAGAGAGAGAGAGAGACAGAGACAGAGACAAGAGGAGAGACAGACGAGAGAGAGAGTAGAGAGAGAGAGAGAGAGAGAGAGAGAGAGAGAGAGAGAGAGAGAGAGAGAGAGAGAGAGAGAGAGAGAGAGAGAGAGAGAGTAAGTTGTCATTCAAATAATTATGCCGACAAAATAAAACTGATAGATGTATACAGATATTCGTCCACACAGTCAAACACACATTTTCTTATTTTGATATAGCTGATTAGCTGAGGAACACAATACAGGCATTCATGCACACAGCCTGACACATTCATGCACACTGCAAAACACATTCGTGCACACTGCCAAACACATTCATGCACACACTCAAACATACATCTTCCATTCTGATGGCGTCTGAAGAGCATTGAAGTGTAAGAACCTGGTCTCACGGGGGCATAGTTAGGCAGACCGATTTGCATGTGGAACTGTCGCAGACTAAACTGTTCTGCTGTAGGCATATGCAGAG
>JAPXFY010000014.1:58944435-58946935 GCA_030674185.1 Monoplex corrugatus | reverse complement strand
ACAGACACAGACACAGATACACACACACACACACACAACACAACACACACACACACACACACACACACACACACACACACACACACACACACACACACACACACACATACACACACACACACACGTACGCAACAAATGATAAAACTTTCATTTCAAAATGTATGTAAAAAATTGCAGTATTCTTCCAAATATCATTTGAGATCGATTGTTGCTGTTCATTTTCGTATTCAGCTAAACGCATTGAAAACAAAATACTGTAAAAATGTCAAGTGTATTTGCGGCGAACAATTCACACTGTTTCATTGTCTATTTTACTGCAAAATGCGACGTTCTTTTTTACCAAAAATGTTTACACAAGAAAATTATTCTGAAACTCATTTTAAAGAAGTAACTTCCGATCAATTTTTGTCAGTTAAAATTTCAGGATCGTTGGTTCACAGTCCTGTTAATGCATTACTTTAAGTTTATGAAGTTTGTACTTTAGAGTTAAATTTTCCATACACATTGTTGATGTTAATTGTTAGTGTTAAGTTCTTGTTCCAATTTTCTATTTTCCCACCTACTTATGTCTCTTACTCTGTCTCCCCTCTGCCCCAAATCCAACCCGCCCATCTATCATCCTCTTTTCTTTTTTTCAAATTTTTTATATTATTTTTAATTTTTTATTTTTTTCCTCCCCGTCTAATATCACTCATAGTGAAAAGACGTTAAATCAGAAAACGAACGAACACACACACACACACACCACACACACACCACACACACACACACACACACACCCCACACACACACACACACACACACACACACACACACACACACACACACACACACACACACACACACACACACACACACAACACACACACAACACACACACACACACATACAAAAGAAAAGAAAAGAAAGAAAGAAAGTGGAGTTAGGGGTAGAGATTGTGAAATATCACACAAGATAGAGGTGCGTTTGTGTGTCTAAAAAATGTCAGATTTTTTCAGATGATTCTAGACGGGTCTTTTCACCAAATTGGAATCAGAGGATGAACATTTGAAGAAGTCGCGAATGTGTAAGGTTAGAAGTCATGGTGCAAAGGTCAAGGTCACACAAACAGGAAAAAAGTATGCAGACAGACAAGACATTCCCAGAAACGTGTGACAATATGTTGATTCTATGTTCACTGTTGTGGCAGCCCTCCAGTCATTGTTCTCTACGAGCGCCAAGTTCTGTTTCATATAAAAATTATTCAAGGTCACAGTGACCTCGAGAAGTGCAAAATCTGGAATTACTGTAATTATGTTTGCATAAAAAGAGATATTGTTGAAATGGCTCGACCTTCTATTCAATTAGTTAGCTAGTTAGCTAGTCAGTTAGTCAGTTGTTTGGATGGTTGGTTAGTTAGTTGGTTGGTTGGTTGGTAGGCTGGTTGGTTGGTCGGTCGATTGGTTGGTTGGTTGGTTGGTCGGTCGGTTGGTCGGTCGATTGGTTGGTTGGTTGGTTGGTTTGTTGGTCACTTGGTCGGTCGATTGGTTGGTTGATTGGTTGGTTGATTATTTTTCAGTGTTAATCGGCTTCAACTCCCACGCAGACTCGAACATACGAATGGACTTCTTTTTAATGTGTATGTCTGTTTTCTTAGCTCGCCGTTAAGGCAGCCATAATCCGTTTTCGGGGATGTGCATACATGGTGTTATCATGTGTCCCTGGACCACCGATCACTGACATGTTTACAGAATCTTTAACGTGCGTATCTAATGTTCTGTGTGTATGTACGCAAGAGGGGGGTCCGGGCATCAGCACGTTGGCACACATGTTGACCTGGGAGATGGGAAAAATCTTCACCCTTGACACACCAGTACCCAGGAAAATCTCCATCCTTGACACACCAGTACCCAGGAAAATCTCCATCCTTGACACACCCGTACCCAGGAAAATCTCCATCCTTGACACACAGTGCACAGGTAATAAGTTCCATCCTCGACATACCAGTACCAGGAAAATATCCATCCTTGACATACCAGTACCAGGAAAATCTCTACCCTTGACATACCAGTACCCAGGAAAATCTTCACCCGTGACATACCAGTACCCAGGAAAATCTCTACCCTTGACATACCAGTACCCAGGAAAATCTCCATCTATGACACACCCGTACCCAGGAAAATCTCTACCCTTGACACACCAGTACCCAGGAAAATCTCTACCCTTGACACACCAGTACCCAGGAAAATTCCATCTTATGACACACCAGTACCCAGGAAAATCTCTACCCTTGACACACCAGTACCCAGGAAAATCTCTACCCTTGACACACCAGTACCCAGGAAAATATCCATCCATGAGACACCAGTACCCAGGAAAATATCCATCCATGAGACACCAGTACCCAGGAAAAATCCATCCGTGATACACAAGTTCCCGGGAAAATCTCCATCCGTGACACACCCGACAGTGTCCAGGAAAATCTCCATCCGTGACACACCAGACAGTGTCCAGGAAAATA
>JAPXFY010000014.1:58931935-58939435 GCA_030674185.1 Monoplex corrugatus | reverse complement strand
GAATTTTCAAAACGGAGTGCACCGGATTTAGCTGCTCTGTCAACTACGTTGTTGCCGTGAAGACCAATGTGAGAAGGCACCCAGCATAAACTGATTTCCGAGCCATTTATCTTTAAACAGTGTATTAGATGATTTGCCTCAATTATTAAATCAGGTCTTGTGTCTGTATCAAAAGACTGTAAGGCATATAATACAGATTTTGAATCAACAAACAGAACTACTTTAAAAGGCACAGGCCGAAGGCTTATTAAATAATGCAACGCTTGAACAACAGCGACCAATTCTGCTGTATATATAGATACATTTGCCCCAATGAAAAAAGACTTTTTAATGTTAAATTTTGGAACATAAAACGCTGCTCCAGCGCTCTGATTTGCTAAGACTGACCCATCAGTAAAAATGTGGAGGTGGGTACGGTACTTTTCATCGATGTGTTCACAAGCTGTGGATAGCGTAATGTTGACATTATCATCTTTTTTAATGTCTGCATAATCGAGATCAAACGTGGCCTTTAGCATTTCCCATGTAGGGATAGGCGTTAACGTTGGTTTTTCGGCTATTTCATCCATAGTTATGCTGGATTGTTTGATCAGGTCAGATATGTAAGTTGCGGTTGTAATTTGTGATAAAATGTTTTTTGCTCGTTTTGGAAAGTCAGTATCAGACCTGATTTTAATTTCTTTGCTCACAAAATTATTCGCTTGTGAAGTAGTTGTAATTGCAAACTTTGCTGTAGCTAGCTCACGATGGTTGTTTAGAGGTAGAATTCCAACAACTTTGTACGTTTCCAGAGTAGAAGCTTGAGTTGGTACACCTTGTGCAATTTTAAGACTTTTGCAGTCTAAGTTCTGAATCTTTTTTAGTAAATATTTAGGTGCATTGAAAAAAACTTCTTGCGCGTAGGATAATTTAGACCTGACCAGCGCTGTTGACAGATGAATCAGTATATTTGTATCCATTCCCCAGGGTAATTTGCTTATTATCTTTAGAAAATTTAAGGTTTTTCGTGCTTTTGTTAAAATATAATCAAAATGAACATTCCAGCTTAATTTCGACGTGATGTAAACTCCCAGAAATTTTACGACCTGTTTGTAATTTAACACTTCACCAAGCAATTTGAAAGTAGGCAAGTTATTTGAGTTACCACCAGGATCAAACAGCATCATGTTAGTTTTTTCTGCCGACAACGACAGACCATTTTCTAACATATAGTTTCCAAAATTATCCAGATCAATTTGATACAATTTCCTGATGTAATTCCGTGTTCTCTTTTTTAAAGTGATATTTATCCAAGTGCATATATCATCAGCATACTGTACTAAAACAATACGATTTGAAAAAGCTTTAGGAAGATCCTGTATAAGGATATTAAATAAAATAGGTGCTATCACTGAACCTTGTGGAATCCCCATGTCGAGGCGTCGTGAAGTAGAATAACTAGCTCCCACTCTAGCCTGTATTGTTCTATTAGCTAAAAAAGATTTTAGTACATATTGCCAGATAAACCAACAGATTTTAGCTTGAACAATAAACGTTTATGCCAAACTTGATCGTAAGCTTTTTTTACATCAAAGAAAGTAGCTAAAACACTTTTTCTGCGGGCAAACTGTTGTTGATCTGAGTCGTAAGTTTAACCAGGTGTTCAACTGCGGATCTCCCTTTTCTAAAACCCGCCTGGTTTACCGGAATAACGTTATTTTTATCACAGTAGTGTAAAAGTCTGTTTAAGATCAATCTTTCCATTAGTTTGCTCATGTGGGACGTCAAAGCAATGAGTCTGTAACTGTTTTTATCAGTTTTCGATTTTCCTGCTTTTAATATCGGTATAACTGTAGACTTTTGCCAGATTTGTGGTACAGTTCCGCTAACCCAGCATTTCTGCAAAATTTTGTGTAGGAAAATAAGATAGTTTTCAGGGAGATGTTTAATCATTTCAGTCGAAACTGCATCAACACCTACCGAACTCGTTTTGTTGTGTAGAAAGAGTATTGTGTATTTTTTAGCTCTTCTAAGGTGATTGGAGAATTAAACCAGAGATCATTCTGAGGTATTGGATCAGTGTAGATTGAGTTGTTATCTTCCATTTCTCTGTGATGTTTGCAGTCTGGAGATAAACCTTCAACTTTACTGTTTTTAACAAATAAGTCCACAAAGGTTTCTGCTTTGTCCATGTCTGAAGGAAATGTGTTACATGTTTCTAACATTAACGGACACCTTGGTAAGTTGGTTCCATTCTTCATTTGATTCATTTTCGTCCAGACTTTATGGAAATCTTTGAAATCT
Organism: Monoplex corrugatus; assembly: GCA_030674185.1. Taxonomy (NCBI): domain Eukaryota; kingdom Metazoa; phylum Mollusca; class Gastropoda; order Littorinimorpha; family Ranellidae; genus Monoplex; species Monoplex corrugatus. The sequence continues at coordinate 58,937,152 of JAPXFY010000014.1, read as the reverse complement.
GAAATTTCTTTTGTGCAGAATGATGCCCAATAATCTTTCTTTGCTTCAGCGATGATTTTGTTACATTGGATGTTAGCTTTTTTCATTTCCACATGATCTTCAGGTTTCCGGCTTTTGATGTAGATTTTGAATTTCTCCCTTTTATATTGAACTGCTTTCTCACATGCCTCTGTCCACCAAACATTACCCAATCGATTATTCGATCTAGAAGTTTTGAGTTTCGGAATTGATACGTCTGCAGCGGCTAGAATTGACTCTTGGAATTTAGAAAACAAAATGTCTACATTTTCACTTTCATAATGTCTGTAATCCTGATTAGCAAGAGCAGTTCGAAATAAGGACCAGTCTGCACGCTTGTAATTATATTTTGGAATAATATCAGGAGAGCTGTCTTTCATCCTGATGTTTTTGTCAGTAATGGTTATGATGAAAGGTAGATGATCGCTTCCCAAAGTGTCTCTGTGAGTTTTCCAGGTACAGGATGGTGCTAATTCTGGTGATATCAGAGACAAATCGATGGCTGTCGCCCTGTGTTTGGAGACATCAGGGATCCTAGTGACACTACCATCATTTAGAAGGTAAAGCGAACTATCAACGATATTTTCTACCAAACGATTGCTCGTAACAGTAGAACAGTTCTTTTCCCAAAATGGGGAGTGGGAATTAAAGTCTCCACCTATTAGCCATTTACCACGCTGCTGATCTTGGATCGTGCGCAGCCATTCTGTGTTGCGGTCATTTGGACCTGTTGGCAGGTACACTGATAAAACGTTGATGTTTAAAGAATTGCTTAATTGGACAGTGGCAGCACAAGCGTGCAAATCGTCGCTTGATTTCAAAACCGGAGAAGTAAGTAAGCAGTATTGTAACTTTATCGCGGTGGATACCTTCTTCCCGTGATTCCCACATTCATAGACTGGAGGATAGTAATAATTGGGGAAATTGGGAAGCTTGGTTGCAACAACATTCATCGACTGCAGAATCAAAACTTCACATCTATTTGATGTCAGGAAATGCTCCAAGTATGCCGAATTGGTGGAAAGGGATCTACAATTCCATTGCAAAAACTTGACTTGGGATTGTTGTCGCATTACTGATACTGGTTTATCTCCAACTTTCTATTGATTGTTATTTATGGTCGATAATAATGAATACTTTGATTTTCTGTGTACAGGAGAGATGGGCAGAAAGAAAATTACGCAATTACTTAGACTACGAAGTAAAGATAACAAAATTGTAGCAAAACGATGAAAAGAAAATTACACAGTCAACGTAGAAATAACTTATTGAAGAGATATTAGATTACAATGGATAACAAATAACCAATAAACAAAATAATAGCATACACGTCTTCAAATGAACAGAGAGTATAGTCTGAGTCTTAATAGTCGGACTAAAACCTGGTTATTGTATACTTTCAGCAGAAGAAATGTCAGAGATGACGAGGAAAAAGTTCAGTGACATGAACGTCAAGAATTGTATATGTAATACTGTTATATCAAAACATTATATGGCCACCATGGTACGTCGTTGTCGAAAAGGTGGTACCGTTCTCTGGAGAATCTGGAAGGGTGTAGCTGTGCTGATCTTGATCTTGCTGTTCTCCTTGGAGTCTCCCAAAACAGGTCTCGAATGTGTCTTCCAAGATTTCCTGCAATGATGCTGCTTCCTCTGGTGGTGGGGTGAATGTCATCTTTTAGAAATTGTTGAGTGGTACGAAGGTTCTCATGCGATACAAAAGAAATATTTTTCATATCAACAAGTTCAGCAGATAGTAAAGCGTTGAACAGATTTCGTTGAACCTCCATTCGTGCCTGCCGTACAAGGGCAACCTTACTAACGACTAATTTTGAATTAGGATGTTCTTGTGCTATTTGTGTTATGCCTGAAGCGAGATGTTTAGTTGTTGTAGCGAGATCTTTGCTATTCAAATCATGCACACCACAGTGAAAAACAATACAGTCTGCAGTGTGTGTGTGTGTGTGTGTGTGTGTGTGTGTGTGTGTGTGTGTGTGTGTGTGTGTGTGTGTGTGTGTGTGTTTGTGTGTGTGTGTATGTGTGTGTGTGTGTGTGTGTGTGTGTGTGTGTGAAGGAATAATATATATATGTATATATATATTTTAAAAAAATACTCTATGGGTTTGAGACAGAAGAGAAGATAGAAAAGTAGGTTAAAATAAAATGCAGCTCCTTCATAGCTTCAAAGAACACATTCACAAAAACGAAGAGACCCCAGATCGTTCAGCACACCACCATTATCACACAAGTTCACAGACGCCCAGATCTCTCAGCAAAGTACTCATTGCAAGAACAGAAAATTGCTCCAAGACACGCCCCCTGGCAAAAGCTGAGGAGAGCTACTTCACAGCAAGCCATGGGATGAAAGCCCAGAGGTGTAAGTTTAGCTGAGTGTACTGAAGACGTAGAATGAGTCAATCAGTCTGGGTCCCTCACGCCTTGACTAGCCCCTCGCGACCAGACAATTCCCCTGGCTGCAGGTTGTTATCTGGTGCTACAAAACCCTCTCAACACTAAGCCACTGACTGAACGACAAGGGAGAAAACTTAGCGAATTCCTTTACACCAGGCTATTGGTTATTGCCCTTGGAAGAAGTGCCCCCTCCCAAATTACTTAACCCCTTGACTCCCTCAGCCATTTCACCAGCTTTCTGTATTATCTATCATGATAGGAAAGCAAAAACTTGAAACGTTCACTCTCCCACCCTATTCACCAGCTTTCTGTATTATCTATCATGATAGGAAAGCAAAAACTTGAAACGTTCACTCTTTTACCCTATTCACCAGCTTTCTGTATTATCTATCATGATAGGAAAGCAAAACTTTGAAACTTTCACTCTCACCCTATCTACCAGCTTTCTGTATTATCTATCATGATAGGAAAGCAAAACTTTGAAACTTTCACTCTCTCACCCTATTCACCAGCTTTCTGTATTAGCTATCATGATAGGAAAGCAAAACTTTGAAACTTTCACTCTCTCACCCTATCTACCAGCTTTCTGTATTATCTATCATGATAGGAAAGCAAAAACTTGAAACTGTCATCTCTCACCCTATCACCAGCTTTATGCATTATCTATCATGATAGGAAAGCAAAAACTTGAAACATGCATTCTCTCTCACCCTACCCACACAGCTTTATGCATTATCTATCATGATAGGAAAGCAAAAACTTGAAACTGTCACTCTCTCACCTATCTACCAGCTTTCTGTATTATCTATCATGATAGGAAAGCAAAAACTTGAAACTGCATCTTTCACCCTATCACCAGCTTTTGTATTATCTATCATGATAGGAAAGCAAAAACTTGAAACTGTCACTCTCTCACCCTATCCACCAGCTTTCTGTATTATCTATCATGATAGGACAGCAAAAACTTGAAACGTTCACTCTCTCACCCTATCACCAGCTTTCTGTATTATCTATCATGATAGGAAAGCAAAACTTGAAACTGTCACTCTCTCACCCTATTCACCAGCTTTCTGCATTATCTATCATGATAGGAAAGCAAAAACTTGAAACTGCATTCTCTCACCCTATTCACCAGCTTTCTGCATTATCTATCATGATAGGAAAGCAAAACTTGAAACTGCATTCTCTCACCCTATCCACCAGCTTTCTGTATTATCTATCATGATAGGAAAGCAAAAACTTGAAACGTTCACTCTCTCACCCTATCCACCAGCTTTCTGCATTATCTATCATGATAGGAAAGCAAAAACTTGAAACGTCACTCTCTCACCCTATCCACCAGCTTTCTGTATTATCTATCATGATAGGAAAGCAAAAACTTTGAAACGTTCACTCTCTCACCCTATCCACCAGCTTTCTGTATTATCTATCATGATAGGAAAGCAAAAACTTGAAACTGTCACTCTCTCACCTATCTACCAGCTTTCTGTATTATCTATCATGATAGGAAAGCAAAAACTTGAAACGTTAACTCTCTCACCTATCCACCAGCTTTCTGTATTATCTATCATGATAGGAAAGCAAAACTTTGAAACTGTCACTCTCTCACCCTATTCACCAGCTTTCTGTATTATCTATCATGATAGGAAAGCAAAACTTGAAACGTTCACTCTCTCACACTATTCACCAGCTTTCTGTATTATCTATCATGATAGGAAAGCAAAAACTTGAAACATCATTCTCTCACCCTATTCACCAGCTTTCTGTATTATTATCATGATAGGAAAGCAAAAACTTGAAACGTTAACTCTCTCACCCTATCCACCAGCTTTCTGTATCATGATAGGAAAGCAAAAACTTGAAACGTTACTCTCTCACCCAATCACCAGCTTTCTGTATTATCTATCATGATAGGAAAGCAAAAACTTGAAACGTTCACTCTCTCACCCTATTCACCAGCTTTCTGCATTATCTATCATGATAGGAAAGCAAAAACTTGAAACTTTCACTCTTTCACCCTATTCACCAGCTTTCTGTATTATCTATCATGATAGGAAAGCAAAAATTTGAAACTGTCATCTCTCTCATCCTATCTACCAGCTTTCTGTATTATCTATCATGATAGGAAAGCAAAAACTTGAAACATGCATTCTCTCACCCTATCTACCAGCTTTCTGCATTATCTATCATGATAGGAAAGCAAAAACATTGAAACATGCATTCTCTCACCTATCTACCAGCTTTCTGCATTATCTATCATGATAGGAAAGCAAAACGTGAAACTGTCACTCTCTCACCCTATTCACCAGCTTTCTGCATTATCTATCATGATAGGAAAGCAAAAACTTGAAACATGCATTCTCTCACCCTATCACCAGCTTTCTGCATTATCTATCATGATAGGAAAGCAAAACTTGAAACTGTCACTCTCTCACCTATTCACCAGCTTTCTGCATTATCTATCATGATAGGAAAGCAAAACTTTGAAACTGGCACTCTCTCACCCTATCTACCAGCTTTCTGTATTATCTATCATGATAGGAAAGCACAAACTTGAAACGTTCACTCTCTCACCCTATTCACCAGCTTTCTGCATTATCTATCATGATACGAAAGCAAAAACTTGAAACTTTCACTCTCTCACCCTATTCCACCAGCTTTCTGCATTATCTATCATGATAGGAAAGCAAAAACTGGAAACGTTCACTCTCTCACCCTATCTACCAGCTTTCTGTATTATCTATCATGATAGGAAAGCAAAAACTTGAAACGTTCACTCTCTCACCC
>JAPXFY010000014.1:58919435-58921935 GCA_030674185.1 Monoplex corrugatus | reverse complement strand
AGGAACAAGACACATGTCACTACTGGACAGGCTGGTCCTCTCGTTACAGTACAGGGTGGTCAGTTCCAACACACACTTGTTGATATCACCCACTTGAGTGGAGGTGTTATCAGCGAAGAGCTATGACTTTGGTTGGTTTGGTTAGTTGGAGTTTAATGTTAGTTAACGACCGGTTGAGAGTTTCATACTGATGTTTATGTGTTGACAGGGGTTGGTGTTGTACTCTACATGAAGACCCACACCAGACGCTTATATTCATCATCATCATATCATCATATCATCATCACCACCACATCATCATCATCATCTCATCATCATCATCATCGTCGTCATCATCATCATCATCATCATCATCGTCGTCGTCGTCGTCATCATCATCATCATCATCATCATCATCATCATCATCATCAATATTGTTCTTGTTGTTGTTATTATCATTATCATTATTATCATCGTCATCGTCATCATATATTGTTATCATTGTTTAATGCCCAACCGACTGCACAGAGCCATATCAGGGCTATAGCCATTGCGAAATATACACTTTTATAGTATCATTATTACTATTGTCATTTTTCATTATCATTGTTTAATGCCAAGCGACTGCGCAGAGCCATATCAGGACTATCACCAGTGCAAAATATACACAATACATCGATGACCCCGACAGAAACTGCAAAAAAAAATTCAGTTTATTACTACTGCATGTACTTTCTTGCTACTGCTATCTACTTGCCTCAAGATCTTATATCGCCATCAATGCGCAGGCCTCACATCCTTCCACAACACCCACCTACTCTGCTACAGTCATTGTTCACATATACACATTGTTCACATTCAATCATTGTTCACATAGCACATTGTTCACATACTGTTATTGTTCACATGCATTCACTCATTGTTCACACAAACCATTATTCACATTTAGACATTGTTCACATAAACATTGTCTACGTTGTTCACACAGTCATTGTTCACATCACTCAGTCATTGTTCACATACAACACGGTCATTGTTCACATAACACAGCCATTGTTCACACACACACCACACTCATTGTTCACAGACACAAGTCATCGTTCACATAAGTCATTGTTCACATACTGTTATTGTTCACACACACGGCCTTGTTCACATACACACAGTCATTGTTCACACACACACACACACACACACTCATTGTTTACCGACACAAGTCATCGTTCACATAAGTCATTGTTCACATAAATCTTTGTTCGTATACACACCGTCATTCACACACACAGTCATTGTTCACATAAATCATTGTTCATATACATAAGTCATTGTTCACATACACTGCCATTGCTCTTGTGCACACCGTCACTGTTCACGCGAGTCATTGTTCACACACAGTCACTCATTGTCCATACAACGCCATCATTGTTCATACATTGTTCACATAAGTCAGCCATTGTTTACATACAGTCAGTCATTGTTCGTTGCCAGCCGTGTCACTTCTTACAATTTTCTGGGTTGTGGCCTCGGCCAACGTACGATAACTCTGTCAGGTTTGTGGCTATTGTCTCCCCTCATTGATCCTAGCAAGGGGCGGTGGTGGTTGTGTCACATCAGCTAGCGACCCCTAGTTTGTTTTTCCACTGTCCTCTGCCACAGGCCAGCTGCCCTGGCCAAGTGGTTAAGAACATCGGACTTTCAATCAGAAGGTCTCTAAGTTCAAACCTTTCTGGTCAGCGACTGGTAGATAGACAGACAGTTCGGCAGGTAGATAGACAGACAGCTAAACAGACAGACAGACAGACAGACAGATAGATGGATAGACAGACAGACAGACAGATAGACAGATAGACAGACAGACAGACAGACAGATAGATAGATAGCTAGGCAGATAGACAGACAGATAGATAAATAAATAGCTAGATAGACAGACAGACAGTTAGGTAGATAGACAGTTAGGTAGATAGACAGACAGCTAAACAGACAGACAGAAAGATAGACAGACATAGATAGACAGACAGATAGATAGATAGATAGATAGATAGATAGATGGAAGATGGATAGATAGATAGATAGATAGATTGATAGGTTGATATATAAATGACTAGATAAAAAGACGAATAGAGAGATAATTAACCGACTAACCAACTAACCAAACCAACCAACCAACCAAATTACTAACTAACTAACCTAATTAACCTAACTAACCTGACTAACTAACTAACTAACTAACCTAACTTACCTAACTAAACTTACTAAACTAACTAACTAACTAACTAACTAACTAACTAACTAACTAACTGACTAAACAATCGGTACCGCAGTTGGTTATTGCCCCATGCTGATCAAACAGGGCTTTAGGTTCAAACATCTGACAGACCACAGGGAGTTTTTATGACGGGTGAGGTAGACAAGTGGGTAAACATCGGACTTTCAAATCTGAAAGTCCTGGGTTCGATCCGCCCAGACACCTCAGTCTGGTGGTAAAGGGTGGAGATTGTTCCCATCTCCCAGGTCAACATGT
>JAPXFY010000014.1:58901935-58906935 GCA_030674185.1 Monoplex corrugatus | reverse complement strand
AAACAACAAAAAGCAAACTGGCATCATATATCATGTTATGAAACTGTCATACTTCGCTTTAAAATAATGACTATAATAATTCATATAACTCTCTCTCGTCTCTCCCTCCCTCTCTCTCTCTGTCTTTCTCGCATTTGTCTGTCTGTCTGTCTTCTCGATCTATCTGTCGATCTATCTGTCGATCTATCTGTCGATCTATCTGTCTATCTATCTGTCGATCTATTTTCTGTCTATCTATCTATCTGTCGATCTATCTATCTATCTATCTATCTATCTATCTATCTTCTATCTATCTACTATCTATCTATCTGTCCGTCTGTCTGTCTGTCTATTTATCTATTTGTCTATCTTGTCTGTCTGTACGCACGCATGTATGTATATAAAAGAAACAACACTTGTTGCATAGTCTATACCTTCATAAATAAAGAATGAAGTCTTTTGATTTCACTGTTTTTGACTTCTCATGTAAATAAACAGCCATCCAGTCATGTAAATAAGTAACAATCAAATCTAGTCATGTAAATAAACAGCCATCAAATCCAGTCATGTAAATAAACAGCCATCAATTCCTGTCATGTAAATAAACAGCAATGAATGCAGTCATGCAAAACAGCCATCAAATCCAGTCTTGCAAATTAACAGCCACCAATTCCTGTCATGTAGATAAACAGCCATCAATTCCTGTCATGTAGATAAACAGCCACCAATTCCTGTCATGTAGATAAACAGCCACCAATTCCTGTCATGTAGATAAACAGCCATCAATTCCTGTCATGTAGATAAACAGCCATCAGTTCCTGTCATGTAGATAAACAGCCATCAATTCCTGTCATGTAGATAAACAACCATCAATTCCTGTCATGTAGATAAACAGCCATCAATTCCTGTCATGTAGATAAACAGCCGTCAATTCCTGTCATGTAGATAAACAACCGTCAATTCCTGTCATGTAATAAACAGCCATCATTCCTGTCATGTAGATAAACAGCCGTCAATTCCTGTCATGTAGATAAACAGCCGTCAATTCCTGTCATGTAGATAAACAGCCATCAGTTCCAATCATATACATAAACAGCCATCAATTTCAATAATGTAAATAAAGTGCCATCAAGTCCAGTCGTGTAATTACACAGCCATGAAATCCAGTCATGCAATTACACAGCCATGAAATCCAGTCATGCAAACAGCCATGAAATCCAGTCATGCAAACAGCCATGAAATCCAGTCATGCAAACAGCCATGAAATCCAGTCATGCAAACAGCCATGAAATCCAGTCATGCAAACAGCCATCAAATCCAGTTATGCAAACAGCCATCAAATCCAGTCATGCAAACAGCCATGAAATCCAGCCATACAAACAGCCATCAAATCCAGTCATACAAACAGCCATCAAATCCAGTCATACAAGGAAACAGTGTTTAAATCCAGCAGTGCCAATCGACAGCTTTAATTTAAAAATCCAGTCGTGTAAAGAAGCAACGCTTCGTCTTGAGCACGGTTCTAAAACTGTTCTCCAGTCAGCCAGTCGTGAAATGACAAGTCTCCTTGTCTTCTTTGTCCTCTACTCTTTCTTGGTCTCCTTCACATGGCACAGCAGCATCACTAAAATTACAAGTCTGAGGGCTTTTTGTGGGTCTGTCCTTTTATCCCGACCTCTTCCAAAGGGCATTGCACCAGTGCTAAAATTATAAGTATGAGAGCTTTTCTGCGCTGGCCTTTTTTTGCCCTGCCCCTTCTGAGATGGCACTGAAACAGCGCTAAAAACGGACTCTTTGACAATAATGGTTTCCACATGGGCGGGAACTAGGAGCTCTCATTAACAACCACCAATATCCAGGATCAATGGTGGTGGGCAAAGGCCTGGGTTAGAAGGAATATAGAAAACACCGATTGTAGAATGAACTGGATTGGACTGGAGTCGCATTGTTTGATCAGTGGATTTTCTCCCTTTTCAGCGCCGTTTGCTCGCCCCAGGTGTGATCACGTAGCCATTGTACAACGCCACTCATTTCTGTTCTGTGTGTGTATGTGTAATTTTGTCATTTTTGTTTATTGTCACGATTTGGAGTTTGCTCAACAGGGATTCTTCACACTGGCACAATTCCATACGAGCTCTATCCAAAATCCACCAGCAATTATCTAGCAGACTCCCTGAGCATGCGCAAAAGCCTATGCCTTGGCAATCTGGATGCTCTCCTCGTGGACAGCACGTCGCCATTGAACAGCGCCACCCATTTTCTGTTATTGTTCTAGATGCCTTCACTTCGGTCTATCTACATGTATCAATTTATGTTTTCAGGGAATTTTTACCGAGGACAGGCTCTTCTTTACTGTAGGGTCTTTTGCGTGTGGAAAACGTCTGCTGCACACAGAGACCTCGGTTAACGTCTTATCTGAAAAGCTAGGACCCAGACCACTACAGAAAGTGTAGAAGGGGTGTGGGTGTGGGTGTGGGTGTGGGTGGGGATGGGGTGGGGAACACCTCTTTGGAACCAATAAGCAAAGATGTGATCTTTCATTTCTCAAATGGTCACTTTCAGCGCTGGACCACCACACCACATCAGCCTTTCCCTGTTACACGGTAAATAGATAAATGGATGTGTTAACACATTATAACAGGTTGCAAAGGTTGTGAGCGTGATGAACGTGTCCTTCTGACAAGGTAACAGTCTGCGCGGAGAAGGTGTAACACGTTGTAAAGCGATGTAACCGGGATGAACATATCCCTGTAACAAGGCAAACAGTCAAAACGGAGGTGTAACACGTTGTAACACGTTGTAATAGATCAACATATACACTGTAAGTGGTAACGGTCCTAAATCTTGTCCTTGATCTTGGCTGTAGCCAGACGCAGCCATCTTTGTCATATTTGGTGCCGTTGGCCACAACTTGAAGGACACTGGCCACACTGAGGTCATGATGTCAAAAGTCACATTAATGTCATAGCTACAAAGGTCACAGTGAGGTCAAAGGAGTAATGGTCACCTTGAGTTCGTGATGTTAAAGGTCGCAGAGTGAAGTCAAAACGACAAACATCACAGTGACGTCGTAGACAGCATTTATGGTAAGGGCATGGGACAAATAGAACAAAGGTCACATTGAGGTCAGGACCAAGGTCAGACGCTGTGATCATGGGAACAAAGGTCACATTGAAGTCATGACAGGCCATGGGGTCAAAAGTCATGAACTGACACGTCACAGTAAAACGCAAGTTTAAATAAACTGCTTATCTTTAATGCTGTTGATGATAAACACACACACACACACACACACACACACACACACACACACACACACACACACACACACACACACACACACACACACACACACAAACAAACGAACAAACAAACAAACAGCACACAAACAAGCAAACAAATAAGCACACAAACAAACAAACAAGCAAACACACAAACACATAAAAATACACAAACAATCGAACGAACGAACAAACAAACAAACAAACAAACAGACAGACAAACAAACAACTAAACAAGCAAACAAGCAAGCAAATAAACAAGCGAACAAGCAAACAAACAAACAAACAAACAAACAAACAAAGAGACAGATGGACAGACAGACAAACAGACAGACAAACAAACAAACAAACGGATGCAGTATTGATGTGGGTGAAAGTCTAGCTTCCAGTCTCTAGGTCCTGGGTTCGATCCGCCCATACAGCTCCCCTTGGCGGGTAAAGGGTGGAGATTTTTCCCATCTCCCAGGTCAACATGTGTGCAGATCTGCCAGTGTCTAAACGCCCTTGGTATGTATACTCATGCAGAATATCAGGTATCCACCTTTTAAAGATACCGTCTAATATCACTCATAGTGAAAAGACGTTAAATCAAAGAACGAACGAACGTTAAAGATCCTGTAAGTCATGTCAGTGGCTGGCTTGTGGAAACAGTAAAACACCCAGCATGCACGCCCACCAAAGACAAAGATACAGACTGTACAACAACGTAGTGGAGTGTGGTCAGTTCACCTAACAGCTTGAGTTCTCCGAGCTCTACTCAACGATCTGATTATGCGTATTGTGCAGAGCGTCCACATGAACTTGGAGAAAAGCGCTATACAAGAATGGTTTAGAATAACAACAGCAGCAACAACAACAACAATGATGACGATAATAATAATAATAATAATAATAATAATAACGAGGAGAATGATGCCACTACTACTACTGCTGATACTACCACCACCACCACCACCACCACCACTACTACTACTACTAGTATAATAACAATGATACTGATAATAACAATGATACTACTACTACTACTGATACTACTACTACTACTACAACTACTGATGATGATGATAAATAATGACAACAAAGACGACGACGACGACGACGACGACAACAACAACAACAACAACATGTCAAAAACGTTCCTCTTAAGTGTATGAATTGAAATTATTATTATAATTTTTGTTATTACATTGTTTGTTGATGTCTATTCGCTGTTAAAAAAATGAACAAAAAAAGTGTGAAAGAAGAAGAAGAAGAAGAACAACAACAACAACAAGAAGTCAATGTAAACATGGTTTATCTATTTCGTGTATCAGTCAGCGGAAGCGAGACAGTGTGTCGTCTGCTCTCCAAAGGTCAGACGACAATAATAGTTTTCAAAGGAATGGACTGCAAAACAATGTTGCCCAGCTACGTCACCTGTGAACTTCAAAGTTAAAAAGAAAGGACATTCTCTTCTGCTTTCAGACTATGTGGTTTATGCCGTGAAAAAAAGCATAATTATTATACAACTTTCATGTATCGCCTTGTTTCTGTCTGCCATTTTGCAAATGACGAAACTGATTCAAGGAAACTATGGCGTGTAGATCTATAATGTTTGGTTATGTTTGTTTGTTTGTTGGTTTGTTTATGTGTATGTATGTGTGTGTATATGGCTGTGGGTGTGTATGCGTGTCTATGTATGTGTAAATGTGTTGAGTATGTGTGTGTGTTGTATATGTACGTGTGTGTGAGTGTGTGCGT
>JAPXFY010000014.1:58876935-58896935 GCA_030674185.1 Monoplex corrugatus | reverse complement strand
TGTTTGTGTGTGCATGAGCGTGTGTATGTGTGAATATGTGTGTGTGTTTGTGTTTGTGTGTGCATGAGCGTGTGTATGTGTGAATATGTATGTGTGCTTGTGTGTGTGTTTGTGTGTTTGTGTTTATGTGTGTGTGTTTGTGTGTGTGTGTATTTATGTGTGTGTATGTATGTGTGTGTATGTATGTGTGTGTACTGTATTTGTGTTTGTGTGTGTGTGTTTGTGTGTATGAGTATGTGTGCGTATGTGTATGTATGTGTGTATGCATGTGTGTGTGTGTGAGTGTGTATGTGTGTGTATTTGTGTTTGTGTGTGTGTATGTGCGTTTGTGTGAGGGTGTCTCTTTGACTGTGTGTGTGCCCTCTCTCTGTGCGTGTGTGTGTGTGTCTGTGTGTGTATGTGGGTGTGTACATGTGTGTGTATGTGTTTGTGTGATGTGTGTGTGTGCGTGCATGTGTGTGTGTGCGTGTGTATGAGTGTCTCCATGCTCGTACGTATGTGCACGTCTTGTGTATGTGCGTGTGTGTGTGTATGCCCTCACGCGCGTGCGCGCATGTGTGAGTGTGCTACAAAAAAGAAACGGGGAAGCATAAAGCGGTGGTGAGAGAGAGACAGGACAAGACAGAGAGAGAGAGAGAGAGAGAGAAGATGGAGAGAGAGAGAGAGAGAGAGAGAGAGAGTGAGGGAGCCGAGAGTGCTAGCACAGATAATTTCAGGGAAGGGGAAGGGACAGTCAGTGAAAAGTGGTTCGTGTAATATCATACACAGCCTGTAATGGGTATGAAAGGGAGGTGGAGAAGAAGAAGAAGAAGAAGAAGAAAAAGAAGAAGAGGAAGACGAAGAAGAAGAAGAAGAAGAGGAAGAAGAAGAAGAAGAAGATAAAGAAGAAGAGGAAGACGAAGAAGAAGAAGAAGAAGAAGAAGAGGAAGAAGAAGAAGAAGAAGAAGAAGAGGAAGAAGAAGAAGAAGGAGAAGAAGAAGAAGAAGGAGAAGAAGAAGAAGAGGAAGAAGAAGCAGAAGAGACAGACAGACGGACAGACAGACAGCTAGCTAGCTAGATAGCTAGATAGCTAGACAGATAGAAAGCAAGCTTGCTAGATAGATGTATATATAGATATATGTATATATGTAATATATATCTATATACATACATATATATATAGTGTGTGTGTGTGTGAGAGAGAGAGAGAGAGAGACAGAGAGAGACAGAGAGAGAGAGACAGAAAAGACAGACAGAGACAGAGAGAGAGAGAGAGAGAAATGGATACAGAGAAATAGAGAAACAAAGAGACAGTAACAGAGACAGAGGGAAAGAAACAAAAATTAGATGTGTTCAGGCAATCATCACCCACTGGAATATGTCTGACCAGATAATGATCACAATGCTGAAGTCCTACAATCATTTCATCCACTGCCCTGAATCCAGTTTGCAAAGTGCATGGCGGGGATATGATTTGTGTAATGTGCTGACGTAAGGCCGGAATATGATTTGTGTAATGTGCTGACGTAAGACTGGAATATGATTTTTATAATGTGCTGACGTAAGGCCGGAATATGATTTGTGTAATGTGCTGACGTAAGGCCGGAATATGATTTGTGTAATGTGCTGACGTAAGGCCTGAATCAGATTTGAAAGTGCATGCGTAAGCGGAATACTGATTTGTGTAATGTGCTGACGTAAGGCTGGAATCTGATTTGTGTAATGTGCTGATCGTAAGGCTGGAATCTGATTTGTGAAATGTGCTGACGTAAGGCGGAATGATTTTGTAATGTTGCGCGTAAGTGGATATGATTTGTGTAAGCTGAAACTGAATTTGTTTGTAATGTGCTGACGTAAGACTGGAATATGATTTGTGTAATGTGCTGACGTAAGGCTGGAATCTGATTTGTGTAATGTGGTGACGTAAGACTGGAATCTGATTTGTGTAATGTGGTACGTAAGGCTGGAATCTGATTTGTGTAATGTGCTGACGTAAGGCTGGAATATGATTTGTGTAATGTGCTGACGTAAGCTGGAATCTGATTTGTGTAATGTACTGACGTAAGGCTGGAACCTGATTTGTGTAATGTGCTGATGTAAGGCTGGAATCTGATTTGTGTAATGTGGTGATGTAAGGCTGGAATCTGATTTGTGTAATGTGTGATGTAAGGCTGGAATCTGATTTGTGTAATGTGTGACGTAAGGCTGGAACCTGATTTGTGTAATGTGCTGACGTAAGGCTGGAATCTGATTTGTGTAATGTAGCTGATGTAAGGCTGGAATCTGATTTGTGTAATGTTGACGTAAGGCTGGAATCTGATTTGTGTAATGTACTGAGTAAGGCTGGAATCTGATTTGTGTAATGTATGACGTAAGGCTGGAATCTGATTTGTGTAATGTGTGACGTAAGGCTGGAACCTGATTTGTGTAATGTGGTGATGTAAGGCTGGAATCTGATTTGTGTAATGTGGTGACGTAAGGCTGGAATCTGATTTGTGTAATGTGGTGACGTAAGGCTGGAACTGATTTGTGTAATGTGGTGACGTAAGGCTGGAACCCTGATTTGTGTAATGTGGTGACGTAAGGCTGGAATCTGATTTGTGTAATGTGGTGACGTAAGGCTGGAACCTGATTTGTGTAATGTGGTGACGTAAGGCTGGAATCTGATTTGTGTAATGTGTACGTAAGGCTGGAATCTGATTTGTGTAATGTGGTGACGTAAGGCTGGAACTGATTTGTGTAATGTCTGACGTAAGGCTGGAATCTGATTTGTGTAATGTGGTGACGTAAGGCTGGAATCTGATTTGTGTAATGTGGTGATGTAAGGCTGGAATCTGATTTGTGTAATGTGATGACGTAAGGCTGGAATCTGATTTGTGTAATGTGTGACGTAAGGCTGGAACCTGATTTGTGTAATGTGTGACGTAAGGCTGGAATCTGATTTGTGTAATGTGGTGACGTAAGGCTGGAATCTGATTTGTGTAATGTGGTGACGTAAGGCTGGAACTGATTTGTGTAATGTGGCTGATGTAAGGCTGGAATCTGATTTGTGTAATGTGGTGACGTAAGGCTGGAACCTGATTTGTGTAATGTACTGACGTAAGGCTGGAATCTGATTTGTGTAATGTGGTGACGTAAGGCTGGAATCTGATTTTGTAATGTAGGGATGTAAGGCTGGAATCTGATTTGTGTAATGTGGTGACGTAAGGCTGGAACCTGATTTGTGTAATGTATGATGTAAGGCTGGAACCTGATTTGTGTAATGTGGTGACGTAAGGCTGGAACCTGATTTGTGTAATGTACTGATGTAAGGCTGGAATCTGATTTGTGTAATGTGGTGATCGTAAGGCTGGAATCCTGATTTGTGTAATGTGGTGACGTAAGGCTGGAATCTGATTTGTGTAATGTGTGACGTAAGGCTGGAACCTGATTTGTGTAATGTGGTGACGTAAGGCTGGAATCTGATTTGTGTAATGTGCAGACACAGTTGTATGTGACATGGAGGAGAAGGATGACCTGATTTGTAGTAATGATGGAGGAAACATATTATTCGGCCACACTACTTTTGTAACTGGACGAATGACATGTTGTGTATATGGTTGTGTGTGTGTGTGTGTGTGTGTGTGTGTGTGTGTGTGTGTGTGTGTTGTGTGTGTGTGTGTGTGTGTGTTGTTTGTGTGTTTGTGTTGTGTGTGTTTGTGTGTTGTTTGTGTGGTTTGTTTGTATATGTTTAAATTTGTAATTAAAATGGGATGAGTTTGATAGATAATGAAAAATAAGAAGTAGAAAGATAGAATGAGAGAGAGAGATGAGAGACAGAGAGAGAGAGAGAGAGAGAGAGACAGAGACAGAGAGACAGAGAGGAGAGAAGAGAGAAAGAAAAGAGAAGAGAGAGCAGAGAGAGAGGAGCAGAAGAGAGACAGAGAGAGAGAAGAGAGACAGAGAGACAGAGGACAGAGAGAGAGAGAAGGACAAGAGAGACAGAGAGGAAGAGAAAGGACAGAGAGCAGAGAGAGAAGAGAGAAGAGAGCAGAGAGAGAGACAAGAGAGACAGAGAAGAAGAGCAGAGACAAGAAGAGAGAGAGACAGAGAGACAGAGAGAGAGACAGAGAGAGACAGAGAGACAGAGAGACAGAGACGAGAGACAGAGAGACAGAGAACAGAGACAGAGACAGAGACAGAGAGACACAAGAGACAGACAAGAGAGACAGAGAGACAGAGACAGACACAGAGACAGAGAGAGACAGAGACAGAGAGACGGAGAGAGAAAATCACCGACCAGGTCTTCGAATCAACAAGACGGAGATGAAAGACGTGGAGGATGTGCACTGATTACAGACTGTACCTACACCAAGTTTAGCATCACACCTCCACCCTAACCCCTGACATCTCAACCACATAATCCGATTCTGTCCTAACATTAACCCCTCCCACCCTCCTACCCACCCCCACCCAGCAAAACCCAGAAGTGAAAGTTGTTGAAATGATGGTGCAGTGAAGAGGGTTTAGTCAGACGGTTCCTGTTTCCATCACCGCAATGGTGTGAGGATGTGCGGATGGACATAGACAATAATGACAGGGATGACAACAACACTCTGTGCTTATAGCATGGTGTGGGGGTGGGGAGGGGGTTGTATGCTGGATTGCAGTGGACTGGACTGAATAGGATGGTTTAGGATAGGATGGGACAAGAAAAGGACGGGGGTGACATGGGATAGAATGAGAAGGGATGGTAAAAAGATGGGAAAGGGTGGGTTAGGATTGGATGGAATAGGACAGAATAGAAAAGGATAGCATAGGATAGGAGAGGAGAGGATAGGACAGGAAAGGATAGGATAGGATAGGACAGGATAGGATAGGATAGGATAGGACAGAACATGATAGGATTGGACAGGATAGGATAAGATAGGATAGGACAAAACATGATAGGATAGAATAGGATAGGATGGGATAGGACAGGACATGATAGAATAGGACAGGATAGGATAGGATAGGACAGGACAGGATAGGACAGATAGAATAGTATCGGATCGGATAGGATAGGAAAGGATAGGACATGATAGGAAAGGATAGGAAAGGATAGGATAGGATAGGACAGAATAGGACAGGACAGGATAGGACAGGACAGGATATGATAGGATAGGACAGGATAGGATAGGACAGGATAGGATAGGATAGGATGGGACAGTATATGATAAGATAGGATAGGACAGGACAGGACAGAATAGGATAGGACAGGACAGGACAGGACAGGATAGGATAGGATAGGACAGGATAGGAACAGGATAGGATGAAGATAGGATAGGACAGGACAGGATAGGATAGGATAGGACAGGAAGGATAGGATAGGATAGGACAGGACAGGACAGGACAGGATAGGAAGGACAGGACAGAGGATAGGAAACAGATAGGATAGGACAGGACAGGATAGGATAAGATAGGACAGGATAGGAAAGGATAGGATAGGATAGGATCAGGATAGGACAGGATAGAATAGGATAGGATAGGACAGGACAGATAGACAGGATAGGACAGGATAGGATACGACAGGATAGGACAGGATAGGATAAGATAGGATAGGACAGGATAGGATAGGACAGGATAGAACAGGATAGGGTAGGATAGGACAGGACATGATAGGATAGGACAGGACAGGACAGGATAGGATTGGATAGGACAGGATATGGTAGGATAGGATAGGACAGGATAGGATCGGATAGGACAGGATAGGAAAGGATAGGACAGGATAGGATAAGATAGGATAGGATAAGAGACAGGACAGGATAGGATAGGATAGGATAGGATAGACAGGATAGAATAGGATATGATAGGACAGGAAAGGATAGGCTAGGACAGAATAGGATAGGACAGGAAAGGATGGGATAGGATAGACAGGATAGGACAGGATAGTATAGGACAGGATAGGAGAGGAGAGGAGAGAAGAGGAAAAGAGAAGAGAGAATAGGAAGGGATAGGAGAGGAGAGGATAGGATTGGAGACAAAGAGGATAGAGGTTAAGATAAGATAGGATAGGACAGGATAGGACAGGATAGACAGAATAAAGATAGGATAGGATAGGATGGGATAGGAGAGGAGAGGAGAGGATATATTAGGATAGGATAGGATAGGATAGGATAGGACAGGATAGGACAGGATAGGACTGGACAGGATAGGATAGGATAGAATAGGAGACGAGAGGATAGGAGAGGTTAGGATAGGATAGGACAGGATAGGATTGGATAGGAAAGCATAGGATAGGATAGGATATAATAGAGTGGGATGGAAGAGTAAAAAAGATGAGATGGTATAGAATGGAATTGGATAGCATGGGATGGGGTGAGACAGGATGGGATGGGATAGCATGGGACAGGATGAGATGGGATGGTACAGAACTAAATGGGATAGGATAGACAGGACAGGATAGAATAGGACAGGACAGGATAGGATACAATAGAATAGGATAGGATAGGATAGAATAGGATAGGATAGGATAAGATGGGAACGGATGTGGGAGGACAGGATAGGACATGATGGGATGAGATAAGACGGAATAGGATGGGACCGTATGAGACAAGACGAGATGGGATAGGGTGGGATGGGATGGGATGGGATAGAATGAGATAGGATGGGATCTGATAGGATAGGATGGGATGAAATAAGATAGGATGGAATAGGATAGGATAACATGTGTTCCCATAGAATGGATGGACAGGATAGGTTCAGTTTATTCCATCCATACCTTCCTGGGAACTTGAAAAAGCTAACTTCGACATAGACTACATAAATCTCAATAAAACATAAGAGATAAATATTCTAGTATCAGAAGTCAAATCTCATTTAACCACATATTATTCTAATCACCTAAATTTTTTTACAGACGGGTCTGTTTCAGATACAGCTGATAGCGGAGCTGGATTCGTCATTCCTGCCTTAAAGGTACAAAAATCTTTTTGCATAGGTAAAGGCTTCTCTATTTTTACATCAGAATTATACGCAATATTGATGGCTCTTAACTATATTGATAGCCTCTCATACGATATCTGCAAGATACTATTGTGTGTTGATTCTAAATCAGTGTTACGTAGCTTGAAACAAACAGAAAATGTAATACGAAATGACATTATATTTGAGATCAAACATTTGATACATTGTATTTCATCCAGCGGTGTTGGTATAAATTTTTGCTGGGTTCCGTCACTTTGTGAACTTCATTGGAAGGAAGTTTCGGACAAATTAGCAAAAGACGGTGCATCCAATAATGCAAATACCGTAACTTTCCATAACATACGACTGTCAGTTGGATTGGAATGTCTAAAATTTACTACAAGTTCAAAGTGAATTTTCTCAGCTGTTTATTACTAGATAATTTTCATTTCGGCAACTCTTCGCATGCTTATAGGCTGTGTAACCGTGGAAACGGTAAAGCCATATAGATAAAACGTCTTTTCATTACAAGGATTATCATGTTATTTTTGTGGAGGGTACTAAAATCTCTACGGATTAAATCGCACGTAACCGTTTTCGTTGTTTAAGTAACAGCTTGAGTCAGACTGTCGAATGCCAAATTTGAATGACTCTGGCACGATTCCAAAGCCACAAAATACACCTTTGTTACAACATACATATTTCAACACAACTTCGGGATCTGTTAGGCAAAATTAAATACATTTAGATGACCCCACAGTTATCTCCCTGAGTGCAATGATCCTAAAAAAGAAATACTGTCGTTTATTCTTATGAAAACAAAACAAAACAAAACAAAACAAAACAAAACAAAACAAAACAAAACAACAAAAAACAAAACAACAAAAAACAAACAAAACAAAACAAACAAACAAACATAAAAAAAAACACGCGAGCAAACACAAAAGCACACACGATTTCCCCTTCCCCTTCTCCCCACTTTCTACGCAAGCCTACACATGCAAAGACAAACTTTCACACACATACATGTGCCTGAATACATGCACGCCTGTGTGCACACTTATTTTTGCACACGCATGCAAACACACACACACACACACACACACACACACACAGACACACACACACACACACAGACACACACACACACACACACACACACACACACACACACACACACACACACACACACACACACACACACACACATCCTTCTTTTTGGTCTTTCTAGTGAAGTCACTCGAAAATACGTTTTGCTTCTGTGTCTGTCAGTGTGTATGTGTGTGTGTGTGTGTGTGTGTGTGTGTGTGTGTGTGTGTGTGTGTGTGTGTGTGTGTGTGCGTGCGTATGTGTGTGTGTGTGCATGTGCATGTCTGTGTGCGTGCGTGTGCATGTGTGTGTACGTACATGTGTGGGTGTATATACATGTAAGTTTCTTTGCATGTGCGCGTGTGCGCGTGTGCGTGTGTGCGTGTGTGCGTGTGCGCGTGTGCGTGTGTGCGTGTGTGCGTGCGTGTGCGTGTGAGTTTCTGTGCATGTGCGTGCGCGCGCGCGCGCGCGTGTGTGTGTGTGTGTTTTCTCATAGAAAAAGGGAGATTGTCAGAATGGCTCGACAATCCTGTTTATTATTTTTAAGGACGGAATGACCCTTATATTGACAGGAAAAAAAACCTGTCCGGGGCAGTCCGCACAGGGGTATTTGTCTAACAGCTCACGGCAGGCAGGGGGGCTATCCTCCGGTAGATTGGCACCCCATAAATCACTCTGCTCTTGTCCAAACCTCTCTGTCTCTGTCTGACCCTCTCTGTCCGTCTCTCTGTCTTTCGATCTCTCTTGATATATCGATGCAAGTCTTCACTAGTTGCAGTTCTAGACGTATATGTAGGCTAAATCCATAAAGTCTACTGTGATCAGGGCCAATAACATAATGATAATAATGAGCATATATGGCGCGTAATCTTAAACAAGTCCTAAACGCTTACAATAACCAAGGGCGGCCAATAATTTCCAACGCTGGAAAATTTCCATACATTGTCGCTGTAATTGTCTGTCTCTATGTTTGTCTGTTCGCCCGTCTGTCTTTGTCTCTCTCTTTCCTTTTCTCTTCTTGTCTTCCTCTTTTCTTCTCTTTGCACAAGTAGTGTGGTTTTTGATGTTTAGTTACTCAGATGAGATATTTTAGTACACTTTTGAGGATAAAAAAAAACAAACATGCGTAATGCTCACCTGTCACACACTCTTACAAACACATACTCAGTTTACACTTTCTGTCTTTCTCTCTGGTTCTGTCTCTCTGTCTCTGTCTCTCTCTGTGTGTATGTATGTATGTCTCTCTCTCTCTGATCTTGTGTCTCTGTCTGTCTCTTTTTCTCTGTCAGTCTCTGTGTCTCTCTCTCTATCTTCTATCTCTGTCTCTCTCTCTGTTTCTCTCGGTCACTCTCTCTCTCCCTCTCTCTCTCTCTCAATCCCACTCTGTCTTTCTCTTTGTCTCTGTCTCTTCTCTGTCTCTTTCTTTCTCTCTCACTCTCTCTGTATCTCTCTTCCCCCCCCCCCCACTCTCTCTTTTTCTTTCCCTGTTTTTTTTTCGTTCTTTGTATCTGTCACTATGTCTCTCCTTCTCTGCACCTTTCTCTTCCTTTTTCTTTCTCTTCGTTTGTCTGTCTCTATCTATACCTCTCCATCTTCTCGAACGCTCCGCTCTTCTGACACCTCACTGTTGACTGTTCCTCGCTTCTCTCTAGACACCTTTGGTAAAAAATCTTTCTCTGTCTTTGGCCCAAATGTATGGAACTCTCTACCACTGTCTCTCAGAAAAACTAAGTGTTTCTCAACCTTCAAACGGCACCTGAAAACCCACCTCTTTCAAACTCATCTAACCTGAAGAGCCTTAGTTTGCAAGTTTGTCATCAGACTAATCTCTCCTGCCTGTATAACAGTATTTTGTATAAGGGCCTATAGAGCAAGGTGTGTGTGTGCGTGCATGTGTGTATGTGTGTGTGTGTGTGTGTGTGTGTGTGTGTGTGTGTGTGTGTGTGTGTGTGCTTGAGTGAGCATGTGTGTGTATCACTGTATGTGTACAGCTGAGGAAGGGATAGGGGAGAAATTGAGTGGGAAAGAGACTGAAATACTTTAAGACACTTTTTCAAATCTTTGTTTGTATGTAAATTGTGATGTATGATATGCGAATAGTTCATAATTTGTGAGGAATTTTGATTGTCAAGGTATTAATGCTGTAATACTGAAGTTGTAATGTTTTTCCTGTATATGGATTAGAATTTTTCTTTTTTTATCTTCATTCAAAATATTGATTATAATTTTATGTACAACTATTGCATGCATAAACACACACACACGCATGCAAACATAGCACACGCACACGCACACACACACACACACACTCTCTCACTCTCTCTCTCTCACACACACACACACACACACACACATTCTTACAAACACACGCGCACAGCAACGCACACGCACGCACACACACATGTACACACACACGTACGCAAGCACACACACGCAGCAATATATAAACACAGTATGCCTCTTTATTCATATGAAAAATATGTTAATCTTTCTTCATTACATAAGTCAGTGTTTAAATTTTAATATTCTGTGGTTTCTTATGTGTCTTCTTACTTGTATAGTTTTAATGTTTGTTGTTATCTTATTGTGTATGTAATTGTGAACATTTTTTATCACCTTTTGCCTTTCTTGCGAAATGTAAAGCACTGGTGAGCATGTTTTTATATGGAATATGCGCTATACAAATAAACATTATTATTATTATTATTATTATTATTATTATTATTATTATTATTATTATTATTATCTTCTCTTTCTCTCTCTTCCTTTTTCTCTCTTTATCTCCCTCCCTCCCTCTCTTTTTCTCTCTCCCCCTTTCTCCCCTTCTCTCTCCCCCTCTCTCCTTCTCTTTCTTTCTTTCCTCCCTCTCTCTGTCCCTGTCCGTCCCCATCTCTCCTCTCCCATCCTTCTTTCTGTCTCCCTTCCCTCTTTCTCCCTTATCTCTCCCTTTGTCCGCCTTTCTTTCTCTCCTTTCTCTCCCCCTCTGTCTCCTTCTCTCCCTGTCTCTCTCTCCTCTCCGTTCTTTTTCTGTTTCTGTCTTAAGTTATCAATCAACAGACACTGACAGGATTCATTCCATTGATTGGGTTGGGTCAGGTTGTTTGTTTGTTCGTTTGCTTGTCAATTCATTTGTTTGTTTGTCAAAACAGAAATAAATTCCTGCGTGGATAGACACGTCACCATGCTATGGCACCACTCATTTGTGTTCCCTTTGCTCTATTTTCTTTCTTTTTTTCGTGTATCGTACAGGGAAACTGCTTTGTTGCCGTGGGATATTTTACGCACTTTTCGTGCGAACATGACACATAACTTCGTTTAATCATCTCAGCTGTACAACTCGTACTGAAACCACCACCCAAGGTCAAGGTCTAGGTGAAGGGGAGACAATTCTGAGTGGTCAGATATGGACCCTCTTGCCCCCAAGCCAGGTGTGGTGTCCCTTGTTCTGTGAGTACACAAAACTTATCTTTCGTAACATTATTTATGGATCTATCAACTGTCTCAGGGTTTCTGGATGGATTTGAATAGGAAATTCAGAGAAAAATATGAGAATTCTGTACCATCATCTCCTAAATGTAGAAATGGTTTTATGTGGAACTGATGATTAAAAAACAACATTTGATCAGATCATCCTGTATGCTAAGTGTTTTGTCTATGAATGATGAAAACCATAACAAGTGCGACTGCCCGCGTTCAAACAAACAGGAACCAGAAAAACACGCAAAATAGAATCAGAACGCGTATTTAATATAACCAGACAAGACAGGCACACATTTTCGGCCAACTGGCCATTGTCAAACGTAAAGATGAGATCACAAACGAAAAAAACACCAAATACAAAAATTACCAGAAAAAGGCTGAAACTTCCCTGCTGCTTCGTCCAGCGTGTGTGTGTCCTTTTGTCCCACTGGACGAAGCAGAGAGAAGTTTCAGTCTTTTCGTCCTAATTTTTGTATTTGGTGTTTGTTGGTTTGCGATCTTACACTTACGCTTGACAAGTTGGCCGAAAATTTGCGCCTGTCTTGTCTGGTTATATCAAATACGCGTTCTGATTCTATTTTCACGTTTTTCTGGTTTATGAATGAAGACTAAATCGATTCAGACAAAATATACAGAATTTTCTGAATGATTTGAAAAACGAACATAAGACTGAAAAATTATGTTTATTATTTGCAAATGATGTTTGTTGAATACAGTCAAAAGTTGAGTTCATATCAAATACTTCTTCAAACAAATACACAACAATGAGGTGACAGTTTGTTTTGAAGATTTCTTTTCAGCAAATAACAATTTCCCACTGTTGTTACAGTGCATGTTTGCTTGAAGAATGATGATATTGATGATAACAAACTTTCTGACGATGATGTCATCACAAACAGTTACAGCAATCGCAATCATAACTGTAATACTTACCATACAGGAAATACTGAAAAACAGTCATCAACATCATGACTAGTGTTTTTTTTTTCCCCAGTTCCGTTTTTCGATTGCTCTCTGTCTGTCTGTCTGTCTGTCTCATTCTTTCTGTCTGTCTCTGTCAGTCTCCATCTTTCTCTATCTTTCTCTCTCTATCTTTGTCTCTTTCTCTTTGTGTCTCTCTCTCATTCTCACTCTCTGTCTATCTGTTGGTCTGTCTGTTTGTCTCTCGTTCTCACTGTCTCTGTCTGTCTACGAGTCTGTCTCTCTGTCTCTTTTTTTTCTGTGTCTGTCTCTGTCTGTCTGTCTCTTGTTTTGAAGAATTACCAGCTTTGACTGATTTTAGTACTTATGCTTTATATATGTAATTTTCATATGTTGATTTAAAACAAACAAACAAACAATCATCATTATCATCATCAGGTGCCCTGCCACATGGCGTTGGCGATCATGGACCTCCATCTATCTCTATCTCTTGCCGCCCCAAGCATCTCCTCCACCCTCCTTGTACTCAGCCACTCCGCAAGTCCGTCCAGTATTTTGTCCTTGGGTCTACCTGGTGCTCTCTTCCCTTCCAGCTTTCCCGCTGTGACCAGGTGCTCCAAATCCCCTTTCCTCATAAAATGGCCTATAAATGTTGCCTGTCTTTTCCTCATCTTCTTTATGAGTGATCTACTTGTGTCTGCCTCCATCAAGACTGTCTCGTTTGTTTTCTTTGCTGTCCATGGAACTCTCAACATTCTTCTTAGAAACCACATCTCGGCTTCCTCAATCTTGTTCTGGCTTTGTTTGTTGACTGTCCACGCCTCACATCCGTACAACAGTATTGGTTCTATATAACATTCAAGGACTCTCTTCCTGATGTTAATTGATTGGCATTTGTTGGTAAGAATGCTTGTCATCTTCTTGAATGCTGTTTTGGCTTGCCCGATTCTGCCGGTTATTTCCGATGTGCATCTGCCGTCTGAGGAAATGACCGTTCCCAGGTATTTGAACTTATTAACTGTGTCAAGGTTGTGCCATTTGCTGTTATTTTGCATGAGGGGATTTCATTTTTTTTTACTGATCACCATGACTTCAGTCTTCCTGCTGTTTAGTTCCAACCCCTTACCTTTGCTTTCTATTTCTAGTATATTCACAAGGTTTTGTAGGTCCCTTTCATTTTCTGCAATTAGCACGGTGTCATCTACGTATCGAATGTTGTTTAACATTTTCCCTCCAACCTTTAATGCAGGGTCTTCTTCTAGGTTTCTCATGATGTTTTCGCTGTAAAGTGAAAACAGATCTGGTGACAAAACACAACCCTGTCTGACTCCTCTTTTGATGTTTTGGAAAGAGCTTATATCGTTTTCTATTCTCATTGCAGGTGTTTGTTCTCAGTGCATATTCCTGATTATTCGTAGATCTTTTCCATCAACATTGAGTCTCTCCAGTTGGTTGATCAATTCTTCATGTCTTACCCGATCGAAAGCCTTGGTATAGTCAACAAAGCATAAATACAAATCCTTATTCATCTCAATTGACCTCTGTATGATAGTTCTTAGGATGTATATGGCATTAATAGTTCCCTTCCCTTCCACTAATCCAGACTGTTCTTCTGCTATTTCTCTTTTGATTCTATTCCTTGTCCTCATCATGATTATTCTTAACAGGATTTTTGTTACATGACTCATCAAACTGATTGTACGATAACACACATAAATACACAATAAAAACAAAACAGAACAACAACAACAACAACAACAACAAAGACGTTGACAAAAACACACAGAAACACACCTAAAAACAAAAAGAAACAAACACACAACGATAACAACATAATGGCTGAACAAGTATCTTGAGTTGTAAGTAAGCAAACCTGTTCTGTGTTGTGTGAAGAAAACTAATGTGGACGTCTTGTGGTGCTCTCATCACACAGGTAATTGATGGACCGTCAGAGATTGCAGGTAGTTGAGGACAGGTGATGATTTTAAACATAGTGATGACAGAAAAAGATCAATGGGAACATCTTGCAACGGCGTGGCAGGTCTTAGAGTAATTTTATCAATTTCTGTTTATTTTGTGTCATTGTCTCTTTCTGTTTCCATTTTTCAATGCATGGCGGATCTTTGAATAATTGATCAAATCACGTTGTTAAGTGTCATTGTCTCTTTCTGTCTCCATCTTTCAATTCACGGCAGATCTGTGAATAATTGATCAAATTACGTTTATTTTGTGTCATTGTCTCTTTCTCTCTCAACTTGAATCTGGAGTTTCTCTCTACAACTCTTTTTGTCTCTACGTGCATATATATCTCTTTCGGTCTGCCCGTCCATCTGTCCGCCTATTTGCATGTTTGTCTGTTTGTCTGTCTTTCTCTCTCACTTTCTATTTTTCCGTCTGTCTGTCTGCCTATCTTTCACTCTTTCTTTCTTTCTCTCTTTCGCTCTTTTTTTTAATTTTTCTCTTCTTGCTGTCTTTCTCTCTTTCACTCTTTCTTTTTGTCTTTCTTTCTTTTTCTCTCTTTTTCACTCTTTCTTTCTTGTTTCAGTAAATCTTAGCGCCATTCCTCTCTCTCTCTCTCTCTCTCTCTCTCTCTCTCTCTCTCTCTCTCTCTCTGTGTCTGTCTTCGTCTGTGTCTCTTTCTGTCTGTGCCTCTGTCTTCTGTGTGTGTGTGTCTCTCTGTCTTTATTTGTCTCTGTCAGTCTCTGTCTCTCTATTTGTCTCTGTCTCTCGCTTAATTTTTCTAATTAGTTCTCATCATCAGCTTCTTCGTTTGCTTCTGTCGCTTTTTTTCTGTTTCTTTTATTTCTTTGCTTGTCCAACTGCTCATTTCCTTTGATCTTCCCTCATCTCTGTCTCTTTCTTTCTGTAACTTTTGCTTTCTTTCTTCATTTCTTTCTTTCTCTCTCTCTCTTCTGTCTTTCTCATCCCCCTCCCCGTCTCTTTCTCTCTTTCTGCCACTTCCTCTCTCTGTTTGTCTTTATGCTCCTATCCATATCCTTTCCTTAGCTTCTTTCTGTTTCTCTCGCTTTCTTTCTTTTCTTTTCTTTCTTTCTTTATTTCATGTTCTAATTTGCTCCATACATCGCACTGATCTTTGTCACGTCTGAATTGCTTAAATGTGGATGAGTGGATAAACAACTACACCAGGGTGTGAAAGATCTGAGTGCACAGGTTCCAGTCTCTACTGGCCAGAAGTATCTTCCCACTGTGGCGTGGTCGGCAAAATAACTGCCGTGAGAGGTGAGGTTTTTTTTTTTAAACATGTAGAGATATGGTAGTTGATAGGTAGTTGTTGTGATAATTGATGTGGTAGTTTTTGTTGTAGTTGTTGTAGTATTGTTGTGGTAGTTGTTGTGGTAATTGATGATGTAGTTATTGTGTAGTTGTTTGGTAGTTGTTTGGTAGTTGTTGTTGTAGATGTTGTAGTAGTTGTTGTGGTAGTTGTTGTAGTAGTTGTTGTGGTAATTGATGTGGCAGTTATTGTTGTAGATGTTGTAGTAGTTGTTGTGGTAGTTGTTGTTGTAGTTGTTGTGGTAGTTGTTGTTGTAGTTGTTGTGGTAGTTGTTGTGGTAGTTGTTGTGGTAGTTGTTGTTGTAGTTGTTGTGGTAGTTGTTGTAGTTGTTGTGGTAGTTATTGTGGTAGTTGTTGTGGTAGTTGTTGTGGTAGTTGTTGTGGTAGTTGTTGTAGTAGTCGTTGTGGTAGTTGTTGTGTAGTTGTTGTGGTAGTTGTTGTGGTAGTTGTTGTTGTTGTGGTAGTTGTTATGGTAGTTGTTGTGGTAGTTGTTGTGGTTGTTGTTGTGGTTGTTGTTGTGGTAGTTGTCATGGTAGTTGTTGTGGTAGTTGTTGTGGTAGTTGTTCTGGTAGTTGTTGTTGTTGTTGTAGTTGTTATGGTAGTTGTTGTTGTAGTTGTTGTGGTAGTTGTAGTTGTTGTGGTAGTTGTAGTTGTTGTGGTAGTTTGTTGTAGTTGTTGTGGTAGTTGTAGTTGTAGTGGTAGTTGTTGTTGTTGTGGTAGTTGTAGTGGTAGTTGTTGTTGTAGTTGTTGTGGTAGTTATTGTGGTAGTTGTTGTGGTAGTTGTTGTTGTAGTGTTGTTTATGGTAGTTGTTATGGTAGTTGTTGTTGTAGTTGTTGTAGTAGTTGTTATGGTAGTTGTTATGGTAGTTGTTGTCGTAGTTGTTGTGGTAGTTGTTGTGGTAGTTGTTGTGGTATTTGTTGTGGTAGTTGTTGTGGTAGTTGTAGTTGTGGTAATTGTTGTGGTAGTTGTTGTTGTAGTTGTTGTGGTAGTTGTTATGGTAGTTGTTGTGATAGTTGTAGTTCTTGTTTCTATTTCTGTTGTGTTTTTTTTTCTGCTGTTGGTGTTGTTTCTGCTGTTAGTGTTGTTGTTGTTTCTGATGTTGGTATTGTTGTTGTTTGTGATGTTGGTGTTGTTGTTTCTGTTGTTGTTGTTGTGTTGCTCCTGTTGTTGATGTTTCTGTTGTTGTTGTTTCTGTAATTGTTGTTTCAGTTGTTGTTTCTGTTGTTGCTGTTGTTGTTGTTGCTATTGTTGTTATGTTTTTCTGTTTGTATTGTTGTTGTTCTTGTTTCTGTTGTTGTTGTTTTTCTGTTGCTGTTGTTGTTTCTGTTGTTGTTGTTTCTGTGGTTGCTGGATTTGTTGTTGTTTGTGTTGTTGTTGTTCTTTCTGATGTTGGTGTTGTTGTTTCCATTGTTGCTATTGTTGTTTCTGTTGTTGTTGTTGTTATGTTGTTTCCGCAGAGAGAGACAGAGAGAAAGAAATGAGAGAGAAATAATGAACAATGGTGATAATTTATGCTATATCTACCTGACCAAACTAACGACCAACCAACCAAGTGCTCAACAAGACAAGGGACGAAAGAAAAAATGACCAATCAGCAAGCTATGTTCATACAACCGGACCCACATCAACCAACCGAAAAAACAAGAACGAACACACAACCAACCAACCAACCACCACCACCAACCAACTAAGCAACAAGCAACTAGCCAGCCAACCAACCAACTAACCAACTACCAACCAACCAACCAACCAACCAACCAACCAACCAACCAACAACAACCAACCAACAACCAACCACCACAGAATGCCGATCCCCATCAATACTAGCCTAGATATAGAATGACCTTCCCCATCAATGCGCCCAACTACAAATGTCTGTCCCATCTAATACTGCTCTAGAACAGAATGTCCCTGTCCCCATCTAATCTGCTCTAGATACAGAATGTCCTGTCCCCATCTAATACTGCTCTAATACAGAATGTCCTGTCCCCATCTAAACGCTCAATACAGAATGTCCTGTCCCCATCTAATGCTGCTCTAGACACAGAATGTCCTGTCCATCTATCTGCTCAATACATGTCCGTCCACTAATACTGCTCTAGATACAGAATGTCCTGTCCCCATCTAATGCTGCTCTAGATACAGAATGTCCTGTCCCCATCTAATACTGCTCTAGATACAGAATGTCCTGTCCCCATCTAATGCTGCTCTAGATACAGAATGTCCTGTCCATCTAATACTGCTCTAGACATAGAATGACCTGTCCCCATCTAATACTGCTCTAGATACAGAATGTCCTGTCCCCATCTAATACTGCTCTAGATACAGAATGTCCTGTCCCCATCTAATAGCTGCTCTAGATACAGAATGCCCTGTCCCCATCTAATACTGCTCTAGATACAGACGATGTCCTGTCCCCATCTAATACTACTCTAGATACAGAATGCCTGTCCCCATCTAATGCTGCTCCAGCTACAGAATGTCCTGTCCCCATCTAATCTGCTCTAGATACAGAATGTCCTGTCCCCATCTAATGCTGCTCCAGCTACAGAATGTCCTGTCCCCATCTAATGCTGCTCTAGATAAGAATGTCCTGTCCCCACCTAATGCTGTTCTAGATATAGAATGCCCTGTCCCCATCTAATGCTGCTCTAGATACAGAATGTCCTGTCCCCATCTAATACTGCTCTAGATACAGAATGTCCTGTCCCCATCTAATGCTGCTCAGATACAGAATGTCCTGTCCCCATCTAATACTGCTCTAGATACAGAATGTCCTGTCCCCATCTAATGCTGCTCTAGATATAGAATGCCCTGTCCCCATCTAATACTGCTCTAGATATAGAATGCCCTGTCCCCATCTAATACTGCTCTAGATACAGAATGTCCCTGTCCCCATCTAATACTGCTCTAGATACAGAATGTCCTGTCCCCATCTAATACTGCTCTAGATACAGAATGTCCTGTCCCCATCTAATGCTGCTCTAGATACAGAATGTCCTGTCCCCATCTAATGCTGCTCTAGATACAGAATGTCCTGTCCCCATCTAATGCTGCTCTAGATACAGAATGCCTGTCCCATCTAATCTGCTCTAGAACAGAATTCTTCCCCATCTAATCTGCTCTAGAACAGATGCTCCCATCTAATTGCAGAAGAATGTCCTGTCCCCATCTAATGCTGCTCTAGATACAGAATGTATGTCCCCATCTAATGCTGCTCTAGATACAGAATGTCCTGTCCCCATCTAATGCTGCTCCAGTTACAGAATGTCCTATCTCTATCTATTGCTGCCGTAGATACGAATGTCCTGTCTCATCTAATGCTGCTCCAGTTACAGAATGTCCTGTCCCCATCTAATGCTGCTCCAGTTACAGAATGTCCTATCTCTATCTAATGCTGCCGTAGATACGGAATGTCCTGTCTCTATCTAATGCTGCCGTAGATACAGAATGTCCTGTCCCCATCTAATGCTGCCGTAGATACAGAATGTCCTGTCCCCATCTAATGCTGCTCCAGTTACAGAATGTCCTGTCCCCATCTAATGCTTCTCCAGTTACAGAATGTCCTATCTCTATCTAATGCTGCCGTAGATACGGAATGTCCTGTCTCTATCTAATGCTGACGTAGATACAGAATGTCCTGTCCCCATCTAATACTGCTCTAGATATAGAATGTCCTGTCCCCATCTAATACTGCTCTAGATACAGAATGTCCTGTCCATATCTAATACTGCTCTAGATACAAAATGTCCTGTCCCCATCTAATACTGCTCTAGATACAGACAGAATGTCCTGTCCCCATCTAATATACTGCTCTAGATACAAAATGTCCTGTCCCCATCTAATACTGCTCTAGATATACAGTGTCCTGTCCCCATCTTATCAGCTCTAGATACAGAATGTCCTGTCCCCATCTAATACTGCTCTAGATACAGAATGTCCTGTCCCCATCTAATACTGCTCTAGATACAGAATGTCCTGTCCACATCTAATGCTACTCTAGATACAGAATGTCCTGTCCCCATCTAATGCTGCTCTAGATACAGAATGTCCTGTCCCCATGTAATACTGCTCTAGATATAGAATGTTCTGTCCCTATCTAACACTACTCTAGATATAGACAGAATGTCCTGTCCCCATCTAATACTGCTCTAGATACAGAATGTCCTGTCCCCATCTAATATTGCTCTAGATACAGAATGTCCTGTCCCTATGTAATGCTGCTCTAGATACAGACAGGATGTCCTGTCCCCGTCTCTAATACTGCCCTAGATACAGACAGAATGTCCTGTCCCCATCTAATGCTGCTCTAGAT
>JAPXFY010000014.1:58864435-58869435 GCA_030674185.1 Monoplex corrugatus | reverse complement strand
CTAGGAATGTCCTCTTTTCTGTCGCTCTCTATGTTTCTGCTTTGTTCGTTTGCTTTCTGTCATTTCTTCCAAAGTCTTAAATGTTTTCTCTTGGAATTGACAATTGGGTACGAGTATGAAGTGCATTTTTAGCTCTAAGGAAAAGTGATGTGCAGAAGCATTTTTAGGTAATTGAGGCCCATTTTTATCTATGCTTTAGTGTCCTTACTTATGTTTAAATTTGTATTCAGATTTTTTCAAATTCCCTGTGCAACAAATTGGATGGTGTGGTCAACGCCAAGGGCGTATCCTTAGATAATGTACATGAATGCATTGATATGTGTACTTAATTTTCTTTTTCTTTTCTTTTTTTTTTCCTGTTGAAGTAGTGAGCATGTTTTCGAACGGCTATAGTCCTGATATGGCTCTACGCAGTCGGCTGGGCTTTAAACAAAGATAACAATAACAACAGCGTATTAATTTATGCATGCTGTGAGAATATCAAAACGGACACATTAACAATAGATGTAATCAAACAGAAGTAGATTTATATCATCACAGCAATAAACGATATCAATGTCTGCAACAACCCTTATGCAGATGCGCATACGCTTGCAAACAGAAGAAGGAAGAAGTGAAATAAGTACAAATGATATTGCTAACACACTGAATTAAGTGCATTAGCATGCTTGCAATGATTAAGTCTAAGTCTAAATGTTTTTACCGATAGTGCACCTTTAAGGGCTTTTGGTAAATCCTTCCACCAGATGGTACCAGATTATGCTAAACTAGGTTATAAAGATCCAGCCTGGTTTTTGGCAAAAGGAGAAAAGAAGAAGAAGAATTGCGAAGAAGAATTGCGAAGAAGAATTGCGAAGAAGAAGAATTGCGAAGAAGAATTGCGAAGAAGAATTGCGAAGAAGAATTGCGAAGAAGAAGAATTGCGAAGAAGAATTGCGAAGAAGAATTGCGAAGAAGAAAAAAGAAGAAGAAGAAGAAGAAGAAGAAGAAGAAGAAGAAGAAGAAGAAGAAGAAGAAGAAGAGTGAGGGTGGGGGGTGAAGGGACTCATAACCACACCACCACCACCACAACCACCACGTTAAAAGAAAACAGCAACATGAACACTAATAACAAAGCAAAAAGGAAAGATACAGGAAAGACGAGGAAAAAGAAAACAAAAAGGAGAAAAAGAATGAAAAAGAATAAAAAAGAAAGACAAAGAAAAAAAGACACAGACACAGACACAGACAGACAGACACCCCCCACACCCACCCACCCACCCATAACTCACACATACACAGACACGGACATACACAGAAACACACACATACACAGACAGACAGACACACAGTAACACACACACACACACAGATACACACACGGAGACACACACACAACACACACACACACACACACACACACAGACACACACACGCATACACACACAACAACAACAGATACACACACACACACACAACAGCACACACACACCACACACACACAACAACACACACACACACAACACACACACAACACACACACACACACACACACACAACACACAACACACACACACACACACACACACACACACACACAACACACACACACACAACCACACACCACACACACACACCACACACACACACACACCACTCACAGACACAAAACAACAGACCACCCACCTGAACTCTGGAATCAGAACGTCTCCTGGAACTAACAGGAGGCCGTGTCTTCTTCTCCGCCGACCTCCGGTCCAGCGGCGTGCGCGTTGGTCTGTCATGCGCGTGCCGGAGACTGGTCAAGACGAGGATGCGGCCGATGAGGCAGTAGAGGACAGTGGAGATGATGAAGGGCAGAGCGTAGAAAAGGACCAGGTCGATCATGTAGAGAGCCAGGTAGGAAGAACGCTGCAAGCGGTACAAACACTTGGTGATGTGGGATCCGTCGGACAACCGGGTGACGCGCAGATGGGTTAGCCCCAACCAGGGCCCGCAGTAAAGCAGCGTGAACAGCCACAGTCCCCCGATGATCTTCTTTGCGCGCGACACCGTGCACATGGTCTGGGCACGTATCGGATGGCAGATGGCGATGTAGCGCTCTATGGTGAAGGCGGCGATGGACAGCGACGACGCGTCCACGCCCACATACTGGACTAGATGAGGATGGAACACAGGGCCCTACCGAACGGCCACTCGTCGATGCGGTAGAAGGTCTCAGGGACGGCGGGAAGGGTGGCGGACAGAAGCACCAGGCAGTCAGCCACGGCCAGGGACAGCAGGTAGCAGTTGGTGGTGGTGTGCATGGAGCGCGTACGGGCGATCACGATCACCACCAGCACGTTGCCCACGAAGCCCACCGTGAAGACCAGAGAGCTCAAGGTGACGGCTACGCTGTGGTACAGGGATCGTAGTACTGAGGCACGGGCAGGTCACGGCTCCCGTTGACCACGCCCACCACCTCTTCCGCGAAGGTCACGCCCCGGGACCCCGCCCCGCCCTGTCCGGCCCCTGCCTCCAAGAGGGACAGGTTGTTGCTGAGGTTGGGGTTGAGGTTGAGAGGGTTGATGGGGGTGCTGGTGAGGGAATGAGAGAGGGGGTGGGTCAGGTTGGTGGTGGGGATGTAGGTGTGCGGGTGGGAGTCGGAGGGGAGCGGGGGAGGTCGGAGCATGGTGCTGAGTGGGGGAGAGAGGGTGGAGAATCCCGCCATGCTGGTGGAGGGTGGTGGTGATGGTGGTGGTGGTGGTGGTGGTGAATGGTGGTGGTGATGATGATAGCGTGCAGATCTGGTAAAGACAACACACAGAGCGGTGTGAGTGGAATGTCACATAATTATGGTCATCATCATTGTAATAACCATAACAGCAACAACATCACCATCGTCATTATCAACAACAACAATCCTCATTCTTATCTTCCATATTGATGATGATGATGATGGTGATGGTAATGATGACTGTGTTGATGATGGTGATTGTGTTGATGATGGTGATGATGACGATGATGATGATGATGATCCTCCGTCGATTCGACAGATGTGTAGGCATGCCAAAGACATTAATAAATGTTTGTGCCATGTAGGTCTTCATGTGGGATAGTAGGTATACTGGTCCTTTATCACCTGGTGTGGTCTTCATGTGGGATAGTAGGCATACTGGTCCTTTATCACCTGGTGTAGGTCTTCATGTGGGATAGTAGGCATACTGGTCCTGTATCACCTGGTGTGGGTCTTCATGTGGGAAGTAGTATTGGTTATACCTGGTCTCTTATATATACAGCCTTTTGGTGTGGGTCTTCATGTGGGATAGCAGGCATACTGGTCCTTTATCACCTGGTGTGGGTCTTCATATGGGATAGCAGGCATACTGGTCCTTTATCACCTGGTGTGGGTCTTCATGTGGGATAGTAGGTATACTGGTCCTCTATTGCCTGGTGTAGGTCTTCATGTGAGATAGTAGACATACTGATCATTTATCATCTGGTGAGGGTCTTCATGTGGGATATAGGTATACTGGTCCTTTATCACTTAGTTGGGTCTTCATGTGGGATAGTAGACATATTGGTCCTTTATGGCCTGGTGTGGGCCTTCATACGTGATACAAGATTGATCGTGGATGTACGTGTTGTTCCACAGGTTTCTGCATGGGAAGGAGTCCTGTGGTCTTGGGTTCTGCTTCCGCCTGTCTGTCTTCTGTTGAACAGCATCTGTTCTGTGCTGCTCAAATGTGATTGTGTCCAGTGTGCATTGATCTCACGAGGGACTTGAGACTAATATCCAATGGCAACTATCCACTTTTGTTTCCACTGTACTTTAGTGGATATTCTTTATACTATTTTTAGACCACAAGTTTATTCAGTTGATAATCTGTGTTGCTATTTTAAGACCAGATGTTTCTTGAGGTACCAATCTATGTTTCTAATTTTAGGCCAGAGGTTGCATGAGTTCTCAATCTATGTTACTAAGTTTAGATTAGAAGTTCCCTAAGTCGTCAGCCTATGTTACTATTCATATCTACAGAAAAATAATAAGGAGAAGACCCCCGTGAGCAAAGGAGGCCATAGGCACCAGACAGAAGAAGGACAGCAAAACCATAGGCACCAGACAGAAGAAGGACAGCATAACCATAGGCGCCAGACAGAAGAAGGACAGCATAACCATAGGCACCAGACAGAAGAAGGACAGCATAACCATAGGCACCAGACAGAAGAAGGACAGCATAACCATAGGCACCAGACAGAAGAAGGACAGCATAACCATAGGCGCCAGACAGAAGAAGGACAGCATAACCATAGGCACCAGACAGAAGAAGGACAGCATAACCATAGGCACCAGACAGAAGAAGGACAGCATAACCATAGGCGCCAGACAGAAGAAGGACAGCAAAACCATAGGCACCAGACAGAAGAAGGACAGCATAACCATAGGCGCCAGACAGAAGAAGGACAGCAAAACCATAGGCACCAGACAGAAGAAGGACAGCATAACCATAGGCACCAGACAGAAGAAGGACAGCATAACCATAGGCACCAGACAGAAGAAGGACAGCAAAACCATAGGCACCAGACAGAAGAAGGACAGCATAACCATAGGCACCAGACAGAAGAAGGACAGCATAACCATAGGCACCAGACAGAAGAAGGACAGCAAACCATAGGCACCAGACAGAAGAAGGACAGCATAACCATAGGCACCAGACAGAAGAAGGACAGCATAACCATAGGCACCAGACAGAAGAAGGACAGCAAAACCATAGGCACCAGACAGAAGAAGGACAGCAAACCATAGGCACCAGACAGAAGAAGGACAGCATAACCATAGGCACCAGACAGAAGAAGGACAGCAAACCATAGGCACCAGACAGAAGAAGGACAGCAAAACCATAGGCACCAGACAGAAGAAGGACAGATAAACATAGGCCCAGACAGAAGAAGGACAGCATAACCATAGGCACCAGACAGAAGAAGGACAGCAAAAACATAGGCACCAGACAGAAGAAGGACAGTAAAACTATAGGCACCAG
>JAPXFY010000014.1:58841935-58859435 GCA_030674185.1 Monoplex corrugatus | reverse complement strand
TGTCAGCTTACTGTTTCATAGGTCCACTGGTCTGTTGGCTGCCCATCTTAATGTTTCCATCATTTCTGGTGGTGCCAGGTTAGTGTTTCATAGATCCACTGGTCTGTTCACTGCCCATGTTAATGCTTCCATCATTCTGGTGGTATCAGCTTAATGTTTCATAGGTCCACTGGCCTGTTGGCTGCCCATCTGAATGTTTCCATCATTCTGGTGATGTCAGCTTAATGTTTCATCGGCGCCCTCCCCCGGCCCCGGGTCCCAGCCTCTCCCTTTCATTTCCAGACCTTGTCAACGCATAGTGTTATGCACAGGGTCAGGAAGTCTGCCAGACCATTACTAGAAAATTTGTGTGGAGAGCATATAGAATGGCTGGTGTGCTTTGAATCCCTCTTCAACAAGTTTTTGTTGTCATTCTAATAAGGATTTGGATGGACGGATTAGTGCGAATCTCTACTGAACCTCTCTCCGAGTGGCACTGTGTGTGTGTGTGTGTGTATGTGTGTCTGAGTGTGTGTATGTGTGGATATGTGCGGGTGTGTGTGTAAGTGTGTGGGTGCATGTGTATATGTTTATGTGTGTGTATGCGCGTGTGTGTGTATGTGTGTGTGTGTGTGTGTGTGCGTGCGTGTGGTGTGTGCGTGTGCGTATGTTCTCCATGTGTGTATATGTGAATGTGTGTGTGTGTATATATATGTGTGTATGTGTATATGTATGTGTGTGTGTATGTGTATGCGTGTATGTGTGTGTTTGTGTGTGTCTGTGTTTGTCTGTGTGTGTGTATATGTGTGTGTGTATGTGTGTGTTTGTGTGTATGTGTGTGTGAGTGTGTGTGTCTGTGTGTGTGTGTCTGTGTGTGTGTCTGTGTATGTGCGTATGTGTGTGTGTCTCTGTGTGTGTGTCTATGTGTGTGTGTGTGTATGTGTATGTGTGTATGTGTGTGTGTCTGTATGTGTATGTGTATTTGTGTGTGTATGTGTGTACATGTATGTGTGTGTATGTGCGTGTGTATGTGTTGTTTGTATGTGTGTGTATGTGTGTGTGTATGTGTGTGTGTATGTGTGTGTATGTGTGTGTTTGTATGTGTGTGTGTATGTATGTGTGTGTATGTGTGTAATATTTAGTTATTGACATGTCTGCAGGGCGAACTTCTTTGCTGTCTTGAAAATGACAAATAAAAATCATGAGAGAAAGAGAGAGAGGGGGGAGGAGCACAGAGTGGGAGAGACGAAGGAAGATCCAGAGAGAGAGAGAGAGAGAGAGAGAGAGAGAGAGAGAGAGCGAGAGAGAGAGAGAGAGAGAAAGAGAGAGAGTCATAGAGAGAGAGTTAGAGAGAGAGTGACAGAGAGAGA
Source organism: Monoplex corrugatus (assembly GCA_030674185.1). Lineage (NCBI taxonomy): Eukaryota > Metazoa > Mollusca > Gastropoda > Littorinimorpha > Ranellidae > Monoplex > Monoplex corrugatus. The sequence goes on along the minus strand of JAPXFY010000014.1, from coordinate 58,858,086 downwards.
GAGAGTGAGAGAGAGAAAAAGACAGAGAGAGAGAGAGAAAGAGAGAGCGACAGAGAGAGAGAGAGAGAGGGGGGCAGAGACAGAGAGACAGAGAGAGCGACAGAGTGTGACAGAGAGAGAGAGAGAGAGAGAGAGAGAGAGAGAGGAAGAGAGAGAGAGAGAGAGAGAGAGACAGACAGACAGAGACAGAGACATAGACAGAGACAGAGAGAGAGAGAGAGGGAAAGAGAGAGAGAGAAAGAGAGAGTCATAGAGAGAGAGTGAGAGAGGGGGGAGGAGAAAGAGATTTTTCAGGAGGTGGTGATACTATTCATACTGAAAGAGCCCATGGCATCCCCACGTGGGAAGTCTTAGACAGAATGTCAAGTTATCAAAAATGAGGACATTAATTATTTGACTCCCTAACCCTATTACCTACTACAAAACTTAACCCTTTCATTCCTAGACCCATCCCGTCAGCATACAATCACACGCAAATGGCGCGCGCACACACACATATACACACATAAACACACACAAACACACACACATTCTCACACATACACACACACATGCACATACATACACACATACCGTCTAATATCACATACAGTGAAAAGACGTTAAACCAAGGAACGAACGAACGATACACACATACATACATTCACACACACACACATATACATACACACACAAAACACACACTTACTTACACATCCACACATACGCAAACACACATTTACTCACTCACTCACCCACGCAGAAACAAAAGAACAACACAAAACAAAACGAAACAAAACAAAACAAAACAAAACGAAACAAAACAAAACAAAACAAAACAAAACAAAAACAAAACAAAACGAAACAAAACAAAACAAAAACAAACAAAGAAATACCGGAAAACCAACTAGCCAAACATAACCAAACAAAACAAAGACATCTAGACACACAGATGTTGGAGTTTGCTCAGTTGGGATTCATCGCATTCAGACAACCCCATATGCGCTCCAGCAAAATCTGCCAGCGATTATCTATGAACCCCCTTAAGCCTGTGCAAAATTTTCTGAGCTGGCCGAGTCTTCAATGATTGTATCATTAAAATAGGAAGCAAACAGGATAGTTTTTAAGTTGCGGGTTGGGATTGCACTCAAGACGCTAGACTTTGAATTCAAGACACTATCAACTGAGCCATTTATCATGTTGTAGAAAAAGAAAACGACAGAAAGAAAGAAATTACAGATAAGTTTAATTTCCAATTTTTGTCTTAATATATGAAATGTCTGAATATAGACCAAAAAAAAAAAAAAAAAAAGCTTTTGATAGGACACCAAGATAATGTGTCGAACAAATTCCTGTGTTTTTGGTAAGATGCGACATTAAGACGTGACAGCGAACTTTAAATTCAATCCTTTAATTACGTTTGCCTTTTTACTCAACATCAGAGTTTAAAAAAATCGACGACAAAAAACACCCACCATCTATGCACATATTCAATTTTCCTCACACACACACACACACACACCACACGACACACACACACACACACACACACACACACACACACACACACAAACACACACACACACACAAAACAACACACACACTAAAACACAGCACTGCAGAAGAAAGCACACACACACACACACACACACACACACACACACACACACACACACACATACACACACCACACACACTTAAATACACAACGCACTGGCAGGAAGAAGAGCACACACACACACACACACACACACACACACACACACACACATACGCACACACACTCACTCACACACACACACACACACACACACACACACACACACACACACACACTCACACTCATACACACACCACACTCACACACACACACACACACACACACACACACACACACACACACACACACACACACAAACGCGCGTGAGCACACAGAGAAACAGCCAGACAGCCTGCCAGACAGATAGTCAGATAGCGAGACAGACACAGGCAACGAGACCGAGAGAGTAGATGATATACAACAAAAACAACAACAAAAACAACAACAAAACAAAATTTCTTTCGAGCAATGAAATGTTTTTGAAAGTCTTTTGAAAACATAATGTAATCTGGCGTTGATTATATTTATTTATTTATTCGTTTATTTATCATTTATATGTATCATTTATTATTTTTTCTTTCTTTTATTTACTTATTATTTATTTATTTATACATTTATTTATTTAATATCTATTTGTCTATTTTCTTGATTATTCATTTCTTTCTCTGTTTTTTTGTATCATTTGTTTATTCATTTACTTATTCGTTTATTTGTAGATAAGCCAGTCATACTTTTTGCCAAAAGTGGGCAGAACATTGTAGTGACCTCTGTCGGGGAATATTCCACAAGGCCTGCACGGTGCCAGAGAGAAGATGCCTTCAATGGCACCAGCCTCTTCCACAGCACTCCCCCCCCCTGGCCCCCTGGCCCCCCTGGCCCCCCTGGCCCCCCTGGCTTCATTTTTTAACCACTTCCTCTAACCCAGCTTTCTTTAGAATGAATGTTGAATTCAAACTGACCCGGGGCTTCTTCTGAAGCGTCTAGATGTGTGTGTGTGTGTGTGTGTGTGTTGTGTGTGTGTGTGTGTGTGTGTGTGTGTGTGTGTGTGTGTGTTGATGGTGGTGGTGATGATGGAAGGAAAATTGTGCATGTGTGCTTGTGAATGTTTATTTCAGTCTATCTGTGAGACATAGTAAATGCAGGTATTTTCTCGGCCCCTTGTTGACTGGCATCTTGGAAAGGTGGTCAAACCACGTATGTTGTTCCAGTGACAGACTGATTCAAATACAGACATAAAACCCATACACTAGGTAGGACATCGAGACCTTGCCAACACATAAGGTTTATGCGCAGCTTAAGGTTTGTGCCATGGTCATTTTGGATCTTCTCCATTACATTGCATCAGTGGCTTACTTACCAACACATAGGGTTTATGCGCAGGCTTAAGGCTTGTGCCATGATCATTGTAGATCTTCTCCATTCACATTGGCATCAGTGGCTTATTTACCAACACAAGGTTTACGTGGCAGGCTTAAGGCTGTGCTATGATCGTTTTGGATCTTCTCCTTCACATGGTATCGGTGGCTTGCCAACACATAGGGTTTATGTGCAGGCTTAAGGCTTGTGCCATGATCATTGTAGATCTTCTCCATCACATGGCATCAGTGGCTTGCCAACACATAGGGTTTATGTGCAGGCTTAATGCTTGTGTCACGATGATTTTGGATCTTTTCCATCACATGGCATCAGTGGCTTGCCAACACATAGGGTTTATGTGCAGGCTTAATGCTTGTGTCACGATCAGTTTGGATCTTCTCCATCACATGGGATCAGTGATGTAAATGCACATGGAATTTACATTTACTCCGAGCGTGGAGACGTTATGTTGAGAAACTGAAACAGAAAGTTAATCCGTTGTTGTGTGATGTAGTGGTTGACAGGTGTTGGTCCAAACATCTCTCCGATCTCTTTGTTTCTAACCCTGTCTGTTCTGGTCTTGCCAGCTTGTGCTCTTTGAAACATCTCATCTCACAGGTTGTGATCTTTCTCTCTTTGTGTTGGTCTTAGTGTTCTTTGTGTTTGTCTTCAGTGTTGTTTGTGTTGGTCTTCAGTGTTCTTTGTGTTGTCTTCAGTGTTGTTTGTGTTGGTCTTCAGTGTTGTTTGTGTTGTCTTCCTTTGTATCGGTCTTCAGTGTTCTTTGTGCTGGACTTCAGGATTCTTTGTGTTGATCTTCCTTTGTGTCGGTCTTCAGTGTTCTTTGTGTTGGACTTCAGTGTTCTTTGTGTTGGTCTTCAGTGTTCCTTCTGTTGGCCCTCCTTTGTGTTGGTCTTCAGTGTTCTTTGTGTTGGACTTCAATGTTCTTTGAGTTGGACTTCAGTGGTCTATGTGTTGGTCTTCAGTGTTCTTTGTGTTACTCTTCAATGTTCTTTGTGTTGGTCTTCCTTTGTGTTGGTCTTTCGTGTTCTTTGTGTTGTTCTTCAGTGTTCTTTGCTCTGGTCTTCAGCGTTCTTCTGATTTCTTTATCCAGGTTTTTGGTTCTTTTGTGTTTTGAATAATTTAGGTTGAACAAAGGCGATAGTTTGACGTGACCTGTACACGTAGTGTTTGGAAATATGTGTGCGATATTCTGCCCCTCTGTGTGTGATGTAGTCGATGTCTTCATTACGCAGTTACCATCTTTGTCATTGAAGACTGATGAAAGGTTCGTTTCTGTGTCGTATGGCTCTGGCAGTGTTATAGAGCTCCACAAACAGACAAATGAGCCAACAAACAAACAAACAAACAAATAAACAAACAAGATTAAAAAAAATCTTCCGTTTCCCTGACAAAAATCACCCCCAGTTCCATCCCCCTGAAAAAAAGTTTTATTTTGTTTAATTTAGAGCTAGGATCTTTGAACGATTTTGTTGCAGACGATTAGAGCCTGGCACATGGAGTAGAGGGAAGAGTACAGAAACACACAACTAACATGGACACCACCAGTGAAAACTACAATATAAACATCACCCTCAGCAAAACTCCTTATGATGAAGGTCAGTAGAGCACATGTCAACCCTAACATCAACCGTTACGATGAAGGTCAGTAGAGCACATGTCAACCCTAACATCAACTGTTACGTATGAAGGTCACAAGAGAGCACATGTCAACCCTAACATCAACGGTTACAATGAGGTTAGCAGAGCATATGTCAACCCTAACATCAACCGTTACGATGAGGTTAGCAGAGCACATGTCAACCCTAACATCAACCGTTACGATGAAGGTTAGTACAGCACATGTCAACCCTAACATCAACCGTTACGTATGAAGGTCACAAGAGAGCACATGTCAACCCTAACATCAATCGTTACGATGAAGGTCAGTAGAGAGCACATGTCAACCCTAACATCAATCGTTACGATGAAGGTCAGTAGAGAGCACATGTCAACCCTAACATCAACCGTTACGATGAAGGTTAGTACAGCACATGTCAACCCTAACATCAACCGTTACAATGAAGGTCAGTAGAGAGCACATGTCAACCCTAACATCAATCGTTACAATGAAGGTCAGTAGAGAGCACATGTCAACCCTAACATCAATCGTTACGATGAAGGTCAGTAGACAGCACATGTCAACCCTAACATCAACCGTTACGATGAAGGTTAGTACAGCACATGTCAACCCTAACATCAACCGTTACAATGAAGGTCAGTAGAGAGCACATGTCAACCCTAACATCAACCGTTACAATGAAGGTCAGTTGACAGCACATGTCAACCCTAACATCAACCGTTACGATGAAAGTTAGCAGAGGACATGTCAACCCTAACGTCAACCGTTATGGTAAAGGTCAGTAGAGCACATGTCAACCCTAACATCAACCGTTATGGTAAAGGTCAGTAGAGCACATGTCAACCCTGACATCAGCTCTTACGATGAAGGTCAGTAGATGACATGACAATCCTAACCTCAACATCTGTGACATTTGGCTCAAACAAGTCAGTGAGTTCAAATACTTCGGCAGAATTTTTTTACAAACAATGGAAGATTGAACAGAGATGAAACCAGAAAGCATGAAACAAACAATGCCAAATATCAATAAGCCCCATTCATGAAGCACTTGCAAACAAATAAACAAACGAGACAGTCTTGATGGAGGCATACACAAGTAGATCATTCATAAAGAAGATTAGGAAAAGACAGGCAACATTTATAGGCTATTTTATGAGGAAAGGGGAATTGGAGCACCTGGTCACAACGGGAAAGCTGGAGGGAAAGAGAGGACCGGGTAGACCCAGGGAGAAGATACTAGAGGGTGGAAGAGATGCTTGAGGCAACAAGTGATAGAGACAGATGGAAGTTCATAATCGCCAACGCCATGCGGCAAGGCACCTGATGATGATGATGATGATGATGATGATGATGATGATGATGATGATGATGAAGCACTTCCAACATACCTGGTGATTATGATGATAATGATAAGTTCCCTTATAAAGCACAGATAGTCAGCACCTCCAACATACCTAGTGATAATGATGATAATGATAAGTTCCCTTATAAAACACAAGCAGTCAGAACCTCCAATATACCTGGTGATAATGATGATAATAATAAGTTCTCTTATAAAGCACAAACAGTCAGCATTTCCAACATAAATGATGATAATGATGATAACAACAAGTTCCTTTATAAAGCACAAACACTCAGCACCTCCAACATACCTGGTGATAATGATGATAATAATAAGTTCCCTTATACAGCACAAACAGTCAGCATTTCCAACATACCTGGTGATAATGATGATAATAAATTCCCTTATAAAGCACAGTCAGCATTTCCAACATACCTGATGATAATGACGATAATAATAGATTCCCTTATAAAACACTAACAGTCAGCACGTCCAACACACCTGATGATAATGACGATAACAACAAGTTCCCTTGTAAAGCACAAACAGTCAGCACGTCCAACATACCTGGTGATAATGGTGATAATAATAAGTCCCCTTATAAGGTATAAACAGTCCATGTCAAAAGCATACTCGTTGCCATTTGCGGGAACAGAACAAATGATGTGCATGGGCACACACACAGCGGATGCTGAGCTAGGTTACACTGAACCTGCTAGAAGTGTGACCCTTGACCCAAGTTGTCTTCCTGCACCTCTCTCTCTAACACACACACACACACACACACACACACACACAACAACACACAACACACATACACACTCATACACACACACACACACACATATATACACACCACATACACACATACACACACACTCACACACGAACGCACACCACACACACATACACACACACACACACGAACCACACCACACACACCACACACACACCCACACACACACACACACACACACACATCACACACACACAACACACATTCACTTAGATATTTGTTCAAAAGCCCTAGCCTGTGCTGAAACGTCTAATGTACGACACAGGAAGTTCGTTTACATTAGAAAACAAAATTAACAACTAACGAAAAATATTATTATTGTTTAAAACCCAGCCGACTGCGCAGAACCATATCAGAGCTATATCATTTCAGAACAGATCTGGTACAGAACATCTCGTTGAAATAAAAGAAGAAAACGTAAGATACAATATTTCATCTCAATGCATTTATCAAACTAAATATTAGGACAAGGCAACCCTTATATCAAACGCTTTAAGCAGAAACAATTGAAAACCCTTGGCAAAATCAAATAACCATTTCAGTTGAGAAAGAGATTGAGACAGAAGGAGACAGAAAGAGACAGAGAGCGAGAGGGAAGGAGAGAGAGAAAGAAAGAGAAAGAGAGGTAAGGGGGGAGAGAAGGAGAGAGAGAGAGGGAGAGAGGGAGAAAGGGAGAAAGGGAGAGAGGGAATATGACAGAGTGAGAGAGAGAGAGAAGGATATATATATCTATATATCTATAAATATATGTACATATATATACATATATATATATATATATATAATATGTAGAGAGTGAGAGAGACAGAGAGACAGAGAGACAGACAGACAGATAGGCAGGCAGACAGACGGAGAAACGCAGAGGGGGACAGAGAGACAGAGAGAGGGACAGAGAGACAAAGAGATACAGAGAGAGGGAAAGACAGAGAGCAAAAACAGGAACAAATTGTTTTTTTTTCAGGTGTAGAGACAAAAGCACAATAATGCTTTTTTACATCCAGTCTTCGCCAGGAGACGTTCTACACTACTGCACATCTCGCTCTCTCCCTCTCACACTCACACACACACACACACACACACACACACACACACACACACACACACACACACACACACACACACACCTCTCTCAAACACACACACACACACGCACCACACACACACACATACACACAAACACACATACACACACAATACACACACACTCAACGCACACCAGACACACACAACACACACACACACACACACACACTCTCTCTCTCTTTCTCTCTCAGACACACAGTTAGACACACTCATGAACACATACACACTCAGACACACACACACACAGTCCACACACACACACACACACACACACACACACACACACACACACACACACTCAGACAGAGAGAGAGAGAGACACACACACACACACAAACACACATACACAAACACACACACACATACACACTATCTCTCTTTCTCTCTCCCTCTCTCTTTCTCTCAGACACACACTTAGACACGCACACAACACACACACACACACACACACACACACACAACACACACACCCCACAAACGCACACACACAAACCACACACTCAGACACACACACACACACACACACACACACACACAGAGAAAGAGAGAGAGAGAGAGAGAGAGAGAGAGAGAGAGAGAGAGAGAGAGAGAGATGTAAACAAATAAGCAAAAGCCAAGCAAGGAGTCAATTTTGCATATAGAATTCAAACATACACACTTTCAGACACACACACACACTTCAACACACACACACACACACACACACCCCACACACACACACAACACACACACACACACACAATCAAACACACACACACCCTCAGACACACACACAAACAAACAAACAAACAGACATAGACACACAACATATACACAACACCACACAACAGTGCACACACACACACACACACACAGTGCACACACACACACACACACACACACACACACACACACACACACACACACACACACACACACACACACACACACAGTGACACCAAGACAAGTCAGCAGAAGCCACTGACAGAGGTGAAGTCAACGTGACGGATACACACATCGCGTGCACATGACATAGATCTAATTTGCATTTTCTCTTCTCCCACAATTCCCCCCCCCCCCCCTCAAAATGGCCGTCTGTTAAGCGGCTTCAAGCTGTCGGCTGCTTTCATCCTGGTCTAATTGTGCTGACGTCAGACAGCCATTGAAGCTTTAACACTCAGAGATGGTTTGGGAGGGGGGAAGGGGGTTAGAAAAGGGGGTGGGGTGGGAGGGAGAATTAAACATACGGTTTTTTAATCTTCTTGTGAAAAGGACGTGGGATAGAGGGCAGTCCACGTGTGGCGTGCACGGAGACGTTCTTTTTGTACCGTGTGTGTGTGTGTGTGTGTGTGTGTGTGTGTGTGTGTGTGTGTGTGTGTGTGTGTATGTGTGTGTGTGTGTGTGTGTAAGTGTGTTTGTGAGTGTGTGTATATGTGTGTGTGTAAGTGTGTTTGTGTTGTGTAATGTGTGTGTATGTATATGTCTGTGTACGTAGTGTGTGTGTTTGTTGTGTGTGTGTTTGTGTGTCTGTGTGTGTGTGTGAGTGTGTGTGTGTGCGTGTGTGTGTACGTGTGTGTGTGTGTGTGTGTAAGTGTGTTTGTGAGTGTGTGTATGTGTGTCTGTGTGTAAATGTGTTTGTGTCTGTGTAAGTGTGTGTGTGTATGTGTATATGTCTGTGTACGTGTGTGTGTGTGTTTGTGTGTGTGTGTTTGTGTGTGTGTGTTGTGTGTGGTGTGTGTGTGTGTGTGTGTGGTGTGTGTGTGTGTTGTGTGTGTGTGTGTGTGTGTGTGTAAGTGTGTGTGTGTGTGTGTGTGTGTTGTGTGTGTGTGTGTGTGTGTGTGTGTGTAAGTGTGTGTGTGTGTGTGTAGTGTGTGTTGTGTGTGTGTGGTGTGTGTGTGTGTGTAAGTGTGTGTATGTAAGTGTGTTTCTGAGTGTGTGAGTCTGTGTGTGTGTGTGTGTGTGTGTGTGTGTGTGTTGTATGCGCGCGTGCGTGTGAGTCTATGTGTGAGTGAGCGCGCGAATATGTGTGTTAATGATGTGTTGTGTTGTATTGTATGTGTGTGTGTATGTGTGTGTACGTGCGTGCGTGTGTGCACGCGTGTGTGTATATATGTATGTATATATATTATGTATACATGTATATATATATGTATATATTGTATGTTGTATGTATGTTGTGTGTGTATGTGTGTGTGTGTGTGTGTGTGTGTGTGTGTGTGTGTGTGTGTGTGTGTGTGTGTGTGTGTGTGTGTGTGTGTGTGTGGAGTGTATCAAATTTTCTTAAGTGCATATTTATCTTCTGAACATTTCAGCATCGTATCGAAAGACAATTACAGACATCCATTTTCCTGTCAATTTCATGCTATATGATAATCCCCTGGGATTTTTCGTTTATTTGCTGTTATCCTCCAATCCATAGTTGGGATTAAAAGACACACACTGAACATTGAACTTTGAACATTTTGTATGTGTGTGTGTGTGTGTGTGTGTGTGTGTGTGTGTGTGTGTGTGTGTGTGTGTGTGTGTGTGTGTGTGTGTGAGTGAGTGAGTGTGTGTGTGTGTGTGTGTGTGTGTGTGTGAGTAGCTGTATGTATGTAAATGGCTATATCGATATCTATATGTACATGTACATATATTATATATATATATATATATATATATATATATATAATAGTGTGTGTGTGTGTGTGTGTATACATGTGTGTATGCATGCATGCGTGTGTGTGTGTGTGTGTGTGTGTGTGTGTGTGTGTGTGTGTGTGTGTGTGTGTGTGTGTGTGTGTGTGTGCAGATTCTGAAAAAAGAAAAGAGAAATGAAAGGAAAATGAGATGAAATAGTATTTTTAATGGTACATGTATCATTAGTACATCTGCCAACATATTCTGCTCTACCGTTGCTTATCTACACATATGGAAACGACAGAAAATAGAATGGGCAGTGACAGAGTTACGCCCCTTATCAACTCCTTGATCAACACCACAATTGCTCAGGACCCATGGCTTAAGGCCGACCCTCGGAGAGATGTGCAGCCGGTCTAAGATTGTGAGCTTAGGTAAGTTTACTTTGGTCCTGAGCAAGCTTAGGAAAGACAAGCTTTGCGTGTGTGCACCCATGAAGGTAAGCAAGCCTGTTGTAACCGGTTGCCTCCCTTCAAAGACATTGTTATCGATAAGCGCGGTTACAGCGACCTAAGATCTGCTGTGCAATGGTGCCTTAGGTCGTAACACGTAAAATAGCCCCGAACTGTCCTTTCAAATATGACGTGACAAAACTTTGAAAGAGAGAGAGAGAGAGACAGACAGACAGAGACACAGAGACAGAGAGAGCGAGAGAGAGAGAGGATGAGGGAGGGGAGAGAGAGAGAGAAAGAGAGAGAGAGAAAGAGAGACAGACAGACAGAGACACAGAGACAGAGAGAGCGAGAGAGAGAGAGGATGAGGGAGGAGGAGAGAGAGAGAGAAAGAGAGAGAGAGAGAAAAAGAGAAAGAGAGAGAGACAGAGAGACAGAGACAGAGACAGACAAACAGACCGACAGACAGACAGTCAGACAGACAGAGACAGAGAGAGATCGACAGTGACAGAGATAGTTAGACAGAGGCAGAGACAGAGAGACAGACACAGGGACAGAGACAAAGACAGACACAGAGATACAGATACAGAAAGAGAGCAAGAGAGAGAGAGAGCGAGAGAGAGAGAGAGAGAGAGAGAGAGAGAGAAAGAAAGAGAGAGAGAGAGAGAGAGAGAGAGAGAGAGAGGGCGGGAGGGAGAGAGAGAAAGAGAGTGCCAGAGCGAGAGAGAATAAATTTCCAAAACCGACAATGGCGATACCGTCAGCCCAGAGAGAACTCAAAAGTACCGTGTCAAATGCTCATTACCAAAGTCACTATTACACCTAAAGTCTACTAGGGCAAGCAACCAGAAAGGGAAGTCATTATTTTGGGGCATCGCTATTACTCCCCTTCTGTCACAATGGTTTTTGTAGATAACTGTTATTTACACGGAAAAATGGAGACTTGTATGGTTTTACCATCTCCATTTTTTGTTTGTTTGTCCTTTCTTTTAGGTTTTTCTTTCTCTCCTCTTTTATTTCCTACTCTCATCTTTCTTTCTTTCTTGCTCGGAAGCAAGATTGGCGTTGCAAGGACAATTTCAGGGGAAACAAGCCCAGTGGATTTAAAGATTTCAAGACACAGCTCGTGTTTCAGCTTGCCTGCAACTAGGGAGTGATTTATTGTCTCTACAAACTGCCCACCAACGTCATGGGAACTTTTATTGTTTGCACACCACTGCACATCGTCTTCACCGACCGCTGGGATGACGTATCGCTCTTCATTAATTATCTGCCATCAACAACGCCAGCCTGACCTCACCATGCTACACTTCCCTTGCCAACCGTTCTTCTTCTCCGTTTTGGCAACAGCGGCAAGATGGTTGCTTTCCGTTCACCGTATCATATAGACAGTAATGTTTATATTGTTTATATTAGCTTAACTCCGACGTTAATTTATAGTTTGCTTAGTTTATTTGAAATCTCACGCGGGTTGGTCCACTCTTCTGATAGATCCACGGACTCAAGCTCTGTTATGTCGAGGTCAGTCCAGACCCAAAAGATTGAATAAGGATTGGCCTGTTCGCTGCCCATCTGAATGTTTCCATCATTCTGGTGGTGTCAGCTTTGTATTTCATAGGTCCACTGGCCTGTTTGCTGCCCATCTGAATGTTTCCATTATTCTGGTGGTGTCAGCTCTATGTTTCATAGGTCCACTGGCCTGTTTGCTGCCCATTTGAATGTTTCCATTATTCTGGTGGTGTCAGCTCTATGTTTCATAGGTCCACTGGCCTGTTTGCTGCCCATTTGAATGTTTCCATCATTCTGGTGGTGCCAGCTTAGTGTTTCATAGGTCCATTGGCCTGTTCGCTGCTTGTCTTAATGTTTCCATCATTCTGGTGCTGTCAGCTTTGTGTTTCGTTGGTCCACTGGTCTGTTCGCTGCCCATCTGAATGTTTCCATTATTCTGGTGGTGTCAGCTTACTGTTTCATAGGTCCATTGGCCTGTTCGCTGCTTGTCTTAATGTTTCCATCATTCTGGTGATGTCAGCTTAGTGTTTCATAGGTCCACTGGCCTGTTCGCTGCTTGTCTTAATGTTTCCATTATTCTGGTGATGTCAGCTTAGTGTTTCATAGGTCCACTGGCCTGTTCGCTGCTTGTCTTAATGTTTCCATTATTCTGGTGATGTCAGCTTAGTGTTTCATAGGTCCATTGGCCTGTTCGCTGCTTGTCTTAATGTTTCCATTATTCTGGTGATGTCAGCTTAGTGTTTCATAGGTCCACTGGCCTGTTCGCTGCTTGTCTTAATGTTTCCATTATTCTGGTGATGTCAGCTTAGTGTTTCATAGGTCCATTGGCCTGTTCGCTGCTTGTCTTAATGTTTCCATCATTCTGGTGATGTCAGCTTAGTGTTTCATAGGTCCACTGGTCTGTTCGCTGCCCATTTAAATGTTTCCATCATTCTGGTGGTGCCAGCTTAGTGTTTCATAGTTCCATGGGCCTGTTCGCTGCTTGTCTTAATGTTTCCATCATTCTGGTGCTGTCAGCTTTGTGTTTCGTTGGTCCACTGGTCTGTTCGCTGCCCATCTGAATGTTTCCATTATTCTGGTGCTGTCAGCTTAGTGTTTCATAGGTCCACTGGCCTGTTCGCTGCTTGTCTTAATGTTTCCATCATTCTGGTGCTGTCAGCTTAGTGTTTCATAGGTCCACTGGCCTGTTCGCTGCTTGTCTTAATGTTTCCATCATTCTGGTGCTGTCAGCTTAGTGTTTCATAGGTCCCTTCTCTCCCCGTCCCCATTTCAAGACCTTACCTGAGCATATGGTTTTGCACAGGCTCAGGGAGTCTGCCAGATAATTAATTTCAGATTTGGTCGAGGAATATGGAATTGTCCGATAGCGATGATTCCCTTTTGAACAGAAGCAGATGGTTCTTACACTTACTCTGATATACGCTCATAATGCCTGTTAAGATTGCTTTTTTTTTTTTTTACATTATTTGCATTAATTCTGTGTATACTTATACAATCCGCATAGACTACATTATTTATATTAACTTAAATGTGATTTTTGTTCATGGATGTGGAATATAGATTGCAGGGTTCATCACTGCTTTGAAGTTCTCGACATTCTATCGACTCGCGATTTTCAAACTAATATACATATACACTGTTGTAGTGAAATTGTAAGTCGTTTACATTAAGATTAAGCATTTGTGTTTGAATTGATGCACATACAAATTCAAGGTATTATAGACTCTGCAGTCACTCAAAGTCCACAAAAATTGCTGTGTACAGAGCAGAAGTCTTCAAATCTCAGCAACTCCTGTTCAACAGAAGAGGGACCGGTGAAAGCAGAACCCAAGGCCACAGGACTCCTTCCCATGCAGCATCTCTGGAGCAGTGTATGCCTACAACATAGATCTTGTATCCTACATGACGACCCACACCAGGTGATAAATGACCAGTATGCCTACTATCCCACATGAAGACCCACACCAGGCGATAAACCACCAGTATGCCTACTATCTCACATGAAGACCCACACTAAGTGATAAAAGACCAATATGACTACTACTCCACATGAAGACACATACCGAGCCATAAAAGACCAGTATGCCAACTATCCACGTGAAGACCCACACCAGATGATAAAGGACCAATATGCCTACTATCCTACACGAAGACCCACACCAGGTGATAAAGGACCATTATGCCTACTATCCCACACGAAGAGCCACACCAGGTGATAAAGGACAATTATGCCTACTATCCCACACGAAGACCCACACCAGGGGATAAATGACCAGTATGTCTACTATCCCACATGAAGACCCACACCAGGCAATAAGGACCAGTATGTCTACTATCCCACATGAAGACCCACACCAGGTGATAAAGGACCAGTATGTCTACTAACCCACATGAAGACCCACACCAGGCGATAAAGGACCAGTATGTCTACTATCCACATGAAGACCCACACCAGGCAATAAAGGACCAGTATGCCTACTATCCAACATGAAGACCCACGCTAGGCAATAAAGGACCAATATGCCTACTGTCCCACATGAAAACCCACACCAGGTGATAAAGGACCAGTATGTCTACTATCCCACATGAAGACCCACACCAGGCGATAAAGGACCAGTATGTCTACTATCCCACATGAAGACCCACACCAGGCAATAAAGGACCAGTATGCCTACTATCCAACATGAAGACCCACGCTAGGCAATAAAGGACCAATATGCCTACTGTCCCACATGAAAACCCACACCAGGTGATAAAGGACCAGTATGCCTACTGTCCCACATGAAGGCCCACACCAGGCGATAAGGACCAGTATGCCTACTGTCCCACATGAAGGCCCACACCAGGCCATAAAGGACCAATATGCCTACTATCCCACATGAAGGCCCACACCAGGCGATAAGGACCAGTATGCCTACTGTCTCACATGAAGGCCCACACCAGGCGATAAGGACCAGTATGCCTACTGTTCCACATGAAGACCCACACCAGGTGATAAGGACCAGTATGCCTACTGTCCCACATGAAGGCCCACACCAGGCGATAAGGACCAGTATGCCTACTGTTCCACATGAAGACCCACACCAGGTGATAAGGACCAGTATGCCTACTGTTTCACATGAAGGCCCACACCAGGCGATAAGGACCAGTATGCCTACTGTTCCACATGAAGACCCACACCAGGTGATAAGGACCAGTATGCCTACTGTCCCACATGAAGGCCCACACCAGGCAATAAGGACCAGTATGCCTACTGTTCCACATGAAGGCCCACACCAGGCAATAAAGGACCAATATGCCTACTCATCCGCAGGACCTACGAGACAGAACAATATTATTCATTCAGACGTTGACGTTTCAAATCGAAAGAAAATACAAAATAAATCAAATAAATTATTGGTAACTATAAAAACTGATATTAAACGTATTTTAGTTCTATGTCAATATACATATGTAAATTTTAGTTCTAGGTTAATACATATTCATAACGTTGTAAGTGTAATACATATTTATTTATAACTTTCCGCTGTAAACTAACATAAACGCATAAATGTATGTTGTAAGTATAATACATATTCAGAACTTTCCGCGGTAAACCAACATAAACGTATCATTAGCAAGAGTGGCATGAGACTGGACATAGTTCCCCATTCCCATTCATCCAAACAAATGATTCTGATCGAGCTCACTGTGCTATACGAAAATAGAATGGAGAAGCCCATATCTACAAGGCTGAAAAATATGCCAGTCTAACCAGCAACTTGGGGACATCTGGCTTTCAAGCCAAAGCCCTCACC
>JAPXFY010000014.1:58819435-58831935 GCA_030674185.1 Monoplex corrugatus | reverse complement strand
TGAGACTATTCGCACAGACACACAAACAGACACAAAGATACACGGACAGAAACACAGACACACAGACAAACAGACACACACAGACACACAGACAACAGATATACAGACACACAGACAACAGATACACAGACAGAAACACAGACAAGCACACAGACACACAGACAGACACACAGACAGATACACAGACACACAGACAGACACACAGATACACAGACAGAAACACAGACACACAGAAATACAGACATACACATAGACACAGACATACAGATACACTGACAGACATACTGACACATGGACACGTACCGAGATACACACAGACACACACACAGACACACGCACACAGACACACAGCTACACTGACACATGGACACGCACAGAGATACACGCAGACACACAGACACACAGACACAGACACACGCACACAGACACACGCACACAGACACACAGCTACACTGACATATGGACACGCACAGAGATGCACGCAGACACACACACAAACACACACACACAGACACGCAGATAGACAGCAGACAGACAGACAGACAGAGCGGTAGCCAATTGAATAAACGTCAGACTTCCAATCACAAGGTCCTGGGTTCAATCCGTCCAGACACCTCCACCTGGTGGGTAAAGGGTGGAGACTTTTCCCATCTCCCAGGTCAACATGTGTGCAGCAGACCTGCCAGTGCCTAACCCCCCCCCCCTCTCGGCCCCTCCGTCTTCACTTTGTGTGTGCTGTGTATTGATGTGTCTAATCTCATGCCTGTATGGTACATCACTGTTTCTGTACGTATTGCACTGTGTGTTGTAAAACTATTATTTCACATTGAGCCCAAGTGAGTTTGCTGTTCAGCGATATACAAGAATGATTTGATGATGATGACGATGATGACGACAACGACGCGACGACGACGACGACGACGATGATGATGATGATGATAATAGAATGACAATAGTAGTAGTCATCGTAATAATAACAGTAGAAGTTGTGGTGTGGTGGTGGTGGTAGTGTAGTAGTAGAAGTAAGCAATAGTTGTTGTAGTAGTAGCAATAGTATTAGTAGTAATGATAGCAGTAGCAGCAGCAGCACCAGCACCAGCAGTAGTAGTATTTGCATCGTGTGATAAGTAGAAAAGTAACCTTTTTTTTAATATGACTCAATATTCTGGTTTTGTATGACTGTTTAAACAAAGGGGACAACATCATAGTAATATATAATCTGTAGTTGTTACTGTGTAACTGTCAGTGCTTGGTGTCTACCCTCCCCCTCCCCCCACCCTGATCTCAAAACATACTCTGCCCTCATCCGCCACCCCCTATTAAATATACCCTCCATTCCCCCTTTCCAACCCCCACCCCCCGATCGCCACTCCTTCTAACCACAGAATTGATATTTTGTATGTGTTCTCTTGCTGGACGAAACAAGAAGGAGGTTTTGCTGTTTTCCGTCAGTTTTTTGTTGTTGTTGTAGTTGTTGTTTGATATTTGTTCTTTGCTGTTGTATGTTTTGGTTTGATTAAACGAAGGCCAGTTGGGCGAACATTAGCGCCTGTCTTGTCTTGTTATACTTCTGATTCTGTTTGTTGTGTTTTTTTTTTTTTGGTTCCTGTTTGTTTGAACGCGGGCGGTCACATGTTTTGGATTACAGGTGATTAGTGGCCAGCATTCTGTTACACAGTCAACTCTTTGACTCCGACATTCTATCCACCAACTGCAACAAATTAACCCTTTGATTCTCTCACCGTATCTACCAGCTTCCTGCAGGGAGTTGGTGGATAAGATGAGGGAGTGAAAGGGTTAAGTTTTTGCTTTTTCTAGCATGTTGACAATGCAGGATGCTGGTGGACAGGTGCGGAAGTCAAAGAATGAAGTTTTTGCTTTGCTAGCATGGTTGACAGTGCAAAAAGCTGGTGGATAGGGTCAGGGAGTCAAAGGGTTAAGTTTTTGCTTTTGTTGGCATGGTTTGACAATGCAAAAAGCTGGTGGATAGGAGTTAGGGAGTCAAAGGGTTAAGTTTTGCTTTGCTAGCATGGTTGACAATGCAAAAAGCTGGTGGATAGAGTTAGGAGTCAAAGGTTAAGTTTGCTTTGCTGATGGTTGAATGCAAAGCTGGTGATAGGAG
This sequence comes from Monoplex corrugatus, assembly GCA_030674185.1. NCBI lineage: Eukaryota > Metazoa > Mollusca > Gastropoda > Littorinimorpha > Ranellidae > Monoplex > Monoplex corrugatus. Next base: position 58,829,813 of record JAPXFY010000014.1, on the reverse strand, counting down.
TAGGGAGTCAAGGTTAAGTTTTTGCTTTGCTAGTATGGTTGATACAGCAGGATTCTGGTGGACAGGATACGGGAGTCAAAGGGTTTTAAAGTGTAGTCAAGTGGGTAGACGTTATAGTTCAGATGTTTGATCCACCCAAACACTCTCCCCCTCCCCCCTCCTCTTGCCCCGTGCCCACCGGTAGGTAAAGGGTAAAGATTTTTCTGATCTCCCAGCTCAACATGTGTGCAGACCTGCCAGCGCCTAACCCCCCCCCCCTGTGTGTGTGTGTGTGTGTGTGTGTGTGTGTGTGTGTGTGTGTGTGTGTGTGTGTGTGTTGTGTGTGTGTGTGTTGTGTGTACGCATGCAGAATACCAAATATACACATTAAAGATCCTGTAAGTCATGTCAGTGACTGGCTTGTGGAAACAGTAAAAACACCCAGCATGCACGCCCACCAAAGATACAGACTGTACTATAACATAGTGGAGTGTGGTCAGCTCACCTAACAGCTAGACAATGTTATCCATTTTAAGTCTGATTATGTGTAAAGTGCGGTGAATCCACATGAAATCTTAATCAAAGTGATTGACAGTGTTCAAACAAACAGGAACCGGAAACAGCTAAAAATAGAACAAGAACGCGTATTTGATATTACAAGACAAGGCAGACGTACATTTTCGGCCAACTGGCCTTTGTCAGCCGTATACAAAACACAAAAACAAACAAATAAACAAAAAAGAACTTAGTGAAAAAAACCATAAAATCTTTCCTGACGTTTTGCTGAGCTGAACATATGTATTTTAATCGTCAAGGAAGTCTTCTACTGATTCTGTCCATCACGTTTTGTGTGTGTATTCTTTGTTGTCTTTGAATATCCTTGACAAAGGCCAGTTGGCCGAATGTCAATTTTTGTGTGTTTATTCTTTGTTGTCTTTGTATACTCTTGACAAAGACCAGTAGGCCGAATACTTGCGCCTGTCTTGTTTTGTTGTGTTGTGTTGAGTACGCGTTGTGATTCTGTTTTAAAGTGTTTCTGTGCCTACATGAGTTTGGAGAATATAGCTACAGACATTTAACAAGAAACACCCGGGGTTGCTGGATGGGACCCAGAGCAACAACGCCTCACCACTGATTGGACAATCACTGCTCAGCGCCCGACGCTATATGGAAACAATTTTCCAAGCGAAGCGGGCTGCATAACCATTTGGATCCAGTCATCAGTTTCCTCATTTACGAACAGAATGGCAAGGTGTCATCATCATCATCATCATCATCATCAAGTGCCCTCTCCACAAGGCGTTGGCGATCATGGCCCTTTATATGCATCTATCCCTTGTTGCCGCAAGCACATCTTCCACCCTCTCTGTCCTCAGGCAAGGTGTGAAGATGAGAAACCCCGGAACACAGCGCGCACCAGCCAGGCCAGCCAAGCCACCGGATGAAGACAGAAACAGAGAATTTTTATATGACTGCAAAGTCCGACAGAAGATATATTGATACAATAAATATTACCTGGCCTTCACAGAACTATTGATACAATAAATATTACCTGGCCCTAACAGAACTATTGATACAATAAATATTACCTGGCCTTCACAGAACTATTGATACAATAAATTTTACCCGGCCTTCACAGAACTATTGATACAATCCCGAAGTCTCTCACTGCGAAAAGGAAAAGTGGCAGATTCAGTCAAATTCATGGTAGCCAACCAAGCCATCCCCACTGTCACAGAAGAGCCAGTAAAAAGTCTCGGAAGATGGTATGATGACTCCCTGAAAGACACACAAAGGGGATGTGAAACCAAGCAAACAGCAGAAGAAGGCCTGAAGAAAATAGATAACTGCGGACTGCCAGGCAAATACAAAGTCTGGTGTCTACAGTTCATGCTGATACCAAAGCTGCTGTGGCCACTGCTAATCTATGACATTTGCACCAGCACAGTCGAAGCAATGGAAGCCAAAATCAACAAATACACAAGAAAATGGCTCGGTGTCCCACCTGGTCTCACTGATGTTGCATTCTACTGTCGTCAAGCAATGCTGAAGCTACCTCTCAAATCCATAGTGGAGGAATACAAAGTTGGAAAAGCAAGACTGTTGAGCATGCTGGAGGAATCGGAAGACAATATCGTGAGATCAGTTCATCCAAAGCTGAGAACTGGCAGAAAGTGGAAAGTCCAAGAGGCTGTAAACAATGCCAAGAGAAACCTCAGCATCAAAGAAATAATTGGACACACGCAAACCAACAGACAGGGACTGGGAGCAACAAAAATGCAGTGGTGGTCCAAAGCCAAAGGGAAGGAAAAAAGAGACATGATCATACAGGAGTTGAAGGAAGAAGAAGATGTCAAAAGAGTGCAGAAGGCAGTCCAGCAAGGTCAACAGGGGCAATGGACAACATGGGACAGTGCACTCCAAAGAAGTCTCAGCTGGAACGATATGTGGCACATGGCTCCTCTAAGGATAAGCTTCCTCCTCAGATCTGTATATGACCTGCTCCCCTCGAATGCAAACTTAGTGAAATGGGGGAAAGCAGACGACCCAGCATGTCCGCTCTGTCAGAAGAAACAAACAGTGGAACATGTCCTAAGCTCTTGCAAAGTAGCGCTAGCCCAAGGAAGGTATACATGGAGGCACAACCAAGTTCTGAAAGTGATCACAGATGTGGTTAGCGAAAAAACCATGACCCCAAACGCACCAATTGCTATGACAACGTTCTACAAAGCAGGAGGGAAACAGGTCTGGCCCGAAAGTGCTATGACAACCAGCACATTGCCAAAGGGTCTTCTGGATGGAGCAGTCGACTGGGAGTGTACAGCAGACCTCCCAGATGTCATCAGCAAGACAGGCATGAGACCAGACATCGCTCTCCACTCTGACTCCTCGAAACAAGTGATTCTGATAGAACTCACTGTGCCATACGAAAGCAGAATGGAAGAAGCACATATCTACAAGACCGAAAAATACGCCGGTCTTGCCAGCACCCTGAAGAAAGCAGGTCTGCGGGTCAAAATCTTCGCCATAGAGGTCGGGGCAAGAGGGTTTGTGGGCACCTCCGCTTATGATCTCATGAAACAACTCGCCATTTCTGGGAAGAAGAGGACTAGAGCCCTTAAAGCGATGGCAGAGGCAGCAGAAAGGAGCTCAAGCTGGATCTGGGCAAGGAGGAACGAAAAAATTGAACTTCATAAGGATTAAATTCCCTACAGATGATGTGTGCCCCGTTAGCACATTGGTAAAACCGCGTACCGCAGTTCTGAAGCGCAGAATCGCCCAGGTTCGATCCCGGCGTGGGAAAAAAAAAAAAAAAAAATAGACAACAGCAGAAGGGCATCCAGGAGTCATGACCTAGATGTGGCCCGGCCCCCCGAGAGTGTAAGGAATTCAGGGCCGAAACACTTGTCTAAAGGGGGTTACTTCTCTGAAGACCTTCTGTTGTCTAGCTCTCCCTAGAGTTTCTTTCTACCAATAAATATTACCTGGCCTTCACAGAACTATTGATACAATAAATATTACCTGGCCTTCACAGAACTATTGATACAATAAATATTACCTGGCCTTCACAGAACTATTGATACAATAAATTTTACCCGGCCTTCACAGAACTATTGATACAATAAATATTTCCTGGCCTTCACAGAACTATTGATACAATGAATATTACTTGGACTTCACAGAACTATTGATACAATAAATATTACCTGGCCTTCACAGAACTATTGATACAATGAATATTACTTGGACTTCACAGAACTATTGATACAACAAATATTACCTGGACTTCACAGAACTATTAATACAATGAATATTACCTGGCCTTCACAGAACCATTGATACAATGAATATTACCTGACCTTTCATCACACAACTTCCCTCTGCTTCAGGATGGAACTGTTGTCAGTTTGAATGAGGACTGGTTTGTGTTACTGACTACATGTATAGCAACATGTGAAGTGGGCCGGTGATCAAACATGTCTAAAAAGAGAGAGTTTGAAGATGGCTTGACCATACCATCATTTTTCATAATCATTGCAGTCGATATCCAGTGGGGAGATTACGTCCCCTGATTCTGCATAAATGAAAGGGGGAACCATCTGGACCATACTAAGATGTGATTACGGATGGTTCGCTTTGTGTTTGTTCTTTTCCCATATGGCCTTTTCTTCTTTTCCTTTAGGTTTCTGATGATTTATTCCAATAAGATTTTATTTTTTTATGACAGAAATTAATGCACGTGATTCACGACATTTTAAGGATATTTTCATTTTTGATGGATTTAAACGGCCTTCAGGCAACACTTTATATTTTATTCGTGTTTTCCTTTTGAAAAGTCAAAGGGTGTGTGTGAGAGAGAGAGAGATGGTGTGTGTATATGCTTGAGTGTGTGTGTGTGTGTGTGTGTGTGTGTGTGTGTGTGTGTGTGTGTGTGTGTGTGTGTGTGTGTGTGTGTGTGTGGTGGTCTTTGATTTAATGTCTATTCACTAAAGTGATTTTAGACCAAAAAAAAAAAAAAAAAAAAGTGGGGGGGGGGGGGGGGGGGGGTGATAGAGGAGGAGTGAAGAGAATATTTGAAAATTGTCAATTTTGAACTTGAGAAAAGATGATCCAGAAAACAACTGTTTTGAAGAGGGGAAGGTAAAACTAACAAATAATGTTACCATAATTAACGATTTAAACAAACAAACTAACAAACAAAATTAGTGTGTGTGTGTGTTGTGTGTGTGTGTGTGTGTGTGTGTGTGTGTGTGTGTGTGTGTGTGTGTGTGTGAGTGTGTGTGTGTGTGTGTGTGTGTTCTGTATATTACTCTATGCGTCTATGCGCGTGTGTATATGTATATGTGCTTTTGTGTGTGTGTGTGTGTGTGTGTGTGTGTGTGTGTGTGTGTGTGTGTGTGTGTGTGTGTGTGTGTGTGTGTGTGTGTGTGTGTGTGTGTGTGTTAGTGTTACACTGCGTGTGTTACTCAGTCGGTTACTCTGTGTGTGTACGCACATGCATGTGTATGTCTGTGTGTGCACCCGTGTGTCTGTTACTCTATGTGTTACTGTGTGTTACTCTGTGTGTGTGTCCGTGCGCGCGTGCGTTCGTATGTGTATGTATGTGTGTTTTGGCACCAATTTGTGCGAGGCCTCATAGGCATTGACGGTAGGCCGCTCAGTTTAGCTGTAGAGTACACTTTCTTTTGTTTGATATTTAATCCATTTCTATTGGAAAGTCTAGTCTTACTATTTTGCTTGTTCTAAATCTGTCCATTTTCACTAGTTTCTTTTGTAGGGACTAAGTGTGCTTTCCTTTCTCACTGTCCCGTACAATGTGTCTACTGGCAGTCACACACACACACACACACACACACACACACACACACACACACACACACACACACACACACACACACACACACATATATATATATATATATATATATATATATATATATATATATATATTATATATATATATATATATATATATATATATATATGTATATGTATATATTGTTCGAATATTGTTTGATTGTTTGGAATTCACAGCGGGTTGATCTGTCCATCCTTTCTCATTTTCAGTCACGGTTAAAGAATTACCTGTTCACCCAGGCCTTCTGTTGTTGATGTCATCATCATCATCATCATCATCATCATCATCATCATCATCATCATCATCATCATCATCAGGTGCCTTGCCACATGGTGTTGGCGATCATGGCCTTCCTTCTGTTTCTATCTCTTGCTGCCTCAAGCACCCCTTCCACCCACTTTGTCTTCAACAACTCTGCAAGTCCGTCCAATATCTTCTTCCTGGGTCTACCTGGTGCTCTCTTTCCCTCCAGCTTTCCTGTTGTGACCAGGTGCTCCAATTCCCCTTTCCTCATAAAATGGCCTATAAATGTTGCCTGTTTTTCCCTAATCTTCCTTATGAATGATCTTCTTGTGTCTACCTCCATCAAGACTATCTGGTTTGTTTTCTTTGCTGTCCATGGAACTCTCAACATTCTTCTTAGAAACCGCATCCCCGGCTGCCTGAATCTTGCTCTGGCTTTGCTTGTTGACTGTTCACGCCTCACAACCGTATAATAGTATTGGTTCTATATAACATTCAAGAATTCTCTTCCTGATGTTAACTGATAGGCATTTGTTGGTAAGAATGCTTGTCATCTTCTTGAATGCTGTTTTGGCTTGGCCGATTCTGCTGGCTATTTCTGACGTGCATCTACCGTCTGGTGAAATGATCGTTCCCGGGTATTTAAACTTATCAACCTGTCTCAAGGTTGTGCTGTTTGCTGTTATTTTGCATGAAGGGATTTCATGTTTTTTACTGATCACCATGACTTCAGTCTTCCTGCTGTTTAGTTCCAACCTCTCAAGGTTTTGTAGGTCCCTGTCTTAGTTGCTTATTCACCAATATGTGCTCTCACTTCTAATTACCCGTCACGTGACCTTGTGTGATCATTTATATTTGTATACGTTTATGGTCATAGCTACATACGTGTGTACATTTAGACGTTGTTGGTATCACATTTAGATGTGTCTATATGTGTATGTGGACGTGTACCCTGATACATGTCGATATATATCAGTACACTGATATATGTCTATAAGTGTGATACATCAGTATTCTGATATATGTCTATAAGTGTGATATATCAGTACACTGATATATGTCTATAAGTGTGATATATCAGTACTATGATATATGTCTATAAGTGTGACATATCAGTACTCTGATATGTGTGTATATGTGTGATATATCAGTACTCTGGTATATGTCTATAAGTGTGATATATCAGTACTCTGGTATGTGTGTATATGTATGATATATCAGTACTCTGGTATGTGTGTATACGTGTGATATATCAGTACTCTGGTATGTGTGTATATGTATGATATATCAGTACTCTGGTATATGTCTATAAGTGTGATATATCAGTACTCAGATATATGCCTATAAGTGTGATATATCAGTACTCTGATATATGCCTATAAGCGTGATATATCAGTACTCAGATATATGCCTATAAGTGTGATATATCAGTACTCTGGCATGTGTGTATATGTGTGATATATCAGTACTCTGATATATGTCTATAAGTGTGATATATCAGTACTCAGATATATGCCTATAAGTGTGATATATCAGTACTCAGATATATGCCTATAAGTGTGATATATCAGTACTCGATATATGCCTATAAGTGTGATATATCAGTACTCTGATATATGTCTATATGTGTGATATAGCTGTAGTTCTGTGTGTATTACACTCTGTGTCTTCTGAGATGTGTAATGTGCGTTGAGCCCAAGTGAATTTGAGGACCAGCGCTGTACAACGATGATTCATTATTATTAAACCTCGTGCACGTTTTGTAATCTGCTGCACGTAATGTGCTGAGTCTTTATTAACAATCTTACTCTTTCTTTTCTTTTGATTTTCTTTCTTTCTTTCTTTCTTTTTTCTTGTTTCATGCTGTTACAGATTACAAGAAACAGAAAAATAAAAGCCGCCAGGTGTTGTATTAATTCAGGCTTCGCCAGCAGTCCCACTAACACAGAACAGTTGTCTAGTTAGATAGATAGATAGACAGATGTGGGATTTTGCAGACAATAATATCAACAGGGATTTAATAAAATCTGTCAATGATACTGGCTCCGTCTCTTTTCCTCTTTTCCTCTTGTGTCTCTTTCTTCCTGTCATCTTGTCTTCCTGTCTTCTGTCCTGTCTTCCTTCCTTATGTTGTCTCAAGACGCGGAGATTTTATCAGGAAGAAAAGGAACTGGACGGCTGTATATATGCGCACAAAAGAAAACAATAAACGAAACGCAAAATAAAACAAACAAATAAAACAGACTGACAAATAAACAAAGAAACAAATATACCTTATCACATGTTTGGGAGTGTTATAACCAATGACAGGCCTGTTTGGGGGGTGTTATAACCAATGACAGGCCTGTTTGGGGATGCTATAACTAATAACTGGCCTGTTTAGGAAATGTTGTAATATAATATACAATATACAATATTTTAATAATATACAATATTTTATATAGCGCAAAATCTTGATAAAATCAAATCTAAGCGCTAAAACAGACACACACGCACGCACGCACACACACGCACGCACGTACGCACGCACGCACGCACCCCACACACACACACACACACCACACACGCACACGCACACGCACAAGCACACGGCTATAAATAGGGAGAAAGAATAAAAGCAATGGAAAATTATAGAGATCATATTATATACAATTATATATTACAATGTGATTCCCCTCCGAGTGGAGACAGGCTGCAGAGGGGATTGAGTGAGGTCAGGATTTTATTCAGAGGAGAAAAGGTGAGTTTTGAGAGCGGACTTGAAGGAGACAAAAGTAGGTTGCTGACGGACTGAGAGAGGAAGTTTGTTCCAGGAGAGTGGACCAGAAACAGAGAAGGCTCGTGGACCATAGGTATTGAGCTTAGTGCGTGGAAAGCGAAAAGTCAGAGGATCGGAGGCAGAGCGGAGGGTACGTGAGGGAACATAGATCTCAAGTAGGCTTGACAGGTAATCGGGGGCTGCGTTATTGAGGCTTTTGTAGCACATGGTGTCTAGTTTGTACTGTATGCGCTTTGATACAGGGAGCCAGTGACGTTGTGCCAGGAGAGGAGATATGTGGTCTTCTTTTTTAGTATAAGGCGTGCAGCATTGTTTTGAATGCGCTGCAGGATGTGAATGGTGGAGGCAGGAAGACCAGACAGGAGTGAATTGCAATAGTCAATGCGAGACATTATGAAGGAGAGAACGAGTTTTGCAGTTGTTTCGACAGAGAGATACTTCCTGATCAGGTTATACGATGGAGGTGATAGTAGCAAGATCTGGCAGTTTGAGAAACAAAGTTGTTCATGGAGAGGGTAGAGTCAATGCAGACACCAAGGTTTTAAGCTGAATCAGAAATTGGGACTGATGTGTTACATAATGGGAGAGAAAGAGGAGGCAGCTGAGAAAGTTTCTGACGGGTGCTAATGAGGATAGCTTCTGTCTTGTCATCATTAAGCTGAAGTTTGTTGAACGTCATCCAGTTCTTAACGTCCGAGTAACACTCAGTGGTGCGAGTCAAGAGGCGCTGTATATTGTCTGGTGTGTCACTGTCTAGAAGTTGGGTGTCATCAGCATAGAAGTGGTGTTTTATAGAGTGGGAGTTGATGATGGTGGACAGGGGGGAGGTGTAAAGAGTGAAAAGAACAGGGCCAAGGACAGATCCTTGTGGAACACCACAGGTCAGGTATGCAGGTTGAGAGTAAGTGCCATTAATGAGAACAGTTTGTTTTCTGTTTGATAGATATGAAGTGAACCAGGAGAGAGCAATGTCAGAGATGCCAAAAGTATGATGAAGTCTAGAAAGGAGAATACCATGGTCAATGGTATCAAAGGCTGCAGACAGATCAAGGAGTGTGGGAGGAGAGAGACTTTGCCAGTATCAGTTGCAAGGAGGAGATTGTTGAGAATGTGTAGCAGGGCAGTTTCAGTGCTATGGCACTGGCGGTAGGCTGACTGGAAAGGATTGAGGAGATTGTTGGCAGACAGGTGAGAGTTCAGCTGGTTGAGGACAACTTTTTCATGAGTTTTGACAAGAAAGGTAGAACGATCTTGCTGTTTGAGAGGACAATAGACTGAGAATTGGACGTTCAGTTTGAGAAATTGAAGTGTTGGGTGTATGAAAATACGCGTTTGGGATGTTTAACTATATGGTCTGTTTAGGAATGTTGTAAATATGCTGTTGGGAATGTTAACCAATACGGCCTGTTTGGGATGTATAACCAATGGCCTGGATGTTAACAAATGGCTGTTTGGATGTTAAACATACTGGCTGTTGGGATGTTGTAACCATAACTGGCTGTTTGGGATGTTGTAACACATAACTGGCCTGTTTGGGATGTTTAACCAATAACTGGCCTGTTTGGGATGTTTAACCAATAACTGGCCTGTTTGGTGATGTTATAACCACATAACTGGCCTGTTTGGGATGTTGTAACCAATAACTGGCCTGTTTGGGGATGTTATAACCACAATAACTGGCTGTTTAGGGATGTTATAACCACATAACTGGCCTGTTTGGGATGTTATAACCAATAACTGGCCTGTTTGGGGATGTATAACCAATAACTGGCCTGTTCGGGATGTTATAACCAATAACTGGCCTGTTTGGGATGTTATAACCAATAACTGGCTGTTTGGGGATGTTATAACAATAACTGGCCTGTTTAGGGATGTTATAACCACATAACTGGCCTGTTTGGGGATGTATACCAATAACTGGCCTGTTTGGGATGTTATAACCAATAACTGGCCTGTTTGGGATGTTATAACACATAACTGGCCTGTTCAGGGTGTATGCTATACCATACTGCCTGTTT
>JAPXFY010000014.1:58809435-58811935 GCA_030674185.1 Monoplex corrugatus | reverse complement strand
GTAGTGTGTGGTGTGTGAAGTGTGGTGCGTGCAGTGTGGTGTGTAGTGTGTGGTGTCTGAAGTGTGGTGTGTAGAGTGTGGTGTGGGGTTGTGTGGTATGTGCAGTGTGGTGTGAAGTGTGTGGTGTGTGAAGTGTGGTGTGTAGTGTGTGCAGTGTGGTGTGTAGTGTGTGGTGTCTGAAGTGTGGTGTGTAGAGTGTGGTGTGGGGTTGCGTGGTATGTGCAGTGTGGTGTGTAGTGTGTGGTGTCTGAAGTGTGGTGTGTGGAGTGTGGTGTGAGGTTGTGTGGTTGTGGAGTGTGGTGTGTAGAGTGTGGAGTGGGGTTGTGTGGTATGTGCAGTGTGGTGTGTGGAGTGTGTGGTGTGGGACAGTGTGGTGTAACATCTACAGGCAACACCAGTGACAAAACCCTTTGTCTGCCCTGAGATCTTGTTGATGTGCAACACACAGGACTTCACTGTCTGTACATGCCAAAGACTAGCACCCAGACCACATCTCAGAGTCTACATGAAGGGAAAGGGGGTAGGGGGAGGAAAACGAGTTTGGAATTGGTTGAAGAGGGTTTCATCGCAGTCGGACAATTCCATATGTGCTGCACCCAATCTGACATCTGTTACATGGTACTGGTACACTTCAAACCTGAAATGCCTATCATAAATCAAGTATAGTAGCATGAAGTCCCGCTGGAACTGTCTGATAGTTAATTAATTCTTGCTACTTTACACACGAAACATAAAAGTGAGCTACAGAAAACCCTATTCGCTGGCAAGATTTTGAAGTTGGAAGGAGGGGGTGGGAATAGCAGGACCTGTGAAACACTAATCTGACGTCACAGAGATGACCGAAACATTAGAATGGACAGTGAGCAGGTCAGGTTTTGTGTTGCCGGCTGGAATTGAACTCCAGACACTAGTGCCGGCTGGAATTGAACTCCAGACACTAGTGCCGGCTGGGATTGAACTCCAGACACTAGTGCCGGCTGGGATTGAACTCCAGACACTAGTGCCGGCTGGGATTGAACTCCAGACATTAGTGCCGGCTGGGATTGAACTCCAGACACTAGTGCCGGCTGGGATTGAACTCCAGACATCTAGTGCCGGCTGGAATTGAACTCCAGACACTAGTGCCAGCTGGGATTGAACTCCAGACACTAGTGCCGGCTGGGATTGAACTCCAGACATTAGTGCCGGCTGGGATTGAACTCCAGACACTAGTGCCAGCTGGGATTGAACTCCAGACATTAGTGCCAGCTGGGATTGAACTCCAGACACTAGTGCTGGCTGGATTGAACTCCAGACACTAGTGCCAGCTGGGATTGAACTCCAGACACTAGTGCCGGCTGGGATTGAACTCCAGACACTAGTGCTGGCTGGGATTGAACTCCAGACACTAGATCTTGAGTCCATGGCTCTGTTACAAAAACCAACCAGCCAAGAACGAACCAACCTCAGTAAACCTGAACTGCTTGTTGCTGTACCCCAGACTGAGATGGAGGGGAACCCTGTCCAACCTGTAATTGAACCTAGAACCTAGAACCTTTGTTTTTTAGACAAGTGTTTTAACCAGACGAGCCTCCTGCTACATTTGATAGGTACCATTTCATTAAGAGTGGGCAGGTTCCACGGTTCCATTCTTTAAGCAGTGGATAACATCTCTTCCAAGTTGGTACGGTTTGGTCACTTCACCCACCACACTGTCAAAGACCATCCTTCAGGACATCCTGGAAAGAAGCCGTCTCCGAGGTGGACAGAGGAAGAGCTGGGTGGTAATTATCAAAGACTGGACCAACCTCAGTATGTCTGAACTGTTTGTTGCTGTACCCCACAGACACAGGAAGAGCTGGGTGGTAATTATCAAAGACTGGACCAACCTCAGTATGTCTGAACTGTTTGTTGCTGTACCCCACAGACACAGGAAGAGCTGGGTGGTAAATATCACAGACTGGACCAACCTCAGTATGTCTGAACTGTTTGTTGCTGTACCCCACAGACACAGGAAGAGCTGGGTGGTAATTATCAAAGACTGGACCAACCTCAGTATGTCTGAACTGTTTGTTGCTGTACCCCACAGACAGAGGAAGAGCTGGGTGGTAAATATCACAGACTGGATCAACGTCAGTATGTCTGAACTGTTTGTTGCTGTACCTCACAGACAGAGGAAGAGTTGAGTGGTAAATATCGAAGGACTGGACCAACCTCAGTATGTCTGAACTGTTTGTTGCTGTACCTCACAGACAGAGGAAGAGTTGAGTGGTAAATATCGAAGGACTGGACCAACCTCAGTATGTCTGAACTGTTTGTTGCTGTACCCCACAGACAGAGATGGAGGATCCTGTCTGCTGATGTGTCCACCAGTCCACGCTGGTTAGACAACTAGAAGATAACATAAGATGTGCTCTTTCATTGCTATGGGCATCTTGTGGTGCTGAAGAATTAACTCACTGCATCCTGTGTCCATCAAGTGCTGGGATGTCATAAAACCCTTCTACATGCCCCTGCCCGA
>JAPXFY010000014.1:58776935-58804435 GCA_030674185.1 Monoplex corrugatus | reverse complement strand
ACACATACGCACAGACACACACATACACAAACGCACACACACACATACACACACGCACACACACACAAACGCACACACACACACACACACACACACACACACACACGTCATACACTATAAACACCAACAACACACACACACACACACACACACACAACAAAAACCAACACTAGAATAAGAAAAAAACCCTCAAAATTGTAGAACATGGAAAAGCTCAATAAAACTAGAGAAAGAAAAATCTTTCTTGGATTCGTTTTGTCTTTGTTTTTTGCTGGTGAAAGGTATCAACTGATTGGCAGAAAGAAAAACTGAAATTCTGAAAAACAGCCAAAAGCAACAACAGCAGCAGCCGCAACAACAAAATAAAAACAAAACAAAAGAAAACAAAAAATAGCCCAAGATTACTGTAAGAAACACTGAGGTTTATGTAGTTTTCCTATTGCAAAAAAAAAAAAAAAAAAAATGAAATGAATAAAATAAAATAAATAAGATAAATAAAATAAAAATAAAATATAACAAAATAAACAAAATAAAATAAGATAAAAAATATAATAAAATAAATAAAACAAAATGAAATAAAATAAAATAAATAAAGTTTTAATAGCACAGGAGACCTGGAATGCCACATTCCGAGGACATAATAAAAGAAACAAAATCAAATTGTGGTCGAGCCAGTCTGTCTCTTAAGACAAGATTTGTTGTAGAAAATGGAGGTTGAATATTTTGCTTACGGTTACTGTGAGTTTAAAGAAACATCGAGTGAAGTAACTACTTGATGAGTATCTAGAACAAAGGCAGTGTAGTACTTGTTGTTGGATTGAAACATCTAGTCATGGCTACATGCAGTTGAAGAGTACGAAAGCTGTAATATAATATAATATAATATAATATAATATAATATAATATAATATAATATAATATAATATAAATATAATATAATATAATATAATATAATATAATATAATATATATAATATAATATAATATAATATAATATAATAGGGGGCAATATGGTATTATGAAATACATGTATTACATTTGATGATGCTAAATCAAATTGTTGCCTAAAGTGGTCAGAAAAACTAAACATAAAAGTTTTGTGGGAAAAGGCATTTCTAAAAATTCATAAATTTCAATGATGTTAAACTAAATGGTTGCAACTAAAAATAGTTCATCGTGTCATTGTCGCCAACATCATTTTAAAACGCAACGGGTATAGCAACTACGACAAATTTGTACATGGTGTAATAATACAAGAGATTCTACTGAACATTTTCTGTGGAACTGCTACTGTGTCCGTAACTTTCGGAAATTAATAGAAGATTTATTCATTACAAAATGCAACAATACCTTTAACATCAAAATAACTCGAAGCCTTGTTCATCCAGGCAATCATTGTTGACATCACAATTGCTCCTGCATTCAATGTGTACTTTCACTTCTAAATAAAGATCGTGTGGCTTTGTACAGTCATTACTGGATGTGTATCTTTATGGCTATAGGTATGTGTGTGTGTTTACCACCATAAATGTCTCTGTGTGTGTTGAGATATTGTTAAGTCATCTTCATCATCATCATCAGGTGCCCTGCCGCATGGCGTTGGCGACCATGAACTTCCATCTATCTCTATCTCTCGTTGCCCCTAGCATCTCCCCCACCCTCCTCGTCCCCAGCCACTCTGCAAGTCCGTCCAGCATTCTCTCCCTGGGTCTACCTGGTGCTCTCTTTCCCTCCAGCTTTCCCGTTGTGACCAGGTGCTCCAAATCCCCCTTCCTCATAAAATGGGCTATAAATGTTGCCTGTCTTTCCTAATCTTCCTTATGAGTGATCTACTTGTGTCTGCCTCCATCAAGAATGTCTCGTTTGTTTTCTTTGCTGTCCATGGAACTCTCAACATTCTTCTTAGAAACCACATCTCGGCTGCCTCAATCTTGCTCTGGCTTTGCTTGCTGACTGTCCACGCCTCGCATCCGTACAACAGTATTGGTTCTATATAACATTCAAGGACTTTCTTTTTGATGTTAATTGATAGGCATTTGTTGGTAAGAATGCTTGTCATCTTCTTGAATGCTGTTTTGGCTTGGCCGATTCTGCCGGCTATTTCCGATGATTGTTAAGTATATATGTTTATTTGTGTACAAGTGATCATGTGTGCATTCTGGTGTGTGTGTGTGTGTGTGTGTGTGTGTGTGTGTGTGTGTGTGTGTGTGTGCGTGCGTTTGTGAGTGTGTGTGCGTGTGTGTGTGTGTGATATCAGTGCCTCTGTACTTAATACATTCTGTCTTGTGTATGTGTAATAAATACAGTCAAAGTGACTTTGGCAATAGCGCTTTTCAATTATTGTCATCAATATCATGATTCTTATTGTTTTACATTATCAATATCATTATTATCATTATTGTTATCACTATCTTTATTATTATCACATGTACATGTATTACTATCATCATCATCATCATCATCATCATCATCATCATCATCATCTTCTTCTTCTTCTTCTTCTTCTTCTTCATCGTCGTCGTCATCGTCGTCGTCGTCGTCAACATCATCATCATCATCATCATCATTCATCATCATCATCATCATCATCATCATCATCATCATCATCAGTAGTAGTAGTAGTAGTAGTAGTAGCAGCAGCAGCAGCATAGTGTTGCAGTTGTTATTATATCATCATCATCATTGCATGTTGTTATTATCAATAATTTTGCTACTGTTATTATTAATATCATTATTGTTTTATCATCATTGTTATTATCAGCTAATTTCATTGATTGCTATACTGTGAATGGAAGGTGTTCTGAATGAACGGTTGGATGTGTGTCTGGTGATGTACATTTGCTACCAAGATCAGATAGAAAATCCATACGCTTCAGAAGACCCCAAGACCTTGCCAACACATACCACATTCATATTCATATTCATATTTATACTCATATCCATTGTATATTCATATTCATATCGTTATTCATTTCTTTTTGTCACAATGGATTTACAATGTGAAACTCCGGCTGCTCTACCCGTTGAGAGCGTGTCGCCGCAGTGCAGCGCCACCCATTTTTTTACGAAGACTTCAGACAGGAAAGCAGGCTAATTGGCCTTCGAGGGGATGGGCCTGTGAAATCAGCCGATCTCTCCAATATTTTGTACCAGGACAGGCAAGCGACTGCTCTGTTCTTCACGATTTTCAACTGCCGTGGGATCTTAAGCGCGAGCAGGCTAGAAGACACATAGGTCTGATTCGTTTGTCGTCCCCTCTCAAAGGACTAGACGTTCAGTTCGATTTTCCGGCCAAGCTGAGGAGAAAAGTCGAAGTCTCAACGGGAAACGAACCTTGGGACTTCGAGTTTAGTTATTGGCCGGCAGGAAGTCTGAACCATTGTGCCACTCTTCTCCCTTACGTACAGCTTAAGGCTTATGCCATGATCATGGTGGGTCTTCTCCATCACATGGCACCAGTGGCGTCAGTGCATATGGAACTCATCCCGGAAGTAGAAACGATACTTTGAAAAACTGAAACCGAAACTGACGCTGGAAACTTGAAACTGTAGTGTTGCTACTTTGTGAGTTGACAATTTTTTTTCAGAAACCAGAAAAAACACGAAAGAAGAATACGAACACGTATTTAATACAATAAAACAAGACAGGTGCAAATTTTCGGTCAACTGGCCTTTGTCAAGCGTAAGATTACAAACAAACAAACAGTAGATACAAAAAATTTGAGAAAAAGACTGCTGCTGTCTCAAATTTTTTGTATCTAGTGTTTGTTTGTTTGTAATCTTACGCTTTACAAAGGCCAGTTGGTCGAAAATTTGCGCCTGTCTTGTTTTGTTGTATTGACTAAGCGTTCATATTCTTCTTTTGTGTTTTTTCTGCTTCCTGTTTGCTTGAACGCGGGCAGTCACACTTGTTTTGGATTTAATTTTTTTTCAGTCAACGTTCGATCTGTGTTGACATCCATCTAATGGCCATTTTTGTCAGCTGATGCCTCTTCTCGAGGTACAGTTTGATCTGCGTATCAAGCCCCTACTCCCCACCTCCAACCCCCCTGACCGTTCAAGGGCAGTGTTGGCCAATACATGTTTTTTTGTAGTTCTGTCTGATAAAGAGCAGCCCCGGGGTTTGTTTTCTCAGTCTTTGGTGTCCTAGTTTCAACGGTTCTCCTACACAGACATGTGTGAACTGTTTTGTCTTATCTGGATTCATCGTTCACATGCACCGACCATCGTGTTTGGGTTTGAGTTGGCTGAGTCTTTACACTTCCTGCTGACGTCTGCTTTGAGATCGACTGGAGAAAAGTGTGTGTCCATGTGTGTGTGTGTGTGTGTGTGTGTGTGTGTGTGTGTGTGTGTGTGTGTGTGTGTGTGTGTGTGTGTGTGTGTGTGTGTGTGTGTCTGTGTGTCTTTGTGTGTGTCCGTGTGTCTGTCTGTGTATTATTGTGTGTGTCTGTGTGTCTGTGTGTCTTTGTGTCTTTGTGTGTGTCCGTGTTTCTGTCTGTCTGTCTGTCTGTCTGTCTGTCTGACTGTCTCTCTCTCTCTGTCCTGTGTGTGTGTGGTGTGTGTGTGTTTTATGTGTGTGTGTGTGTGTGTGTGTGTGTGTGTGTGTGTGTGTGTGTGTGTGTGTGTGTGTGTGTGTGTCCGTATTTCTGTCTGTGTATCTCTGTGTGTGTATCTCTCTTCCCCCCCCCCCTTCTCTCTCTGTGTCTGTCCGTGTGTCTGTCTGTGTGACTAGACCAGAATAACTGCGTCATTGATTTACGTCAGGTGCTCTGCTCACAACTGAGTTTGAACTCTGATTCGTTTTAAGAGAGTTTCACTGTATTCCGACGGGTCCATATGCGCTCCACCCAAATCCACCAGCACCTATTCTGCAGGCTTCCCGAGCTGGCACAAAACTATATGCACTGGCGGGGGAGGGGGGGGGAGGGGAGGGGAGGGATTGGGAATTGATGAACCAGGAAATGATTGGAGCATTAAGATAGGCAATGAATAGGACAGTGTTTATGGCGTAAATTGAACAGAACAAAAAGTCTGGCTATGCTTGTTGCCTCCATTACGGGCTGGGGAATCACCGTGGTTTTAACAAAAGAATGACTGGCTTCTAAACGAAAACGACAGACAGTGATTACTTTAAAGCTGAAAGTGATGGCGATGATTTGGTTACAAGATCAAAGGAAACCCAATCTCCATAGCCAAATGGCTGAAATAAAACTGCGTGTTGAAAACGACAATGGACCATACAGGACACCTGCACATTGACAAAGGCAGTGACAGCTCTCTAGGATTCTGGTGTGGTCATCAAATTTACAACTAGCAATGATGATAAACAGAAACAGTAAACAGAGAGGCAGGGGGTGATTCAGAAAGAGAGAAAAAGAAAGTGAGAGAGAGATACAGATACAGAGAGAGCGAGAGAGGCAGAGAGAGAGAGAGAGAAACTGAAACTGAGACTGAAAATGGTTTATTGCCATAGACATTTTTGTCCTTGTGGCAAGGAGCATAAACAAAGTCATTAAATTTTACGGCGACGTTTTCGCGAAATAAAGATTTATAAATATAGTCATGTCTGACATTACTACATCCATTTAAAATTTTTTTTCTAAGAATGAAGAAAAAATTTGAAGGAAAGAAGTTGAACAAAAAGTTGAACAAAAAGTTGAAGACAGAGAAAGAGAGAGAGAGAGAGAGAGAGAGAGAGAGAGAGAGAGAGAGAGAGAGAGAGAGGAGAGAGAGAGCAAGCCAGCAAGCCAGCAAGCAACCAGCCAACCAACCAACCAACCAACCAACCAACCAAACAACCAACCAACCAACCAACCAACCAACCAACCAACCAACCAAAAAATTGACTGAATGAATGAGGCAGTCAATAATCAAATCAAAATGACAAAACTAGCCAGATGTTATTGATCTATACTTTTTAAAGAACTCACAGATTTCTTTTGTTGTCGCTGTTGTTGTTGTTATTGCTGTAGTTGTTGTTATCGATGTTGTAGTTGTTGTTATCGATGTTGTAGTTGTTTTCCACCTTATAGTCCAACTACACTTTGAGCAGACGACACAAGAACAATCCCCTTGAACGTCGCTCTTCTCGGGGAAAAACCAGTAACACTCGAAGAAGAGTCAGAATAACAATAATAATAAAAAGAATATGACAGTGAAGAAGATAGACGTCACTTTGTTTGATAACAAAATATGATGAAGAAAATCGACGTCACCATGTTTGAAAGCAAACTAGAATGAAGAAAATCGATGTCAGTGTGTTTAAAAGCAAAATATCGTTGAATAAAAAAAAAAACGCCAAAAGAAAATTATAGAAAGAAAGAATAGTTCTTGTGAATTAAGTCAATTCATCCAGTCTATATCATTGTTGTGAATTAAGGCAATCTGTCCAATTTATATCATCTTTACTGTTTTTCTGTCCCAAAGTTGTGTGTTTTTGTTCTTTGTTGTCTTTTTTGTACGCGTGAAAAAGGACAGCTGACGGAATATTTGCCTCTTGTTTTGTGCATTAAATACCAGTTCTTTTTCTACTTTCCTGTGTGTCTGCTGCCCAAGTCAATTTATGTCTACCACTGCGAAGGTTTCAAATGACTTGTCTCTTTTACACAAACCACGTACAACCAGAAACAAGAGAAGTCCCATTTCCAGATTAAAATGGTTCCATGTACAGTTGTGATTAACAAGTCTAACAATGTGCATTCCACAGTTTGCTGTCCACCAAACACCCGATAATTCAAATCAGCAATGAAACATTAATGTTGTTTCTCGACTGTGAAAGTACAGTTTCAGCCTAAACGGGCCTACTATGTTTTTTCTAATTCAAGTAGAAGGTAATATGAAAACTGTGAACGTAAAGTACACGTGATTTGTCTACGGCAGCGTTAGAGTTTCAGTGCAAAGTTCTTTTCTTCACACAGACAATCAGACGAGATGAAACCACTCCACACAGTCACTAATTAATTCTGTATCACAGACAGAGTCATACATCCTTCATGGATATAATTCTTTGAAAACTGAAATAGTGTAACTGTTTCATGCAAAACATTTCTCGGTCCACATTATTCATGAACTAAATAAAAACTATATTTTGAGATTATTACATTTCAACAGATATTCTGATGTAACGGCTGTGTTATCTAAAATTTCACTTTAAGTCAGGACAAGTTTGTTTTGGCCAGCACAACACAGGTCCATACAGTGTGAAGTAGTGTAGCCCACTGTCACAGGTCCATACAGTGTGAAGTAGTGTAACCCACTGTCACAGGTCCATACAGAGTGAAGTAGTGTAGCCCACTGTCACAGGTCCATACAGAGTGAAGTAGTGTAACCCACTGTCACAGGTCCATACAGAGTGAAGTAGTGTAACCCACTGTCACAGGCCCATACAGTGTGAAGTAGTGTAACCCACTGTCACTGTCCATACAGTGTGAAGTAGTGTAACCCACTGTCACTGTCCATACAGTGTGAAGTAGTGTAACCCACTGTCACTGTCCATACAGTGTGAAGTAGTGTAGCCCACTGTCACTGTCCATACAGTATGAAGTAGTGTAGCCCACTGTCACTGTCCATACATTGTGAAGTAGTGTAGCCCACTGTCACAGGTCCATACAGTGTGAAGTAGTGTAGCCCACTGTCACAGGTCCATACAGTGTGAAGTAGTGTAGCCCACTGTCACTGTCCATACAGTGTGAAGTTGTGTAACCCACTGTCACAGGTCCATACAGTGTGAAGTAGTGTAGCCCACTGTCACAGGTCCATACAGTGTAAAGTAGTGTAGCCCACTGTCACTAACCATACAATGTGAAGAAGTGTAGCCCTCTGTCACAGGTCCATACAATGTGAAGTATTGTAGCCCACTGTCACTGTCCATACAGCGTGAAGTAGTGTAGCCCACTGTCACAGGTCCATACAGAGTGAAGTATTGTAGCCCACTGTCACTGTCCATACAGCGTGAAGTAGTGTAGCCCACTGTCACAGGTCCACACAGAGTGAAGTATTGTAGCCCACTGTCACTGACCATACAGTATAAAGTATTGTAGCCCACTGTCACTGACCATACAGTGTGAAGTAGTGTAACCCACTGTCACTGACCATACAGTATGAAGTAGTGTAGCCCACTGTCACTGACCATACAGTATGAAGTAATGTAGCCCACTGTCACTGTCCATACAGTGTGAAGTAGTGTAGCCCATTGTCACTGTCCATACAGTATGAAGTAGTGTAACCCACTGTCACAGGTCCATACGGTGTGAAGAAGTGTAGCCCACTGTCACAGGTCCATACAGTATGAAGTAGTGTAGCCCACTGTCACTGACCATATAGTGTGAAGAAGTGTAGCCCACTGTCACAGGTCCATACAGAGTGAAGTAGTGTAGCCCACTGTCACAGGTCCATACAGAGTGAAGTAGTGTAGCCCACTGTCACAGGTCCATACAGAGTGAAGTATTGTAGCCCACTGTCACAGGTCCATACAGTGTGAAGTAGTGTAACCCACTGTCACTGTCCATACAATGTGAAGTAGTGTAGCCCACTGTCACTGACCATACAGTGTGAAATATAGTAGCCAACTGTCACAGGCCCATACAGTGTGAAGTAGTGTAACCCTCTGTCACAGGCCCATACAGTGTGAAGTAGTGTAACTCTCTGTCACAGGCCCATACAGTGTGAAGTAGTGTAACCCTCTGTCACAGGCTCATACAGTCCTCTAAGCTCCCAAGGCAATGCTCACCACAAGACGCCGTGCCTCTCTGATGTCGATGCAGCCACACAGCCCCCCGCCCCTCCTCACACACACACACAAACACACACGCACGCACGCACACACATACACAGGAGCGAACCACACTCGCTCGCGCCAAAACGGCAAAGCGCGGGAAAATCGCACGCGAGCGCGTGCATGTGACGTCTGCGCTGTCTCCAGCCCATTTTGTGTCTGTCCTATATTCCGGGGCACATGAAGGGCCGCAGAATCTGGTACATTTGTTCACAATGTGAGGATGATGCATGGTGATAGGCATGATAATCAGGATGCTGTGGTGATAGGAATGATAATCAGGATGCTGTAACAGGCATGATAATCAGGATGCTGTGGTGACAGGCATGATAATCAGAATGCTGTGGTGACAGGAATGATAATCAGGATGCTGTGGTAACAGGCATGATAATCAGGATGCTGTGGTAACAGGCATGATAATCAGGATGCTGTGGTGACAGGCATGATAATCAGAATGCTGTGGTGATAGGAATGATAATCAGGATGCTGTGATGACAGGTATAATAATCAGGATGCTGTGATGATAGGCATAATAATCAGGATGCTGTGATGATAGGCATGATAATTAGGATGCTGTGATGATAGGCATGATAATCAGGATGCGGTGGAGTTCCGTCTAGCATTGAGACTATGTGACAGGGCTGTGCTCTACCATCACCATCATAATACACTCTGACATTAACCAGGCCCGAGAGATACAGACATCTAAGGTGTTTGTTAAGAGATTTATGAAAACACTTTTATTGACGCATCCGTGAAGTAGATGAAACTTGACAGTGTGGTCCCAGTTTTCCCAATGAGCCCACAGCACACTGAACACAAATCCCACACTGATTTTGACAGAACTGGTGGGGATTCGAACCCTCAACCTTCCAGTGGGTGGTCCGTTGTAGTAACCACTGGACCAGGGTGACTCGTCTGTCTTTAGTTTTACTATCAATGATTGTCAAACGTGCAGACGGACAGCTAGGCAAACATACGGACAGACAGACTGGCAGATAGACAGACGGACAAACAGACAGACCGAGAGGCAGAAGACAAATACACATACAGGCAGACAGGCAGGCAGACAACAGCCCGGCAGGCAAGCAGGCCGGCCGGCAGACAGACAGACAGACAGACAAACAGACAAATAAATAGACAGCCAGACAGATAGAAGGACAGACGGACGGACAGATAGACAGATAGGCCCCAGGCAGGCAGGCAGGAAAGAGGCAGGTAGACAGACATACAGAAAGTCATTTAGTCAGACAAACAGACAGACAGGGAGACAGACAGACAAATAGACGGACAGACAGACTCGCAGAAAGACAGGCAGACTCACAGACAGACAGACAGACAGATAAACGGCCAGGTAGATTGATAGAGGAGCACTCTAACAGCACACAGATAAACGGCCAGGTAGATTGATAGAGGAGCACTCTAACAGCACACAGATAAACGGCCAGGTAGACTGATAGAGGAGCACTCTAACACCACACAGATAAACGGCCAGGTAGACTGATAGAGAAGCACTCTAACAGCACACAGATAAACGGCCAGGTAGATTGATAGAGGAGCACTCTAACAGCACACAGATAAACGGCCAGGTAGACTGATAGAGGAGCACTCTAACAGCACACAGATAAACGGCCAGGTAGATTGATAGAGGAGCACTCTAACAGCACACAGATAAACGGCCAGGTAGACTGATAGAGGAGCACTCTAACACCACACAGATAAACGGCCAGGTAGACTGATAGAGGAGCACTCTAACAGCACAGAGATAAACGGCCAGGTGGACTGATAGAGGAGCACTCTAACAGCACACAGATAAACGGCCAGGTAGACTGATAGAGGAGCACTCTAACAGCACGCACTGTTCAGTCCTTATGATCTGTGCACGACGTGTCACGTGCCGGGTTTGAACTCATGCTGTCAGATCGTAAGACAGGAGTTCACCACTTCACACCTTACGTCAGTTGTCTTATCCTCTCCTCAACACCACCCCCACCAATCCTCAAAACAATGTAAAGAGTGCGTTAAAGAACAGAAGAAAAGAAAGAAGCAAAGAGAGGGAGCGAACGAGAGAGAAAGAGCAAGGACAGAGCGATAAGAGCCAGTGAGAGATAGAAAGCAAAGAGAGAGTGAGAGATAGAGAAGAAGAGAGAGAGAGAGAGAAGAGAGAGAGAGAGAGAGAGAGAGAAAGAAGAGAGGATAGTCAGGCGGATTTACATAAAAGAGAGACAGAAACATCCGCCTGACACCCCCCCTTCTCTCTCTCTCTCTCCCGCTATCACTCTCTCTCTCTCTCCCGCTATCACTCTCTCTCCCTCCATCCCTCTCTCACTTACTCACTGTCCCTCCCTCCTGTCTCCGTCCCACATACACACACATCACACCACACCACACCACACCACACCACACCACACCAGATCACATCATCACATCTGCAGCAGCAGCAAAGACACCACCACCACCACCATCACCACCACCAAGATATATATATATATATATATATCGCTTACACAGACAGACAGACAGACACATACACACAGACACAGACACACACAGACACAGACACACAGACACACACACACAGACACACACACACAAAGACACACAGACACACAGATACACACACACACACACCAGCAAACAAAACAGAACAGACAACACACCAAGGTACATAATAATAATAATAATATATTTTATTTATATAGCGCAAAATCTTGACAAAATCAAATCTAAGCGCTGAGCGTATACATGCATACATACCTACATACATATGAGCGTATACATGCATACATACATGCTTACATACTTACATACATAAATCTAAGCTGAGCGTATACATGCATACATACATACATACATAAATCTAAGCGTATACATACATACATACATACATACATACATACATACGTACGCACATGCATACATAATAATTACAATATTTATATAGCGCAAATCTCGACAAAATCAAATCCAAGCGCCGAAAAGACACACACGCACACACGCACGCACGCACGCACACACACACACACACACACACACACACACACACACACACACACACACACACACACACACACACACACACACACACACACACATGCATGGCCACAAATGGGGAGAAAAGAATAAAAGCAATAAAAGCAAGAATAAAACCAATGGAAAACCACAGAGAGCACATCATATACAATTATATATTAAAACAAAGTGATTCCCCTCCGAGCGGAGACAGGCTGCAGAGGGGGGTTGAGTGAGGTTAGGATTTTATGCAGAGGAGAAAAGGTGAGTTTTGAGAGCGGACTTGAAGGAGGCAAAAGTAGGTTGCTGACGGACTGAGAGAGGAAGTTTGTTCCAGGAGAGTGGACCAGAAACAGAGAAGGCTCGTGGACCATAGGTATTGAGCTTAGTGCGTGGAAAGCGAAAAGTCAGAGGATCGGAGGCAGAGCGGAGGGTACGTGAGGGAACATAGATCTCAAGTAGGCTTGACAGGTAATCGGGGGCTGCGTTATTGAGGCTTTTGTAGCACATGGTGCCTAGTTTCTACTGTATGCGCTTTGATACAGGGAGCCAGTGAAGTTGTGCCAGGAGAGGAGATATGTGGTCAGCTTTTTTCTTTTTGAGTACAAGGCGTACAGCATTGTTTTGAATGCGCTGTAGGATGTGAATGGTTCAGGCAGGAAGACCAGACAGGAGTGAATTGCAATAGTCAATGCGAGACATTATGAAGGAGAGAACGAGTTTTGCAGTTGTTTCGACAGAGAGATACTTCCTGATCAGGTACAGCTATGGTATCAAAACCAGTTAGCAGTAAATATCTTGATGGTCGGATTAAAACAACATCAAACTACTTAAAAAAAAACCCCACACACACAGAGAAAAGACAAACAAACAAAAAACGGACACAAAGAAACAGAAAATAGACAATAAAACAAACAAAAAACCCCTTAAAACAAGGAAAAATGAAGAACATAACCAAGACAACAACAAAAAACCCAACAAAGAACAAGAAACAGCACGAAAGATAAAGAACAAACCAAAGACAGGAAAAATGATAACAAAGGAAGACAGAAACACAGAAAAAAGAAAACAAAGAGGGGGAAATTAAAGAAATGAAACAAGGAAAGACAGACAATGAATAGGACAACAAAGAAAATCTAAAAGATGGTCTCCCCACTACCAAATTGGAAGGAGATGGTCTCCCCACTACCAAGTGTGATGGAGATGGTCTGTCCACTACCAAGTTGAATGGATACGGTCTGCCCACTACCAAGTTGGATGGAGATGGTCAGCCGACTACCAAGTTCGATGGAGATGGTCTGCCCCACTACCAGGTTGGACGGAGATGGTCTGCCCCACTACCAAGTTGGAGATGGTCTCCCCACAAGCAAGTGGGATGGAGATGATCTGCCCACCACCAAGTTGGATGGATATGGTCTGCTCACTATCAAGTTTGATGGAGATGGTCTGCCCCACTACCAAGTTGGAGATGGTCTGCCCACCACCAAGTCGGATGGAGATGGTCTCACCACTACCAAGTTGGATGGATATGGTCTGCTTACTATCAAGTTTGATGGAGATGGTCTGCCCCACTACCAAGTTGGAGATGGTCTCGCCATTACCAAGTGGGATGGAGATGGTCTGCCCACTATCAAGTTTGATGGAGATGGTCTGCCCCACTGCCAAGTTGGATGGAGATGGTCTGCCCACTACCAGATTTGATGGAGATGGTCTCGCCATTACGTTACCAAGCTGAAGATCTCTCTCTTTGCCTGTCTGTCCCTCTGTCTGTCTCTGTCTCTTCCTGTCCCTCTGTCTCTGTGTCTGTCTTTTTCCCTCTGTCCCTCTGTCATTTTCTGTCTCTCTGTCCCTCTCTTTCTCTCTGTCTTTCTGTCTCTCACTCTCTCTGTCTCTGTCTGTCTCTCTAGCTCTCTGTCACTATCTCACTACCTCTCTCACACACTCTCTCTGTCTCTCTCACTCTCTCTCTGTCTCCCTCTCTGTCTCTCCCTGTCTCTCTCTTTCGCCCCTACCTCTCTGCCTGTCTGTGAGATAGACATCAGCTAGTGATAACACAACACACTGCTCTTCACGTCCGGACGCTTGATAGTATTGTCAGTCAACATCACCGTACAGATGTCTGCTTGGTGTTACTTCTGTCTGTCTGTCTGTCTGTCTGCCTACCTGCCTTCCTGTCTGCCTGCCTACCTGCCTGCCTGTCTGTCTGTCTGTCTGTCTCTCTCTCCGTCGATCTCTCTCTCTCTCTCTTTCTCCATCTCTCTCTTTCTCTCTCTCCTGCTCCCCTCCCCTCTCTATGTCTCTGCCGCTTTCTGTTTTTCTATCTGTCTCTGTCTCTCCCTCTCTCTCTTTCTGTCCCTCTGTCTGTGTGTGTCTCTCTCCTTCCCTGTCTCACCTTCTCTCTCCGTCCTTTTTACTCTCTCTTCTTCTCTCTCTCTCTTTCTCCGTTGGTATCGTCTCTCTTTTTTCAGTATCCCCCCCCTCTCTCCCTCTCTCTATGTCCCTGTATCTCTCCTTTTCTCTCTTTCTCTTTTCTCTCTTTCTCTTCTCTCTTGCTCTGTCTCTCTCTTGATGTCTTTTTCTCTCTTGTTCTCTGTACCCCTTCTCTCCCCCCCCCTCTCTGCCCCTCCCTCTCCCTCTGTCCCCATCCCTCTCCCCATCTGTCCCACCCCTCTCTCTCTCTGTCCCTCTTTCTCTCTCTGTCCCTCTCTCTCTCTCCTTTAGTGTCTTCTCATTCTCCTTTGCACGCCCTCTCTTTCCCTCCCTCCCTTTCTCTGTCCATCCCTCTTTTTTCTATTCCTCTCTATCTCTCATTTCTTTCTCTCTCTCTTTGTGTCTTCCCTATCTCCCTTTCTCTGTATACCCTCCTTCTCCCTCCCCCTCCCTCTTTCCCTCTCTCTCTATTTGTGTCTCTCTCATCCCACCCACGTCTGGGCACAAAGAGTCATGAATATTTCATGAAGGCATCAAGGCATCAGAGACATCAGGATAGTCTCCCCTAATCGGAACTCTTTTTCACGTCAGTACATTGAAGTCGTGTTTGGTTGGCCCATAGGTAAGGTACTTGTCCCCATTCTTACTGTGTGTTGTGTGTGTGTGTGTGTGTGTGTGTGGTGTGTGTGTGTGTGTGTGTGTGTGTGTGTATGTGTGTGTGTGTGTGTGTGTGTGTGTGTGTGTGTGTGTATCTGTCTGTCTGTGTCTGTGTCTTTGAGTGTGTTTATGTGTGCGTGTGTGAGTGCGTGTGTGTGTGTACATGTATATGTATTTGTGTATGTATCAGTGTGTGTATGTCTGTCTGTGTCTGTGTGTGTATGTATATATATGTGTGTGTGTGCATGTGTGTGTGTGTGTGAGTGTATGTGTGTGTGCGTGTGTGTGTATGTGTGTGTGTATGTGTGAGTGTGTGTGTATGTGTGAGTGTGTGTGTATGTGTGTGTCAGTGTGTGTATGTGTGTGTGTCAGTGTGTGTATGCGTGTGCGTGTGTATATATGTGTGTGTCAGTGTGTCAGTGTGTGTGTGTGTCAGTGTGTTTGTATGTGTGTGTGTGTGTAGTGTGTGTGTGTGTGTGTGTGTGTTGTGTGTGTGTGTGTGTGTGTGTGTGTGTGTGTGTGTGTGTGTGTGTGTGTGTGTGAATTACGCCAAGGGAAAAATAAAACCTTCAGTCTACCTAACTATGTCTGTCTTCAGTCAACGGGTACCTGACTGTTTTCAAGGTCAGAGAAGGTAAAATAGAGAGGGAGAGGAGATGGGCACCACCGTCATAACGCTGGTCCTGAGATAAGTTGAGGTCTCTACCACCTCACTCCCCTACGATCTCAGGGATATGGGACGACCTTGACTTTTAGTTACCTTCTCTATCTTCATTACGGCAATTCTGACTGATGCATTCTGAAACTTCGAGAGGAGGTGGGGGAGGGGGACACAGCTACTTCCGCTCAGATGGAAAAGTCTTAAACCTGCGGAAACTCCAAGCCAAGAGTAAAATGCTCAAAGCCGTCCTGTGGGAATAATTCTTTGCAGATGTCTGTGCACGGGCTGCACACTGACAGGAGGAGATCCAGCGTGTCACTGACCAATGTGTTGTGGGTATCACAGAAAGCTGCACACCCACCGTTGTCCACTAACACACGTACCTAGCACAGAACAATCCCACACCACCTGTATATCCATCAGAGATAATTCAAACAGTTAACAGTTAACGAGAAGTTGAGAAGAAACACAAGAGGGTGCAGATAGGACACAGAACACCAGTGCCTCGCCACTATCTGGACAATCACCTCCTAGCACCCCATGCCACTCTATAGCTATTTCATCGAGCAAAGTAGTTGGGGGGGGGGGGGGGGGGGGCGGGGGAGCTGTCCATGCGTTGCATGACCCATTCGGACCCAGTCATCATTTACCTCGTTTACAAACACGGATGACAGGAGACAAACACACCCCAAGACATAGCCACACAACGCCAACAACCAAGTCCAGTCCAGCCACCGGACCAAGAGGATATGGAAGAGCCTTCTCTCGCTCTATTCTCGGCCTTCATCTCTGTTCCGGGTAGCCCGCCTATCCACCAGCTCGTATAGCTGCCAGCTCCTTTCCCCTTACTACGGTCTCGACACTTAGCAGTCGGAAGCTCCCAACGTTGCTTTACTTAACTCACCTTCCAATCTATTCACAGACAATTCAAACAGACACCTATCTAACACAGAAATACTTCACTGCGCCAGACCAGTAACAAAGACTGGAAGAAGACATTTCACAGAAGGTGAGCGTCCACTCGAAGTCACTCAAAGCAGACAAGGTCGTTCTTGTTTCTGGATAACTCTCTCTCCATTACAATGGTACAGTACATTCGCCGACAGCACAACTCACCTTGACTGGTTGATTGATTGAGTACGTAGGCCTGAGTGGTTCTTTGGTCGATGGCGTAGTGATTTGAATATACACACATGCGGACAACCAGTGGAAGGATAGAGAAATACAAGTTTGTAGTTCTTTTTTCAGAATTGTATTTTTTTCCAGTCTGGGCCAGTCAGTCGCCAGTCAAACAGCCAACCAGTCAGTCAGTCAGTAAGTCGGTCGGTTGGTCGGTTGGTCGGTCGGTCAGTCAGTCGGTCGGTCAGTCTGTCGGTCGGTCAGTCAGTCAAATAGTAAGTAAGTAAGTCAGTCAGTCAGTCAAATAGTCAAATAGTCAGTCAGCCACTCAGTCAGCCAGCCAGTCAGTCAGTCAGTCAGTCAGTCAAATAGTCAAATAGTCAGTCAGCCACTCAGTCAGCCAGTCAGTCAGTCAGTCAAATAGTCAGTCAGTCAGTCAGTCAGTTACAGAACGTCCCACACAGTGCAGGGATCCCTGGTCTCAGCTGGTTGCTACAGTAGTCTGTTGGTTTGCGCAGGCTCAAGGAGTCTGCCAGATATCAGGTAGCAGACTGGATGGAGCGCATATGGAATTGTCCGAGTGTGATGAATCCTCGTGAATAAACTCTGAATTGTGAGGTATGGGTGTCTTTTCTTATTTTGGTCTGTGTTGTATTAAGTAGTTGTAATACGACTTTGACTCGTGACGATGGGCATGTCCACTGTTGACGTCCATTTCTCTGTCAGATTTATGAAATCAAATGTATCATGTGTGTCATTCATTCCAAAGTGCGGTCTGTTTTTAGAGTCTTTGTCGAGTCACATATGTTCTTCATATAATTGTGTATATCTGTTCCTTTCACTGTCTCTTTCTTTCTTTCTTTCTTGTGTATGAATACAATGCAGCAGGAGAATGTGTCCCTACCACTGCACACTACTATTGTAGTGGGAAAAAAATTGTGCTGCTTGTGTAGATGAAACTGGACTCCAAGTTCACGGGTTAATAGACCACGGCAGCACCGGACATAACGAATAACAGACACAGTCCACATTTACAGCATGCCCACCATCCTACGCCGAGCTTCCTGTTTACCTGCAGACCGCCAACTTCATCTCCCGCTACAGGTCAAGGGAAAAAGTGCAAAAGTAAAATATATAATGCTTGTTATTTTGTGCCCATACCTTGTCTTTTCCTTTAAATTCCACATAATTATGTAATGGTCTCCATGATCTTTCTGTGTTTCGTTCCCGCATTCTTTATATAAACTTCTCTCTGTGGTGAAGCAAATTATTTGTCGTATTCTGTCCTTTGCGTTTTGTTAATGCTTTGGATAATTTTATGCTTTATGTTTCCTTTGCACGTTTTCGTGGTTTTTATATTTCGTCTTTGTGTATGTTTCTGCCGCTCTTTGGGCTAACGCAGTTTACCTGACTCTATGGCCTGACCGACAGTTAAATAAAAATAAAGATAAAAATAAAAAACTACTAAAAAATGAAATGAACCTGAAATAATATATATAATATATTTTATTTATTTTATTTATTTATATAGCGCAAAATCTTGATAAAATCAAATCTAAGCGCTAAAACAGACACACACGCACGCACGCACACACACGCACGCACGCCACACACACACACACACACACACACACACACACACACACACACACACACACACACACACACACACAAAAATAAAATCGCAAAGCAGCTGCCAGCTATGACCCACAATTAGTGATAAACACATTTTAATATTTTTGTGCCTCCATTTTTTTGTATCGGTGGAGTTTGTGACCTGGTTTAGGGGAGTGCAGCTGTAAGCACGTGCCGATAATGTATTCAGTGTCACGTGCGCAGCGTGAGACCTGGCCCATCAGGCATTGTCACTGTGAGCACACACACACGCGCACACACTTCCTGGTCCTGTTTTTCCAATGATAATATAATGATAGTGATAATGATGGTGATGTTAACAATAATAACGTTAACATTCTTGATAAAAATATTAATAATAATAATAGTGATAATAAAAATGTTAATAAAGATAGTTATGATAATAGTAATAACAGCTACGACAACAGCAATAATAATAATAATAATAATAATGATAATAATAAGGAGGAGGAGGAGAAGGAGGAGAAGAAGAAAAAAGTAGAAAAAAAAGAGCAAGAACAACAAAAAGAAGAACAACAAAAACAAAAACAAAAAGAACACACACACACACACACATACACACACACACGTGTGTGAGTGTGTGTAGTGTGTGTGTGTGTGTGTGTGTGTGTGTGTGTGTGTGTGTGTGTGTGTGTGTGTGTGTGTGTGTGTGGTGTGTGTGTGAACAAGACCAGACGTGACATGATCAAAAACACCAAGATCAGAAAAAAAAACAACAGTGGGAACAACGCTAGTCCACAGTCATAGTCATCAACACAGAATGAAATGGTCCACCGTCATAGTCATCAACACAGAATGAAGTGGTCCACCATCACAGTCATCAAAAGAAAATGAAATGGTCCACCATCATAGTCATCAACACAGAATGACGTGGTCCACCACCATAGTCATCAACACAGAATGAAGTGGTCCACCACCATAGTCATCAGCACAGAATGAAATGGTCCACCACCATAGTCATCAACACAGAATGAAATGGTCCACCACCATAGTCATCAACACAGAATGAAATGGTCCACCATCATAGTCATCAACACAAAATGAAGTGGTCCACCATCATAGTCATCAACACAGAATGACGTGGTCCACCATCATAGTCATCAACACAGAATGACGTGGTCCACCGTCATAGTCATCAACACAGAGTGAAGTGGTCCACCATCATAGTCATTAACACAGAGTGAAGTGGTCCACCATCACAGTCATCAACACAGAATGAAGTGGTCCAACTCATAGTCATCAACACAGAATGAACGTGGTCCACCATCATAGTCATCAACACAGAATGAAATGGTCCACCATCATAGTCATAACACAGAGATGAAGTGGTCCACCATCACAGTCATCAACACAGAATGAAGTAGGTCCACCATCATAGTCATCAACACAGAATGAAGTGGTCCACCGTCATAGTCATCAACACAGAATGAAGTGGTCCACCATCATAGTCATCAATACAGAATGAATGGTCCACCATCATAGTCATCAACACAGAATGAAATGGTCCACCATCATAGTCATCAACACAGAATGGAGTGGTCCACCATCATAGTCAGCAAACAGAATGAGTGGTCCACCATCAGTCATCAACACAGAATGAAATGGTCCACCATCATAGTCATCAACACAGAATGACGTGGTCCACCATCATAGTCATCAACACAGAATGAAATGGTCCACCACCATAGTCATCAACACAGAATGAAATGGTCCACCGTCATAGTCATCAACACAGAATGGAAGTGGTCCACCATCATAGTCATCAACACAGAATGGAGTGGTCCACCGTCATAGTCATCAAACAGAATTAAGTGGTCTACCACCATAGTCATCAACACAGAATGAAGTGGTCCACCTCATAGTCATCAACAGAAAATGAATGGTCCACAGTCATAGTCATCAATACATGAATGGTCCACCACCATAGTCATCAACACAGAATGAGATGGTCCACCGTCATAGTCATCAACACAGAATGAAGTGGTCCACCATCATAGTCATCAACAGAATTGAGTGGTCCACCATCATAGTCATCAACACATAATGAAATGGTCCACCACCATAGTCATCAACACAAATGAATGGTCCACCCCATAGTCATCAACACAGAATGACGTGGTCCACCATCATAGTCATCAACACAGAATGAGTGGTCCACCGTCATAGTCATCAACAAGAATGAAGTGGTCCACCGTCATAGTCATCAACACAGAATGAAGATGGTCCACCGTCATAGTCATCAAACAGAATGACGTGGTCCACCACCATAGTCATCAACACAGAATGAATGGTCCATCATCATAGTCATCAACACAGAATGACGTGGTCCACCATCATAGTCATCAACACAGAAATGAAATGGTCCACCACCATAGTCATCAACACAGAATGAAATGGTCCACCATCATAGTCATCAACACAGAATGAAGAAGTCCACCATCATAGTCATCAACACAGAATGAATGGTCCACCTATCCATAGTCATCAACACAGAGTGAAGTGGTCCACCATCATAGTCATAGCACAGAATGAAGTGGTCCACCATCATAGTCATCAACACAGAGTGAAGTGGTCCACCATCATAGTATCAAACACAGAATGAAGTGTCACCTCATAGTATCAACACAGATGAGTGTCCACCATCATAGTCATCACACAGAGTGAAGTGGTCCACCATCATAGTCATCAACACAGAATGAAGTGGTCCACCATCATAGTCATCAAAGCACAAGTAGATAGTGGTCCCCACCATAGTCATCAACACAGAGTGAAGTGGTCCACCACCATAGTCATCACACAGAATGAAATGGTCCACCATCATAGTCATCAACAAAATGAAATGGTCCACCATCATAGTCATCAAACACAATGATGACAGTGTGGTCCACCATCATATAGTCATCAACACAGAATGAAGTGGTCCACCACATAGTCATCAACAGAAAATGAAATGGTCCACCACCATAGTCATCAACACAGAATGAAGTGGTCCACCATCATAGATCATCAACACAGAGTGAATGGTCCACCATCATAGTCATCAACACAGAGTGAAGTGGTCCACCATCATAGTCATCAGCACAGAGTGAAGTGGTCCAGCATCATAGTCATCAACAGAGAATGAAGTGGTCCACCTTAGTCATCAACACAGAATGAAGTGGTCCACCATCATAGTCATCAACAGAGAATTGAGTGGTCCACCATCATAGTCATCAACACAGATGAAATGGTCCACCACCATAGTCATCAACACGAATGACGTGGTCCACCGTCATAGTCATCAACACAGAATGAGTGGTCCACCGTCATAGTCATCAACACAGATGAAATGGTCCACCATCATAGTCATCAACACAGAATGAAGTGGTCCACCATCATAGTCATCAACACAGAATGAACGTGGTCCACCACCATAGTCATCAACACAGAATGAAGTGGTCCACTCATAGTCATCAACACAGAATGAGGTGGTCCACCGTCATAGTCATCAACACAGAATGAAGTGGTCCACCGTCATAGTCATCAACACAGAATGACGTGGTCCACCACCATAGTCATCAACACAGAATGAAGTGGTTCACCAATATAGTCATGAACACAGAATGACGTGGTCCACCATCATAGTCATCAACACAGAATGAATGGTCCACCACCATAGTCATCAACACAGAATGAAATGGTCCACCACCATAGTCATCAACACAGAATGAAGTAGTCCACCATCATAATCATCAACACAGAATGAATGGTCCACCATCATAGTCATCAACACAGAGTGAAGTGGTCAACCATCATAGTCATCAACACAGAGTGAAGTGGTCAACCATCATAGTCATCAACACAGAGTGAAGTGATCCCACCATAGTAATCAACACAGAGTGAAGTGGTCCACCACCATAGTCATCAGCAAAATGAAGATGGTCCACCATCATAGTCATCAACAAAAATGAAATGGTCCACCATCATAGTCATCAACACGGAATGACGTGGTCCACCATCATAGTCATCAACACAGAATGAAGTGGTCCACCACCATAGTCATTAACACAGAGTAAAGCCACCATCATAGTCATCAACACAGAATGAAATGGTCCACCATCATAGTCTCAACACAGAATGAGTGGTCCACCATCATAGTCAACAACACAGAATGAAATGGTCCCCATCATAGTCATCAACACAGAATGAAGTGGTCCACCATCATAGTCATCAACACAGAATGACGATGGTTTCCCACCATCATAGTCATCAGCACAGAATGAATGGTCCACCATCATAGTCATCAACACAGAATGAGTGGTCCACCTCATAGTCATCAACACAGAATGTCGTGGTCACCATCATAGTCATCAACACAGAATGAAGTGGTCCACCATCATAGTCATCAACACAGAATGACGGGTCCACCATCATAGTCATCAACACAGAATGACGTGGTCCACCATCATAGTCATCAACACAGAATGAAGTGGTCCACCATCATAGTCATCAACACAGAATGACGTGGTCCACCATCATAGTCATCAACACAGAATGACGTGGTCCACCATCTAGTCATCAACACAGAATGACGTGGTCCACCACCCAAAGTCATCAACACAGAATGACGTGGTCCACCACCATAGTCATCAACACAGAATGAGTGGTCCACTCGTATAGTCATAAACACAGAATGACGTGGTCCACCATCATAGTCATCACAGAATGACGTGGTCCACCACCATAGTCATCAACACAGAATGAAAAGTGTCCACGTCATAGTCAATAACACAGAATGAATGGTCCACCATCATAGTCTCTGCACAGAATGAGTTGGTCCACCATCATAGTCATCAACACAGAATGAAATGGTCCACCATCATAGTCATCAACACAGAATGATGTGGTCCACCATCACAGATCATCAACACAGAATGATGTGGTCCACCATCACAATCATCAACACAGAATGAAGTGGTCCACCATCATAGTCATCAACACAGAATGATGTGGTCCACCATCACAATCATCAACACAGAATGAATGGTCCACCATCACAATCATCAACACAGAATGACGTAGTCCACCATCATAGTCATCAACACAGAATGAAATGGTCCTCCATCATATCATCAACACAGAATGAAATGGTCCACTGTCATAGTCATCAACACAGAATTAAATGGTCCACTGTCATAGTCATCAACACAGAATTAAATGGTCCACTGTCATAGTCATCAACACAGAATTAAATGGTCCACTGTCATAGTCATCAACACAGAATTAAATGGTCCACTGTCATAGTCATCAACACAGAATGTACGTTGTCCACATCATAGTCATCAACACAGAATAAGTGGTCCACTGTCATAGTCATCAACACAGAATGAAGTGGTCCACTGTCATAGTCATCAACACAGGATGAAATGGTCCACCAATAGTCATCAACACAGAATGAAGTGGTCCACCATCATAGTCATCAACACAGAATGACGTGGTCCACACCATAGTCATCAACACAGAATGAAGTGGTCCACTGTCATAGTCATCAACACAGAATTAAATGGTCCTCCATCATAGTCATCAACACAGAATTAAATGGTCCACTGTCATAGTCATCAACACAGAATTAAATGGTCCACTGTCATAGTCATCAACACAGAGATTGGTCCACCATCATAGTCATCAACACAGAATGACTGGTCCACCATCATAGTCATCAACACAGAATGACGTGGTCCACTGTCATAGTCATCAACACAGAATGACGTGTCCACCATCATAGTCATCAACACAGAATGAAGTGGTCCACTGTCATAGTCATCAACACAGAATGAAGTGGTCCACTGTCATAGTCATCAACACAGGATGAAATGGTCCACCATCATAGTCATCAACACAGAATGAAGTGGTCCACCTCATAGTCATCAACACAGAATGAAATGGTCCACCATCATAGTCATCAACACAGAATGAAGTGGTCCACCACCATAGTCATCAACACAGAATGAAGTGGTCCACCATCAAGTCATCAACACAGAATGACGTGGTCCACCATCTAGTCATCAACACAGAATGAAATGGTCCACCATCATAGTCATCAACACAGAATGAAATGGTTTGGTCGTTTGACCAAGAATAAACCCCGCCAGCCGGCTCAAAACACATATTACAAAATGTTATCTATATTTAAAAGTGAGAGGCAGACCAAGGTAAACCTGGACTGATGGCATGAAAGAGACCATGACGTCACACAGCATTTCTCCACTTCAGACCTTCCAGCTCATTGGTGACAGTCAACTCTTGTCTGCCCGCTACTCCCATTATGGTGCAGGTGATAACATCACAGACAGAGGGAAGAGGATAAAGTGTTGATTTTGTCACAACAGATTTCTTGTGTTTAATTCGGACTGCTTTCTAAGGAAAGAGTGCCTCGTCACAGTACAGCGCCAGGCTTTTGTGTGTTTTTTTTTTTTCTGGATGCATTTTGTTTTGTTATATAAGAAAACATCATCACGGTTATCACATCATAATCATCACCATCATCTTCACTGTCGTCATAACCATCATCACCATGCTCCTCCTCCTCCTCTTCACCATCATCATCACCATCACCACCATCACCATCACCACCGTCACCATCACCATCACCATCACCATCATCACCATGCTCCTCCTCGTTCTCCTCTTCACCATCATCATCACCATCACCACCATCACCATTATCATCGTCACCATCTCCATCATCACCATGCTCCTCCTCCTCCTCCTCATCATCATCACCATCACCACCATCACCATTATCATCGTCACCATCTCCATCATCACCATGCTCCTCCTCCTCCTCATCATCATCATCACCATCACCACCATCACCATTATCATCGTCACCATCTCTATCATCACCATGCTCCTCCTCCTCCTCCTCATCATCATCACCATCACCACCATCACCATTATCATCGTCACCATCTCCATCACCACCATGCTCCTCCTCCTCCTC
This sequence comes from Monoplex corrugatus, assembly GCA_030674185.1. Lineage (NCBI taxonomy): Eukaryota > Metazoa > Mollusca > Gastropoda > Littorinimorpha > Ranellidae > Monoplex > Monoplex corrugatus. The sequence goes on along the minus strand of JAPXFY010000014.1, from coordinate 58,779,147 downwards.
CTCATCATCATCACCATCACCACCATCACCATTATCATCGTCACCATCTCCATCATCACGATGCTCCTCCTCCTCCTCCTCATCATCATCACCATCACCACCATCACCATTATCATCGTCACCATCTCCATCATCACCATGCTCCTCCTCCTCCTCCTCATCATCATCACCATCACCACCATCACCATTATCATCGTCACCATCTCCATCATCACCATGCTCCTCCTCCTCCTCCTCATCATCATCACCATCACCACCATCACCATTATCATCGTCACCATCTCCATCATCACCATGCTCCTCCTCCTCATCATCATCACCATCATCACCATCACCATTATCATCGTCACCATCTCCATCATCACCATGCTCCTCCTCCTCCTCCTCATCATCATCACCATCACCACCATCACCATTATCATCGTCACCATCTCCATCATCACCATGCTCCTCCTCCTCCTCCTCATCATCATCACCATCACCACCATCACCATTATCATCGTCACCATCTCCATCATCACCATGCTCCTCCTCCTCCTCCTCATCATCATCACCATCACCACCATCACCATTATCATCGTCACCATCTCCATCATCACCATGCTCCTCCTCCTCCTCCTCATCATCATCACCATCACCACCATCACCATTATCATCGTCACCATCTCCATCATCACCATGCTCCTCCTCCTCCTCCTCATCATCATCACCATCACACTCATCACCTCCACCACCACCACCACTATCATTTTCTTTTTCTTCTTTCTTTCTTTCTTTCTTTCTTTCTTTTCTTTTCTTTTCTTTTCTTTCTTTCTTTCTTTCTTTCTTTCTTTCTTTCTTTTCTTTCTTTCTTTTTCTTTTAATTTTACTTTCGTGGGCGCAGGGAGAATGGGAGAGTGCGGAAAAGTATATCTTATACCAAGCAGTGTGTGTGTGTGAGTGTGTGTGAGAGAGAGAGAGAGAGAGAGACAGAGACAGAAAGAGAATGTACTATCTCTTTTTCTCTCTCTCTCTCTCTCTGTGTATCTTTCTGTGTCTCTCTGTCTCTGCCTCTCTCTCTCTCTCTTTCTCTCTCTGGTGTCTGTCTGACAATGGATGGCAAAAGGTATCACCTGAGGACGGTTTAAAAGGAAATATTGGGTGCTGGCTGGTCTGTCTTTAGACACAATATTTCTCCCTTGCTGTTAAAAGAGAACCACACTAACATCACACCGGTTTTACTGTCCTCAATTTCTTTCAGTGGCGCGCGTGAGCAAAGCCCAGTAAACAAAGTTACTGTGGCCGAGTTGTCAGTCATGAGCACGAACGAGCACATAGAAGACAGGTCATGTAGGTGCAGTGTAAATACAGAACACCCATTGGCATTTTTGCTGTGGAATGTCAATGGCTTAGTTTCAAAAATTATAGATCTCGATTTTGTTTTGTTTGTCTGCAGTTTTGTTTTTTAGTTGTCTTACTTAAACTTTCGTGGAAGATTGTAAGTCTAATGTATTTAAAGGACACAAAACGTTCTTTAAACCAGCTGTTAAAATTAATTGTCAAAGCAAGGGAGATGAATGGGAAGGATGGTTTGTCTAATAAACAATGAAATTGTCCCCCTTCGTAAAAGTAGTCGATGTTAATTATAGTAACTTCTGTGTGTTTCTTATCGATAAAAAAATTGTTCAGAACAGACAAGAATATGCTGTATGTTGGTTGTTGTATCCCAGTAGAAGGCTGTCCATACCATATTGATTTTAACGTGAAGAGTATTTGACTGATAGTTTGTTAACAAATGACATTGTTGTTATTTTGAATGGTCATCTGAATAATAGAACTTTCGCGACATGTCTGAGGATTTTCATACAAATAATGTTTTTGATACGCACAATAACATCCAATCACTCAATTTCAGCCGACGTTTAGAAGACAGTTATATAAACAATTAAGGAAAAATATTGCTGAATAGAGTTCTTGAATATTATAGAGAACCAATACTGTTATACGGTTGTGAGGCGTGGACTGTCAACAAGCAAAGCCAGAACAAGATTGAGGCAGCCGAGATGTGGTTTCTAAGAAGAATGTTGAGAGTTCCATGGACAGCAAAGAAAACAAACGAGACAGTCTTGATGACGGCATACACAAGAATATCATTGATAAAGAAGATTAGGAAAAGACAGGCAACATTTATAGGTCATTTTATGAGGAAAGGGGAATTGGAGCACCTGGTCAC
>JAPXFY010000014.1:58756935-58771935 GCA_030674185.1 Monoplex corrugatus | reverse complement strand
AATGGGAGAGAAAGAGGAGGCAGCTGGGAAAGTTTCTGACGGGTGCCAATGAGGATAGCTTCTGTCTTGTCGTCATTAAGCTGAAGTCTATTGTGTGTCATCCAGTTCTTAATGTCCGAGTAACACTCAGTGGTGCGAGTCAACAGGCGCTGTATATTATCAGGTGAGTTGAGTCACTATCTTGAAGTTGGGTGTCATCAGCATAGAAGTGGTGTTTTATAGAGTGGGAGTTGATGATGGTGGACAGGGGGGAGGTATAAAGAGTGAAAAGAACAGGGCCAAGGACAGATCCTTGTGGAACACCACAGGTCAGGTATGCAGGTTGAGAGTAAGTGCCATTGATGAGAACAGTTTGTTTTCTGTTTGATAAATACGAAGTGAAAAAGGAGAGAGCAATGTCAGAGATGCCAAAAGTATGATGAAGTCTAGAAAGGAGAATACCATGGTCAATGGTATCGAAGGCTGCAGACAGATCAAGGATTTGTGAGGAAGAAAACTTTGCCAGTATCATTTTGCAAGGAGGAGATTGTTGAGAATGTGTAGTAGGGCAGTTTCGGTGCTAGGCACGCGGTAGGCTGAGGGAAAGGATTGGGGAGATTTTTTGGCAGACGGTGAGATTCAGCTGGTTGGGAAAGGGCCTTTTAAAGGGAGTTTTGACAAAAAGAAGATTAAGATAGGCCTGTAATTTTTCCGTTTTTTTGGGGTCTAAATTGTGTTTCTTGAGGAAGGGTGAACAATAGCAGACTTGAAAGAATCGGGGCCCGTTCCATTTGAAAAAAGTTTTTGATGATTCAGTGATGAATGGGAGGAGAGGGGGAGACAATCGGGTTTAAGAAACCTGGAAGAGGCCAGTTCGCATTTTTAAACGACAGGATCTGATTGTGTTGAAAATTTCTTCTTTGGGGACTGGGGTAAAAGTAGTGAGGGGTGTGCCAGGAAGGAAAGGGGTCAGGTGGGAAATGGTTACAGGGTGTCCTGCAAGCCTGTCAAAATTTGTATTTTGGTGTTGAAATACTAGAGAATACAAAAGGGAGTTCTTCATTGTAGTTTTTTGGGGAAGGGGTAAGTCTTTTCGTGTGCCAAGGAGATGATTCAGGGTTTTAAAGAGTTTTTTGAAGAAAGGCTTCAGGTTTTTGGTTTTGGAAAAGCTTGTTTTGCAGATGCAATGAGGGGGATACTTTTGTTTTAGAGGCTTGGAAAGTTCCTGTTACAGTGAGTTTGGTTTTTGCGCCAGCGGCGCCTGCCGGGGCGGCCGGGCACGTTTTTGCACGGGCATCTCAGAGTGAGCCGGGGGGAGGGGGGGGGTCGGGGTAAAAACGGGTTTGTGGCTGGAGCATGAGGTCCAGAAGATGGGGGGAATTATATAGAATTCATGGGGCAAGGTTTTTGTGACTTTCAGAAAGGAGACGGGGGCATCAGTAAAAGTGGAGGGGGTCGATAGATTGAGATTGCGTGGGTTCCTGTGCCTTTGGTAGGGGAAGGAGGAGAAATGTCAAAAAAAGAGAATTGCAGAGTGGTCATTGGGAAAGGGGCTAAAGTTAGAGGGGGAAAAAAGAACAAGCAGTTGTTAGTAGCTGAATTTTTTTTTTTTTTTTTTTTTTTTTTTTTTTTTTTTTTTTTTTTTTTTTTTTTTTTTTTTTTTTTTTTTTTTTTTTTTTTTTTTTTTTTTTTTTTTTTTTTTTTTTTTTTTTTTTTTTTTTTTTTTTTTTTTTTTTTTTTTTTTTTTTTTTTTTTTTTTTTGGATGTCATTGACAGAAAAGTAATATTATTGGTGCTGAAAAAAACTTTTGACACAGAACCCAAATCAAATATTTTATTATGCATCCCCCATAAAAAAAGTCCCACGATTTCAACCATATATTCATTATGTACCCTCCATGGGAAAATGTCCACACAGATCCAACCCATATATTCCATTATGTCATTCTTCATGGAAAATGTTCACTTTTTGAGTACAAGGCGTACAGCATTGTTTTGAATGCGCTGTAGGATGTGAATGGTGGAGGCAGGAAGACCAGACAGGAGTGAATTGCAATAGTCAATGCGAGACATTATGAAGGAGAGAAAGAGTTTTGCAGTTGTTTCCACAGAGAGATACTTCCTGATCAGGCTTATACGATGGAGATGATAGTAGCAAGATCTGGCAGTTTGAGAAACAAAGTTGTTCATGGAGAGGGTAGAGTCAATGCAGACACCAAGGTTTTTAGCTGAATCAGAAATTGGGACTGATGTGTTACATAATGGGAGAGAAAGAGGAGGCAGCTGGGAAAGTTTCTGACGGGTGCCAATGAGGATAGCTTCTGTCTTGTCGTCATTAAGCTGAAGTCTATTGTGTGTCATCCAGTTCTTAATGTCCGAGTAACACTCAGTGGTGCGAGTCAACAGGCGCTGTATATTATCAGGTGAGTTGAGTCACTATCTTGAAGTTGGGTGTCATCAGCATAGAAGTGGTGTTTTATAGAGTGGGAGTTGATGATGGTGGACAGGGGGGAGGTATAAAGAGTGAAAAGAACAGGGCCAAGGACAGATCCTTGTGGAACACCACAGGTCAGGTATGCAGGTTGAGAGTAAGTGCCATTGATGAGAACAGTTTGTTTTCTGTTTGATAAATACGAAGTGAAAAAGGAGAGAGCAATGTCAGAGATGCCAAAAGTATGATGAAGTCTAGAAAGGAGAATACCATGGTCAATGGTATCGAAGGCTGCAGACAGATCAAGGAGTGTGAGGAGAGAGACTTTGCCAGTATCAGTTGCAAGGAGGAGATTGTTGAGAATGTGTAGTAGGGCAGTTTCGGTGCTATGGCACTGGCGGTAGGCTGACTGGAAAGGATTGAGGAGATTGTTGGCAGACAGGTGAGAGTTCAGCTGGTTGAGGACGACCTTTTCAAGGAGTTTTGACAAGAAAGAGAGATTAGAGATAGGCCTGTAATTTTTCAGTTCATTTGGGTCTAAATTGTGTTTCTTGAGGAGAGGGTGAACAATAGCAGACTTGAAAGAATCTGGGACAGTTCCAGTTTGAAAAGAAGTGTTGATGATGTCAGTGATGAATGGGAGGAGAGTAGGGAGACAATCGGAGTAGAGAGAACCTGGAAGAGGATCCAGTTCGCAGGTTTTGAACGACATGGATCTGATTGTGTTGAAAATTTCTTCTTGTGAGACTGGGGTAAAAGTAGTGAGAGGTGTGCCAGAGAAGGAAGGGTCAGGTGGGCATGGTTGACAGGGTGTCCTGTCAAGCCTGTCACGAAGAGTTTGTATTTTGGTGTTGAAATACTTAGAGAATACAGATGGGAGTTCTTCATTTGTATGTTTTGTTGGGAGAGGTAAGTCTTTTCGTGTGCCAAGGAGATGATTCATGGTTGTAAAGAGTTCTTTTGAAGAAGAGGCATTCAGGATTTTGGTTTGGAAATAGCTTGTTTTTGCAGATGCAATGAGGGTGGATACTTTTGTTTTAGAGGCTTGGAAAAGTTGCCTGTGTACAGTGAGTTTGGATTTGCGCCAGCGGCGCTCTGCTCTGCGGCGGGCACGTTTTGCACAGGCGATCTCATGAGTGAGCCAGGGGGTAGGGGGGCGGTCAGGTAAAAGACGGGTTGTGGCTGGAGCATGAGTGTCCAGAAGATGGTGGAGAGTAGTATAGAATTCATCGGCAAGGTTATGTGACTTTTCAGAAAGGAGACGGGAGGCATCAGATGAAAATGTGGAGAGGTCGATAGATTTGAGATTGCGTCGAGTCACTGTGCGCGTGGTACGGGAAGGAGGAGAAATGTCAAGAGAACAGAGAATTGCAGAGTGGTCAGATGGAAGGGCTGAAGTTAGACGGGTAGAAAGAACTAAGCAGTTGTTAGTAGCTGAATTGTGGTGATCACAAGAAATGATCCAGTCAAGAATGTGACCTTTTTGATGGGTTGGTTCAGAAGTGTGTTGAGTCATATTGTGATTGGACAGAGAGTTGATGATATGTCTTGTGTCATAACGGTGAGTGTTGTCATAGTGGACATTGATGTCACCTAGAATGATGAGATTTCCAGGTAAGAGGCAGTAGTGGTCAAGCAGTTGGTCAAAGTCAGAGAGAAACGTGGATGTGGTGAGTTTGTTGGCAGAGCTAGGTGGAGGTCGATATTCAACAAGAACACTGGCACAGTGAAATCTAATATATCTATCACCTGTAAGCACCGGATAACTGAAACTAAAACATGGCTAATGATATACACATGTACTTGCATATACGAGACAGTAATCAATTGTGCTTACATATGAAACATCTATTACCCGTACTTACATATAAATATCTATCACCTGTGCTGACATATAAACATCTCACACCTGTACTTACATAATAAACATCTACCACCTGTACTTATATGAACATCTGTCGATTGTACTTATATATAAACATATATCAATTGTATTTACATATAAACATATATCAACTTCTAGTTTGTTTATGTTGTTGCAGATAGATGGTCATTTCTGTCCGATAAAAAGTCTGTTTTGTTTGCTTGTTCACTTGTTTGTTCGTTTTTTCTGTTTGTTCGTTTGTCGATACCACTGTAACGCAGACAACACTGCTTTCCTCCCCTTGGGTCTAAAGACTACCTGCCTGTAATAAGTGCTCTCACAATATCAAAAAGGGAAAGTTGCAGGATTTTTATGTTCTAAAAAATATATAGGAAATATCTGCTTAACTAAGCTAAGTGAATTATGTTTGCTGGATGTCATATTGACAGATAATGTAATATTATCTGGTGCTGATAAAACTGTTGACACAGATCCAATCTATATATTTCATTATGTCATCCTCCATGGAAAAATGTCCGCACAGATTCAATCCATATATTTCATTATGTCATCCTCCATGGGAAAATGTCCACACAGATCCAACCCATATATTTCATTATGTCATTCTTCATGGGAAAATGTCCACACACATTCATGTATTTGGTTTATCTTTCTTGAAGGGAAAATATCCACACAGACCCAGTACATGCATTTGATTTGTTAATCTTACAAGCATAAGGTTATATATAAATGCAGTTTCGAAAAAAAAGATCTTCCAAATGTACCTTCGTTTAAAAACATCTTATCCCAAAACACTGCGCCATCATCATCATCATGTGTCCTGCCGCATGGCACTGGATATCATGGCCCTCCATATGAATCTATCTTTGGTCTCTTTAAGTATATTTCCCATCCTTTCTATCTTCATCCACTCCGCAAATCTGTCCAATATTTGCTCCATCCAGCCAGTTTTCCTGTCGTGACTAGGTACTCAAATTTTTCTTGCCTCATAAACTGTCCTATAAATACAACATAGAAGAATATGATGCAAAAGTGACAAGAAGCCTGAACATTTTTAAGGTAAATGTTCGTCATACTTAACACTGATGGAAACTGGCATCAGATGTGATCTGATATGTTTGTAATGTTGAAAATATTTGTTGTCGGTTTAACTTAACCCTGTATATTTTTGTTCTTTGTAAAATGATCGCATCCTATAAACGTGTATGTCTACCTTTTTAATTAAAACTCACTGATGACTTTCATAATGTTGAAGTTTAAGGATTTTGATGTGGTTGTAACTGTGCTTTGCTAGTAATACACCCAACTGTTATTTGTTTGAAAGGGATAAAAACAGATTTTAGAAAAACAACTCTGTGTGTTGTTTCTGTTTCGCCAATGCGAGGTGTATATTGTTTTCATCCCAACCGGTGGCTGTCTTGTTTGTTATATCGATATGTCAACTTTAAAGTTTAATGTAATACATTTGTTTTTGTTGTTCAGAAGTCAGAAATGTCAAAGGAAAGCAACACACTTTATTTTTGTTTTATTGGTCGCCTGTTCTTTAACAGTTTTTTCCCTTCTTCCCATTTTCCTACTGTTACTGAGCATTGAAAATGAATGTCTTCCTATCTTTGAAAAAGGTCATTTGAAGTTGAATATCCTTCTGTCCTTGAGAAAGGACATTGAATGTGTCCTTCTACCCTTGAAAAGGTAATAGATTTGAATGTCCTGTCCTTGAGAAAGGTCATTAAAGGGAGATGTCCTGCTGTCCTTGAGAAAGGTCATTGTAGGTGATTGTATTTCTGTCCTTGGAAAAAGTCCTTGAAGTTGAAGACATCTTGACCTTGAAAAAAGGGCGGGTTGTCACAGAGATACAGTCACGGCCTTCCAGTCTGGTGCATGGGTTTGAGTCTGTCTGGACACAACTGTGAGTGTGCTGTCTTCTGTCCGCCCAGCTGTCTTGAGAGTTGGGGAAGGTAAGAAGAGAGAAGAGTGCCAGAATGGTTCAGAAGTTTGCCTGCCAATAATTAAACTCGAGATTCCAGGGTTTGTATCCTGTTGAAATCTCGATTTTTCTCCTCAGTTTGACCGGAAAATGGGACATAACGTAAAGTCCTTCGGAAGGGGACTAAAAAGAAGTCGGACCCGTGTACCTTCTGGCCTGTACACGCTAAAGACCCCACGGCAGTTGAAACACGTCAAGAGCAGGGCATTTGCCTGGCTGCCCTGGTATAAAACATTGGAGAGATGGGTTGATTTCCCAGGTCCCTCCCCTTGAAGGCCAATTAGCCTTCTTGCCTTCTTGAGGTCTTGGTAAAAAAAAAAGTGTGTGTGTATGTATATATATACACACACGCACACGCACACACACACACACACACACACACACACACACACACACACACACACACACACACACACACACACACACACATGTATATATATATATGGATGGCTCTGCACTGTGGTGACGCACTCTCAAAGGGGAGAGCATCCCGAGTTTTACAAGGTAAGTCCACAAGAAATGAATACGAATATAAATATGAATAAAGCAGTAGGAGAAAGAAGCGAGACCAGCCCTTCAAAAGGTGAGCAGAAAAGAAATGAGGCCCCTACCACCTAACTCCTCTATTTTCAAAGATTATGGCGCTACATATTTTCTGTAACAGTGTATTTTTGTTCGTTTATGGAACTTTTTTTAAATTTTTTTTATCATTTTGCCAGTGACAATTGTTTTGGTGCCATGGGATCTTTTACCCGCGCTAAGTGCATGCTGCCCATCAATGAAGGATCAGTGGAGCGGGGTAAATTTTTCTGAGGAGTCGAGTAAGGAACCTTTGCATTCTGTGACCTTTCACTTGCAGTAAGGTGCTATACCAACTGGACCCTATGTTCAGACAGAGGCGGGTTAAACATCATGGCTTTTTTTATATCTCTGGAACACCAGGAGCTTGGATGTTTGTTTTTGTTTGTTTTGTTTTTGTTTTATTTTCTCTTTCTCTTTCGTGTCTGCCCTTGGATCCCGTTTTCTTCTTTTCCTGTCATGGGGCTGTGTGTCAGACTGACACTAAGACTGAAATTATTTTCATCTGATTCCTGTCCCCGCTTGTCTCTGGAATCCTGCCGGGTGTCTGGCTGGTTTCTCTTTTTTTTTTCCTGTTTGTTCTTTCTGATATTTCTGTGTTTATTTTATCATTTCTTTCTGTCTGTCTTGTTTTTGGCCTCAGGCCTGATCTGATCTTCTGCCATTTAGCTTTCCCACATATCTTTGCTGACTGTTCTCTTTTGTTTTGGGGTTGTGTATCAGCTGAAAGGTTTCAGTTCTTATTGCCCATGTGGTGAGAATTCATGACATTTTAAATGTCAAATGATGAGGAGTTTTATTCATATGGTTGGATTTGCTTTGGTTTCTTTTTATTTTGTTTGTTTGTTATATTTCGTACACAACTATCCATTTAATTGTTTTTTTGTTGTTGTTAAGAGATGATTTTGTACTGTTATCAGAAACAGTTGTTGGTCTGTATACCCCATTAAATAATTTACAATCCACAATTGTTTCTCTCCTGTCAAAGAATTATACGAGTAAAAGTAATATTGTTGTATTTCGAAAGGGTGGCTATTATGGTGCAGATAAAGATGGCTGCGTGATGGTGTTCCAATGCCTGTTGTCAACGTTTATAAATAGGAATATTTTTCATGACATCTTTGAGTTTCACTGTTGCATTCCGAGATCTTGTCAGCAGAAAAAAATTGTATCGTTATGAACTACGCAAAAACTATATACTCTTAATAATAAATCTTTGGAATTGTTGGTTAATTTTTTTCACACCCAAGCGTAACCAATTGTGGGTCAGATTTATGAGGTCTAAATAAATATTGAACTTATTGTGAACTGATTCACTTCTTTGACCGGACAAAGTTATAAAGAGTGGACATGCAAACGTCTAATGGACTGTATATACGATGAAACAAAATAATGCCCAATACATGTGAGAATTTTTGCTGTGAACTATTTTGTTATTACTTTACATGATTATATATGGAATAATCCAGGATACAACAGAATGCTTATAAAATATTGTATGCTTTAGATGCTAGTGGTAAGGAAAAATTGCTAAACATGTACGTGCTTGTCTGATTAAATTTGGTTTCAATATGTGTGGCTACTCATGGCGTTGGTAAATTAAATAGTCTTATATGTGTTTTGTCAACTGTTGACAGATTTTAGATGCAGAACTGGAATGACCATAATGATAAGCAAACGTTTAGTCTGTGTAGAACATTTTGTATTGTGTTCTCAGATGGCAAGCATGAATAAAACCATCCATACACCCTCCCTCTCTCTCTCTTTGTCTCTCTCTCTCCCTCCCTCCCTCTCTCTCTACCCCGTCACTCTTTTTCCTTCTTCATTCCTTCGCTGTCTCTGTCTGTTTGTCTGCCTGTCTGTATCTGTCTCCGTCTCCGTCTCTCTTCTCTTTGTCTCTGTCTCTGTCTGTCTGTCTGTCTGTCTGTCTGTCTGTCTCTTTCTTTCTTTTTCCCTCTACATCTCCCTCGCAATTTGTGTCTGCCTGTCTGTTTGTGTCTGTGTCCGTGTCCGTCTCCGTCTTTGTCTCCATCTGTCTGTCTGCCTGTCCGTCCTCTCTCTCTCTCTCTCTCTCTCTCTCTCTCTACACACCACACACACACACACACAACCCCAACACACACACACACACACACACACACACACACACACACACACACACACACACACACTCATACGGTTTCTTTCTATATGTCTATAAAGAAATGTCAAAATTGGAAATGGAAGCTGGAAATGGAAGCTAATAATCCCGTAAAGAGCTGACTGAGGCAGGAAACTGCATGTACAGGTATTGTGTGCCTAAGCCTGGGCTGGTTACCTGGCAACTGCCACCAACCACACATGAAGGACAACAACAACCTCACTACACCCACACATCTAAATAGTTCACAGATTGGTACAACACCACATCACCTTCATATAATTATTTTCATGATCTCTGTCTACCTGTCTATCTATCTATCTATCTGTCTATATGTCTATCTATCTATCTATCTATCTATCTATCTATCTATCTATCTATCTTTCTTTCTTTCTTTCTTTCTTTCTGTCTGTCTGTCTGTCTATCTATCTTATCTATCTATCTGTCTGTCCATCTATCTATCTATCTGTCTGTCTTCTATCTGTCTGCTCCTGTCTGTCTATCTATCTATCTGTCTGTCTGTCTGCTCATATCTGTCTATCTATCTATCTACTATCTATCTATCTATCTATCTACTATCTATCTATCTATCTATCTACATATCTATCTATCTATCTATTACTATCTATCTATCTATCTATCTATGAATCTATCTATCTACATATCTATCTATTATATCTATTATCTATTACATATCTCTATCTATCTATCTTAATCTATCTATCTAATAATAATAATAATAATTACAATATTTATATAGCGCAAAATCTTGATAAAATCAAATCTAAGCGCTGAAACACACACAACGCACGCACGCACACACACGCACGCACGCACGCACCACACCCCCCACGCCACCCACACAACCAAAACACACACACACACACACACACACGACACCACCGTGCGGCTATAAATGGGGAGAAAGAATAAAAACAATGGAAAATTATAGAGAGCATATTATATACAATTATATATTGCAATGTGATTCCCCTCCGAGTGGAGACAGGCTGCAGAGGGGATTGAGTGAGGTCAGGATTTTATGCAGAGGAGAAAAGGTGAGTTTTGAGAGCGGACTTGAAGGAGACAAAAGTAGGTTGCTGACGGACTGAGAGAGGAAGTTTGTTCCAGGAGAGCGGACCAGAAACAGAGAAGGCTCGTGGACCATAGGTATTGAGCTTAGTGCGTGGTAAGCGAAAAGGCAGAGGATCAGAGGCAGAGCGGAGGGTACGTGAGGGAACATAGATCTCAAGTAGGCTTGACAGGTAATCGGGGGCTGCGTTATTGAGGCTTTTGTAGCACATGGTGTCTAGTTTGTACTGTATGCGCTTTGATACAGGGAGCCAGTGAAGTTGTACCAGGAGAGGAGATATGAGGTCAGCTTTTTTCTTTTTGATACAAGGCGTGCAGCATTGTTTTGAATGCGCTGTAGGATGTGAGTGGTGGAGGCAGGAAGACCGGACAGGAGTGAATTGCAATAGTCAATGCGAGACATTATGAAGGAGAGAACGAGTTTTGCAGTTGTTTCCACAGAGAGATACTTCCTGATCAGGCTTATACGATGGAGGTGATAATAGCAAGATCTGGCAGTTTGAGAAACAAAGTTGTTCATGGAGAGGGTAGAGTCAATGCAGACACCAAGGTTTTTAGCTGAATCAGAAATTGGGACTGATGTGTTACATAATGGGAGAGAAAGAGGAGGCAGCTGAGAAAGTTTCTGACGGGTGCCAATGAGGATAGCTTCTGTCTTGTCATCATTTAGCTGAAGTTTGTTGTATGTCATCCAATTTTTGATGTCCGAGTAACACTCAGTGGTGCGAGTAACAGGCGCTGTATATTGTCAGGTGAGTCACTGTCTTGAAGTTGGGTGTCATCAGCATAGAAGTGGTGTTTTATAGAGTGGGAGTTGATGATGGTGGACAGGGGGGAGGTGTAAAGAGTAAAAAGAACAGGGCCAAGGACAGATCCTTGTGGAACACCACAGGTCAGGTATGCAGGTTGAGAGTAAGTGCCTTGATGAGAACAGTTTGTTTTCTGTTTGATAGATAAGAAGTGAATCAGGAGAGAGCAATGTCAGAGATGCCAAAAGTATGATGAAGTCTAGAAAGGAGAATTCCATGATCAATGGTATCAAAGGCTGCAGACAGATCAAGGAGTGTGAGGAGAGAGACTTTGCCAGTATCAGTTGCAAGGAGGAGATTGTTGAGAATGTGTAGCAAGGCAGTTTCAGTGCTATGGCACTGGCGGTAGGCTGACTGGAAAGGATTGAGGAGATTGTTGGCAGACAGGTGAGAGTTCAGTTGGTTGAGGACAACTTTTTCAAGCAGTTTTGACAAGAAAGAGAGATTGGAGATAGGCCGGTAATTTTTCAGTTCATTTGGGTCTAAATTGTATTTCTTGAGGAGAGGGTGAACAATAGCAGACTTGAAAGAATATGGGACAGTTCCAGTTTGGAGAGAAGTGTTGATGATGTCAGTGATGAATGGGAGGAGCGTAGGGAGACAGTCAGAGTAGAGAGAACCTGGAAGAGGATCCAGTTCGCAGGTTTTGAACGACATGGATCTGATTGTGTTGAGAATTTCTTCTTGTGAGACTGGGGTAAGAGTAGTAAGAGGTGTGCCAGAGAAGGAAGGGTCAGGTGGGCATGGTTGACAGGGTGTCCTGTCGAGCCTGTCACGAAGAGTTTGTATTTTGGTGGTGAAATACTTGGAGAATACAGATGGGAGTTCTTCATTTGTGTGTTTTGTTGGGAGAGGTAAATCTTTTCGTGTGCCAAGGAGATGATTCATGGTTGTAAAGAGTTCTTTTGAAGAAGAGGCATTCAGGATTTTGGTTTGGAAATAGTTTGTTTTTGCAGATGCAATGAGGGTGGATACTTTTGTTTTAGAGGCTTGGAAAAGTTGCCTATGTACAGTGAGTTTGGATTTGCGCCAGCGGGCTCTGCTCTGCGGCGGGCACGTTTTGCACAGGCAATCTCATGAGTGAGCCAGGGGGTAGGGGGGCGGTCAGGTAAAAGACGGGTTGTGGCTGGAGCATGAGTGTCCAGAAGATGGTGGAGAGTAGTGTAGAATTCATCGGCAAGGTTATGTGACTTTTCAGAAAGGAGACGGAAGGCATCAGATGAAAATGTGGAGAGGTCGATAGATTTGAGATTGCGTCGAGTCACTGTGTGCATGGTACGGGAAGGAGGAGGAATGTCAAGAGAACAGAGAATTGCAGAGTGGTCAGATGGAAGGGCTGAAGTTAGACGGGTAGAAAGAACTAAGCAGTTTCAGTAGCGAATTGTGGTGATCACGAGAAATGATCCAGTCAAGAATGTGACCTTTTTGATGGGTTGGTTCAGAAATGTGTTGAGTCATATTGTGATTGGACAGAGAGTTGATGATATGTCTTGTGTCATAACGGTGAGTGTTGTCATAATGGACATTGATGTCACCTAGAATGATGAGATTTCCAGGTAAGAGACAGTAGTAATCAAGAAGTTGATCAAAGTCAGAGAGAAACATGGATGTGGTGAGCTTGTTGGCAGAGCTAGGTGGAGGTCGATAGACACAGGAGAAGGTGATGGGGTGAGGGGTGGATTGGAAGGATACTTCAAGTGCTCGAAAGAAGGATGGGAGAAAGGCAGAGACTGCGAGAAAGACAGGCGGGAATGGAGTGAGTCGTTGTAGAGGATGGCGATACCACCACCTCGGGATGAGCGATGGAAAGAAGCAAGCCTGTAACCACTCGGAGTGAGATTCACATGTATAGGTTCATGACCAAGGGGGTTAAGCCATGTTTCGGTGATAAAAGCAATGTCAACATGCTCATCTGCGATAAAGTCAGCAATGACATCAGCTTTGCCATCAGTGCATGTTGACTGAGCGTTAAAAAGACATAGTTTCAGTTTATCACAATGCGGCGGCCGAGGTGGAGACGAAGGCAGCACCGACGGGACAGAAGACGAAGGCGACACCAGCGGGGCAGAAGACGAAAGCAGCAACGACGGGACAGAAGACGAAGGAGGCACCAGCGGGACAGAAGACAAAGGCAGCACCAGCGGGACAGAAGACGAGGGCAGCGCCGGCGGGACAGAAGACGAAAGCGGCACCGGCGGGACAGAAGGCGAAGGCGGCACCGGCGGGACAGAAGGCGAAGGCGAAGACGGCAGAGGAAGAGACGAAGTTTGCAGCAGCAAGGTCTAGTGCAGGTGCAGTGGAGGAGACGAAGAAGCAGAAGAGTGGTGTCGGACTGGCACAGCAGGAGGCAGATTGTGCCAAAGTCGGTGGAGACGTCCACCACGACAAGGGTCGCGCAGTGCGGGGCTTAGGACACAGCCCCAGTGTTCGTATGCGCTGGTAGACGCCTTCACCGAGGTAGCACTTGCTGTGTTTAAAAAGTGTCAGTCCAATTTGTTTTATATAAGAAGGGTCCATAATTGCGAGCCAGTCAGGAGAGGAAGATACTTGCAGAGAACACAAACGGTTTGGGAAAGCTGTAGCGTTGGGCGAACACAGTAGGCTAAATGTAAACACAGTTCACAGATAAAATGTCCGACTTGAGCGCTGAATTAAAATGATGAAAAGTAGATGTAAAAACTTTGAAATCAGATTATCTGGTAAAATATTCAAAATTTAAAAAAAATATTTACATCACCGTATGTCGGGATTTAAAAGCAACAAACTATACAAAATTCAATGCATAAAATCAAATAGAACCACGATAAAATCACTGTAAAACACCACACACACTTTTGCTGCCTGCTGGCGCGACATCTACTCAGATAAACGGAAAACATCTATCCATCTATCTATTTATCCATCCATCTATCTATCTATTTATCTATCTATCTGTCTATCTGTCTGTCTGTCTCTGTCTGTCTGTCTGCTATCTACTTATACACCTGTCTATCTACCTAACCGATAATAAATAAGTAGAAAGATAAAAAAATAAATATAAACGAATGAATGAATGAATGAACAAATAAATAGATAGGTAGATAGATAGATAGATAAATAGATAAATAAATGAACAAATAAATGAATGAATAAATGAATAAATAAATAAATACATGAATAGATAAATAAATAAATAAATAAATGAATGAATAAATAAAAAAACAACAAACAAATAAATAAACAAACAAATAAATAAATAAATAAATAAATAAATAAATAAATAAATAAATAGATAAACAAACAAATAAATAAATAAATGACAGCAGTCTCATGATTTCGTAAAAAAATACATTATTTTTTTCTTTCTCTGTCAAATCGGTGTGAGCCAAACCAGACCCCCACACTGTGTGTTCCTGGCAATTTTCATGAGTCCATTCGTTTAACATCAGTACATACATACACACACACACAAAACACACACACACACACACACACACCACGCACACCACCACCACCACACACACACGCACGCACGCACATACGCACGCACACACACACACACACTTGCTTGACGGGAGCTTCTCCTCGGAAGACCTTCTGTCCAGCTATCCCCAGAGTTCTTACTACTGTATACAACATTGATATATGTGTGTGAACTAGTGTTACTATTACCAACCTAGTTGTGAGTTCATAGTCTGATCAGTTGATATTGTTGATGAACTGACTGTGTTGATACTGCATCACTGTATGTATGTTTATACTATATTGTTGTCAAGTGTACTGAGCATACTTTGACATGCACTGTTTGATGTACAAATAGGATGATGATGATGGTGATGAGGATGAGGATGAGGATGATGATGACGACGACGTCGACGACGACGATGATGATGATGATGGCTGATGGAATCGTCGTCGTCGTCGTCGTCATCATCATCATCATCACATCATCATCACTGTTGTTTTTGTTGTTGTTAGTGTTGTTGTTGTTGTTGTTGTTACCATCATCAACATCATCATCATTCTTGTATTATTATTGGTAGTATTATTGTTATCACTATTGTCATTGTTATTATTATGATTGTTTTTATTATATTGTTATTATTATTACTATTATTA
>JAPXFY010000014.1:58749435-58751935 GCA_030674185.1 Monoplex corrugatus | reverse complement strand
TACTATTTGATGCTGGTATCAGCGAGTGAAAGTGAACTGTTAGCACCGATGGAAATATGAGGGACGCAGGGATAATTTTAAATATCAACTAAGTAACATAACTCTTGAGAGTCACGGAGTTATCTCCCATGTAGAATTTCTCAAACCCAACTCAAGGAATGTTCTGAGCTTACCACTTTATGCTTTGTGGCTGCGTCTATGCTAGCTGAATGGGTAGCGCAAGCTGTGTTGGGTTTGAGAAATTCTACATGGGAGATAACTCTGTGACTCTCAAGAGTTATGTTACTTAGTTGATGTTAGCACCGATGTTGTTCTTCCTTTGCAGTCCTTCCATTTACTAATTGTGGAAGGCCACAACCACAATCATTACTATCATCATTGTTACCACTTCTGTCATCACCACCATCACCACTACTGTCATCACCATCACCACCGCCATCACCACCACCATCACCACCACCATCATCACCACCTTCGCCACTACTGTCATTACTATATTGTTGGTTCCTGTTATCTACACAGGTCCATTAATGCTGTCCTGTCATTGTACGCTTTGAATCTGCTGAGGCTGATTCAACACCACCACCACCACTACATTACCACTACCACTATCATCACCACAATACCATCATTACCACCATCATCGTCATCGTCACCACCGTCACCACCATCACCATCATCGTCACCACCATCACCATCATCACCACCATCACCATCATCGTCACCGCCATTGTCAGCACAATCACCATCATCGTCATCACCATTACTATCACCACTACCACAATCGTCACTACCACCACTACCCTGTTTACCACCACAACCATCACCATCATCATCATCACAACCACCACTACCACCATCACCATCACCACCACCACCACCACCACCACCACAATCACCACCACCACCACCACCACATCTCTGATCGTATTGGTACAAACATTGCTGTGGTCAAGTGGGTAAACGTCGGACTTCAAATCTGAAGATCCTAGGTTCGATCCGCCCAGACACCTCCGTCTGGTGGGAAAAAAGGTCACATTCTTGACTGGATCATTTCTCGTGATCATCACAATTCCGCTACTGACAACTGCTTAGTTCTTTCTACCCGTCTAACTTCAGCCCTTCCATCTGACCACTCTGCAATTCTCTGTTCTCTCGACATTTCTCCTCCTTCCCGTACCATGCGCACAGTGACTCGACGCAATCTCAAATCTATCGACCTCTCCACATTTTCATCTGATGCCTCCCGTCTCCTTTCTGAAAAGTCACATAACCTTGCCGATGAATTCTATACTACTCTCCACCATCTTCTGGACACTCATGCTCCAGCCACAACCCGTCTTTTACCTGACCGCCCCCCTACCCCCTGACTCACTCATGAGATCGCCTGTGCAAAACGTGCCCGCCGCAGAGCAGAGCGCCGCTGGCGCAAATCCAAACTCACTGTACACAGGCAACTTTTCCAAGCCTCTAAAACAAAAGTATCCACCCTCATTGCATCAGCAAAAACAAGCTATTTCCAAACCAAAATCCTGAATGCCTCTTCTTCAAAAGAACTCTTTACAACCATGAATCATCTCCTTGGCACACGAAAAGATTTACCTCTCCCAACAAAACATACAAATGAAGAACTCCCATCTGTATTCTCCAACTATTTCACCACCAAAATACAAACTCTTCGTGACAGGCTTGACAGGACACCCTGTCAACCATGCCCACCTGACCCTTCCTTCTCTGGCACACCTCTTACTACTTTTACCCCAGTCTCACAAGAAGAAATTCTCAACACAATCAGATCCATGTCGTTCAAAACCTGCGAACTGGATCCTCTTCCAGGTTCTGTCTACGCCGACTGTCTCCCTACTCTCCTCCCATTCATCACTGACATCATCAACACTTCTCTTCAAACTGGAACTGTCCCAGATTCTTTCAAGTCTGCTATTGTTCACCCTCTCCTCAAGAAACACAATTTAGATCCAAATGAACTGAAAAATTACCGGCCTATCTCTAATCTCTCTTTCTTGTCAAAACTCCTTGAAAAAGTCGTCCTCAACCAGCTGAACTCTCACCTGTCTGCCAACAATCTCCTCAATCCTTTCCAGTCAGCCTACCGCCAGTGCCATAGCACTGAAACTGCCCTACTACACATTCTCAACAATCTCCTCCTTGCAACTGATACTGGCAAAGTCTCTCTCCTCACACTCCTTGATCTGTCTGCAGCCTTTGATACCATTGATCATGGTATTCTCCTTTCTAGACTTCATCATACTTTTGGCATCTCTGACATTGCTCTGTCTTGGTTCACTTCATACCTATCAAACAGAAAACAAACCGTTCTCATCAATGGCACTTACTCTCAACCTGCATACCTGACCTGTGGTGTTCCACAAGGATCTGTCCTTGGCCCTGTTCTTTTCACTCTTTACACCTCCCCCCTGTCCACCATCACCAACTCCCATTCTATAAAACACCACTTCTATGCTGATGACACCCAACTTCA
>JAPXFY010000014.1:58734435-58739435 GCA_030674185.1 Monoplex corrugatus | reverse complement strand
AAGGAAGCCATGATCGAGGTAGGAAGATGGAGTATGGGGTGAGAGGAAGGAGGGGGTAGCGGGACTACTGTCCGGCAGTTAATGGGGGGGGGGAGGGGGGGCTGGGGGGGGAGGAAGAAAGTGACCAGGGAAAGCTTTTTACCGTTCCTTCATTGACCGTTGATGCGTACACTACTGCTTGTTCGTTAAGGGAGTCAGGCGTGAGACTCTACGGTGTGTGTGTGTGTGTGTGTGTGTGTGTGTGTGTGTGTGTGTGTGTGTGTGTGTGTGTGTGTGTATGTGTGTGTGTATGTGTGAGTGTGTATGTGTGTGTGTGTGTGATGTGTGTGTGTGTATGTGTGTATGTGTGTATATGTGTATTGTGTGTGTGTGTGTGTGTGTGTATGTGTATGTGTGTGTGTGTGCGTGTATGCGTGTATGTGTGTGTGTGTGTGTGTGTGTGTGTGTGTATGTGTGTGTGTATGTGTGAGTGTGTATGTGTGTGTGTGTGTGAGTGTGTGTGTGTGTATGTGTGTGTATGTGTGTATATGTGTATTGTGTGTGTGTGTGTGTGTATGTGTATGTGTGTGTGTGTGCGTGTATGCGTGTATGTGTGTGTGTGTGTGTGTGTGTGTGTGTGTGTGTGTGTGTGTGTGTTCATTATTTCTTTTAAAGTTTGTGAGCCTCTGTCTCTCTTAATCCAGGCACAACCTCGTCAGTCTGTCTGTCTGTCATCTCTCTTTTCTCTCTACTCGCCGACCTCTGTCTGTCTGTCTGTCTGTCTGTCAGTTGGTCGGTCTGTCGGTCAGTCTGTCATCTGTCTTTTCTCTCTGCTCGACGACCTCTGTTTGTCTGCCTTCCTCTCTGTTTCTCTCTTTATGTCTGTCTCAGTCTCTCTTTGTCTCTCTGCCTTGCGCTTTCTCTCTCTCTCTCTCTCTCTCTCTCTCTCTCTCTCTCTCTCTCTCTCGTTTGTCTATCTCTCTCTCTTTCAGTCCTAGTCTCTATATCCCTCTCCCTTTTCTTCTTATTTCTGTTTTTCTGTCTGACTTCTCCACTGTCACCATGTCTTTGTCTGCCTCGTTTCTTCTCTGTTTCTCTGTGACTCTCTGTCTTTCTCATTGTGCGGATTGAGAGAGAGAGATAGAGATAGAGAGAGAGAGAGAGAGATAGCGACAGAGATAGAGCGAGAGAAAGAGAGAGAGAGAGAAAGAGAGAGAGAGAAGGAGACAGAGACAGACAGACAGACAGAGACAGAGAGAAGGGTTATCATGAGAAAAAGTTCGTTATTTTTGCAACTGTTCAGTGTCTACAATTGATTTCCTTTTCTTTCTCGCTTTCAGGTTTTGTTTGTTTGTTTGGTTGTTTTTTGTTTTGTTGTTGTTGCTTTCTTTCTGTCTTGTTTGTTGAATAATTTGACTGTTATGAATGGCACAGTTGTTCATTGGCTCTTTTTTCTTTTTGAGGGCAACGAACAAACAAATGAACAAAACAAACAAACAAACAAACAAACAAACAAACAAACAAACAAACAAACAAACAAGCAAGCAAACTTGTTCCGTTACTCTATTATCTTCGAAAATATATAATTTTGTCATGTTTAGTCTTGTTTTGTCCTGTCTGTGTTTTGTCTTCTTTTGTTCTGTGTTTCTCCACACCTCTACACCCACTCCTCGCCCCTCCCCTTGTCTGACTGGAGATATCTGAATGTGACGTGCTGTGATTACCATGTTGCTGATTTTGTTGTTTTGTTTTGTTTTTTGGTTGTCGAGATGGTGGGTGTTGCCTTTTCGTCTTTTGTTTTGTTTGTTTGTTGGGGTGGAGGATGGGCTGTGGGAGTTTGGATGAGGGAGACGATAAATGGTGATGGTGGGTGGATGGGAGCTGGGTGTCGTATTGTTTTCTTTGGGGTTGGTTTTTGTGATGTGGTTGTGAGGGATGTTGTGGTCAATTTATACAATGGAAGTGGGGGTGGGGGTGGCTGGATGTGTTTTCATTTTTTTTTTTTTTTTTTAACATTTTCAGATGTAGATACGTATTTCACTACAATACAGCCTACATTTTTTTATGATATATTGATATATATAGACATAGAACCCATACGCTAGGCAGAATCTCAAGACCTTTCCAACACAGAGTTTATGTGCAGGCTTAAGGTTTGTGCCATGATCATTTTGGGTCTTCTCCATCACATGGCATCAGTGGCTTGCCAACACATAAGGTTTATGTGCAGGCTGAAGACTTGTGCCATGATCATTTTGGATCTTCTCCATCACATGGCATCAGTGGCTTGCCAACACAGAAGGTTTATGTGCAGGCTTAAGGCTTGTGCCATGATCATTTTGGATCTTCTCCATCACATGGCATCAGTAACTTTCCAACACGCAGGGTTTATGTGCAGGCTTAAGACTTGTGCCATGATCATTTTGGATCTTCTCCATCACATGGCATCAGTGGCTTTCCAACACATAGGGTTTATGTGCAGGCTTAAGACTTGTGCCATGATCATTTTGGGTCTTCTCCATCACATGGCATCAGTGGCTTTCCAACACATAGGGTTTATGTGCAGGCTTAAGACTTGTGCCATGATCATTTTGGATCTTCTCCATCACATGGCATCAGTGGCTTACCAACACATAGGGTTTATGTGCAGGTTTAAGGCTTGTGTCACGATCATTTTGGATCTTCTCCATCACATGGCATCAGTGGCGTCAGTGCACGTAGAATTCATTTCGAGCACAGAGACATCATCGTGAGAAACTGAAACCGACACTGAAACTGTTTTACAACAGTCCCAAATTACAGAACTGATCTGGCCAGGGCGAGATGATGATGATGATAATGATGATGATGATGACGACGACGACGACGATACTGATGATGATGATGATGATGATGATGACGACGACGACGACGACGATGTGCAGGTTGATAGTGTCTGACATGATTATCTGTGATTCTACTCCAGTATATGGCCTCTGGGCTGCAGCGCATATGCACCTCCCTCTTTTCAAGACCTAGTGAACACTTTGGCTTTGTGCAGGCTCAAAGTCTGTCAAATAGTTGCCAGTAGTTTTGGGTGGAGCACATATGGAATTGCCCCAGTGTGATGAATTCCTCTGGAATAAACTGCAACCCCTAAGAAAATGGGACAGAAATAGAAAAACAAAGTAAACATGAGCACCAGATCAGGGCATAAAAGGCCACAGAATCTGAGACGTCCGGTTTGCTTAATGCTATGATGATTGATGATTTCGTGATAATGGCGATGGTAATCATCATGATGTGGAGTGATTGATGATTTCGTGATAATGGCCATGATGATGATGATGATGTGGAGTGATTGATGATTTCATGATAATGGCGATGATGATGATGATGATGTGGAGTGATTGATGATTTCGTGATAATGGCGATGATGATGATGATGATGTGGAGTGATTGATGATTTCATGATAATGGCCATGATGAGATGATGATGTGGAGTGATTGATGATTTCGTGATAATGGCCATGATGATGATGATGATGTGGAGTGATTGATGATTTCATGATAATGGCCATGATGATGATGATGATGTGGAGTGATTGATGATTTCGTCATAATGGCCATGATATGGCGATGATGATGATGATGATGTGGAGTGATTGATGATTTCGTGATAATGGCCATGATAATGGCATGATGATGATGATGATGTGGAGTGATTGATGATTTCATGATAATGGCCATGATGATGATGATGATGTGGAGTGATTGATGATTTCATGATAATGGCCATGATAATCATCATGATGTGGAGTGATTGATGATTTCGTGATAATGGCCATGATGATGATGATGATGTGGAGTGATTGATGATTTCATGATAATGGCCATGATAATCATCATGATGTGGAGTGATTGATGATTTCGTGATAATGGCATGATAGATGAGATGATGATGTGGAGTGATTGATGATTTCGTGATAATGGCCATAGATAATCATCATGATGTGGAGTGATTGATGATTTCGTGATAATGGCCATGATGATGATGATGATGTGGAGTGATTGATGATTTCATGATAATGGCCATGATAATCATCATGATGTGGAGTGATTGATGATTTCGTGATAATGGCCATGATGAATGATGATGATGTGGAGTGATTGATGATTTCATGATAATGGCCATGATAATCATCATGATGTGGAGTGATTGATGATTTCGTGATAATGGCGATGATGATGATGATGATGTGGAGTGATTGATGATTTCGTGATAATGGCCATGATAATCATCATGATGTGGAGTGATTGTTGATTTCATGATAATGGCCATGATGATCATGATGATGTGGAGTTCCGTATAGGAAAGAGACAGCATGACAGGGCTGTACTCTACGCTTAACTTTTATGATATAACCAAGCCTGATAGATACAGACACCTGCAGTGCTGGCCACGACCTTTGACCAGCACACACAATGACACGTCCGTAAAGTTGGATCGAAGTGGACAACGAGCTCATAACTTGCTCAACTCTGAGTGGGAGCCTGTCAGGGTCTGAAAAATTCGAAATGTTTTTGTTGTTGTTGTTGTTGTTGCTATTTTCGTTCTGTTTTGTTTTGTTTTTGACCGACAGGGGTTCAAACTCACGACTTTCCAGTCTGTAGTCTGTTGCACTAATCACTGAACCAAACCACTTTGACCGTTTACAGGAACATCATTCAATAGGGGGTATGACTGTGTACAGGAACACCATACAACAGGAGGAATGACTGTTTACAGGAACACCATACAGCAAGAGGAATGACTGTTTACAGGAACATCATACAACAGGAGGAATGACTCTTTACAGGAACACCATACAACACGAGGAATGACTCTTTACAGGAACATCATACAACAGGAGGAATGACTCTTTACAGGAACACCATACAACAGGAGGAATGACTCTTTACAGGAACATCATAAATAGGAGGAATGACTCTTTACAGGAACATCATACAACAGGAGGACTGACTGTTTACAAGAACATCAT
>JAPXFY010000014.1:58716935-58724435 GCA_030674185.1 Monoplex corrugatus | reverse complement strand
ATCATCATCATCATCATCATCATCATCATCATGTACCCGGCCGCATGGCGTTGACGATCATGGCCCTCCATGCGTATCTATCCCTTGTTGCTCCAAGCACATCTTCAACCCTCTCTGTCCCCAGCCACCCTGCAAGTCTGTCCAATATTTTCTCCCTGTGTCTACCTGGTGCTCTCTTTCCCTCCAGCTTTCCTATTGTGACCAAGTGCTCTAATTCTCCTTTCCTCAAAAATGGCCTATAAATGTTGCCTGTCTTTTCCTAATCTTCCTTATGAATGATGTTCTTGTGTCTGCCTCCATCAAGACTGTCTCTTTTGTTTTCATTGCTGTCCATGAAACTCTCAACATTCTTCTTAGAAACCACATCTTGGCTGTCTCAATCTTGTTCTGGCGTTGCGTGTCTTCTGGACACTAGAAAGAAAACTTAAAAGAGGAAAATATAAGAAAGCTTGGCGAAAAACAATAAAAAAAATAAAAAAAAAACCTTGAGGCCCTGAAACACACTGGGGGCACTAAACAGAGGCCGGTCCAGAACACACAGGCGTGGAACACCTTCGTTGCTGCCCTCTTTGTCAGTAGCATAATAGGCAATTAATAAGTAAGGGTAGATTGAACTCGAGATGTGTGATCATAAATCCACAGCTGTAGCAAAAAGTTTACTGTGGAAAAATAAACATGAAAAAAACCAAACGACCTTAATCAAATCGAAAGACAGACAGACGAACTTACAGATAGCCATACAGACAGACAGACAGGCTCAGACATAAACACAGACAGACGGGCAGACAGACAGACAGACACAGACAGACACACAGACAGTGAGATATCTACCCACTGTAATGAAAACTAACATTTAATCTTTTGCTGTCAAAAAACAAAAACAAAACAAAAAACAAAAAAAAAACCGAACTCAGCAGACTTTTCGATTTAACTTTTTGTCTTAATTTAAATCAGGTTTGCCCACTTCTATTGATTTTTCTGTGTTCAGCAGAGAAAGAGAGAAAAAAGGAGAGACAGACAGAGAGACAAACAGATAGAAGGAAAGAAAGAGGGATAGAGAGACAAAGAGAAATACAGGTAGAGAGAGAGGGGGGGAAAGGGAGGGAGGGAGAGGGTGACGAAAAGGGAGAGAAAGGGGGAAGGAGAGAGAGAAACGGTGAGAGAGAGAGACAGAGAGAGAGCCATAGAGAGAGAGATAGAGACAGAGACAGAGAGAGACAGAGAGAGAGAGATAAAGAGAGAGACAGAGAGAAAGAGAGAGAGAGAGAAAGAGAGAGAAAAAGAGAGTGAGAGAGAGGTGTTGAGAGAGAAAGAGAGAAAGAGAGAGAGAGAGAGAGAGAAGAGAGAGAGAGACAGAGAGAGAAAGAGAAGAGAGACAGAGAGAGAGATTGCCCTCATCCATGTTTAAGAATTCAGCCTGATCCTGAAGCTTTTGTGTGAGATAATTGATTTTTCCACCAATCCAATTACATCGTCTTCAGTGGCAAGTGACTGGAGCAGTTAGACACGTTTTTGACACAGTGTTAGTTCACTTTACTGTCCATTGCATGGCTTTCCCTCTGTCTTCATTATGTTTATGCTGGTCACGTCCCTGGTATTCAATATCACTTAAAAGCGGCATGTGTGTGTGTGCGTGCGTACGTGTGTATGTGTGTGTGTGTGTGAGTGTGTGTGTGTGTGTGTGTGTGTGTGTGTGTGTGTGTGTGTGTGTGTGTGTGTGTGTGTGTGCCTGTGTGTGTGTGACACAGAGACAGAAAGAGACACCGAGAAAGAGAGAGACAGAGAGAGAGACAGACAGAGACAGAGTTAGACAGATAGAGACAGAGAGACATGATGGAGAGAGAGAGAGGGAGAGAGAGAGAGCAGGAGAGAGAGACAGACAGACAGACAGGCAGTCAGGAAGATAGACAGACAAACAGACGGACAGACAGACGGACAGAGACAGACAGACAGACGGACAGAGACAGACAGACAGGCAATCAGGAAGACAGACAGACAGACAGACGGACAGAGACAGACAGACAGACGGACAGAGACAGACAGACAGGCAGTCAGGAAAACAGACAGACAGACGGACAGAGACAGACAGACAGACAGACGGACAGAGACAGACAGACAGACAGACAGATGTTAGCAAAACATTCCCAGCAAGTGTGCGGATGGATTTTTTGCCAACTTTGCATCACACTTGCCGACCACTGAGGAGTTGCCAATGTGTAAGGTTGAAAGGTCATGAAGCCAATACCAAGGTCACACGGAACCCACACAGTAGTTAAACTCATTATTGCTTTATAAAACAGATGTGTGGGACATCACTTTCTCTCAGGAACTTATGACAACACATCTACATCGCGTCTTCACTGCTGTGACAGTCTCCATTAGTCTGGAATGACGTCAACTTCCCCTTCCTCCGAAGTTGATTCAAGGTTGCAGTGACCTTGAAACATATATAAACTTGACTTTTCTGTGGTTAGGTTTTTTGGAATAAAACAAAAGGGAGGGTGTTTAGAATGTCGTGGTCATCTTTTTTTTTCTATTTAATTCTATTTCTTTAATCATTTATTTCATTTTTCGACTCCCTGAGGAGATTCTGATCCACGGAAGGTTAATCTATGATGTCCATTGCAGACAGTATTATACAGTGTAATGCAATACAATACAATACAATACAACGCCATACGATACAATGCAACGCAATACAATGTAATACAATACAATGCAATACTACGCAATACAATATAACACAGTGCAATACAATACAATGTAATGCAATGCAATACGATGCAATACAATATAATAAATACGGTACGATAAATGCCATACGATACAATACAATATAACACAATACAATGCAATGTAATACAATGCGATGCAATACAATACGGTACAAAACAATACAACAAAACGCAATGCAATACAATACGAAACAATAGTATGCAAGACAAGGCGATGCGATACGATACAATGTAACGCAATACGATACAATACGATACGACACGATACGACACGATACGATACGATACGATACGATACGATACGATATGATACGATACAACACAATGCAATGCAATACAATTCATTACAATATAACATTATGCTATATAATATTATACAAAACAATGTAATACAATACATTCCGTATTAACACCAGGTACAAATGTCCAAATGCACCAACATGGCTCATAACTCACACATAATTCTCACAACAACATAAGACACAACAAACACAAACAGTTCAAATAAAATCTATCCGAAACATGATCAGTAAACATGTTCAAACAAAACAAAACAAACAAAAAAAACTAGATGCTATTTAGATAGAATTTTGAGTCAGAGTTACCGTGAATTTCTATTTTTCATATTGTTTTTTCATTTTGTAATGACATTTTTTTTTCTTCAACCCTCTCCACTCATATCTATCTATCTATCTATCTATCTATCTATCTATCTATCTATCTATCTACCTATCTATCTGTCTGTATCACTCTCTCTATCTCTCTATCTCTCTATCTACATTCATCCATCCATCCATCCATCCATCCATCCATCCATCCATCCATCCATACATACATACAGGTATGCATGCATGCATACACACACAAACGCATGTACACATGCACACACAGACGCACAAGCACTCACAAACACACAAACACATACACGCACACACGCACACACACACATATACACACACGTACGTACATACACACACACATATACACACACGTACGTACATACACGCGCACACACCTTTCTCTGATCAGAAGAAAACTCCCTCAGCCTACGCACAAAAGCCTGTTGCAGGAAGCTGATGAACATAGTGGAAGGACTGAAAGGGTTAAGGTGTGGAGGGTGGCTAGGTGGTTACAGCACCTGCACAGGTGCCACGAAAGACCCAGGTTGGAATCTGGGATCGCATGCTACCATTTCCAGTGAGACGATGTGCCGAAGTTCAGTGTCTAGCAATCAGCGCACGTTAAAGATCTCACGGCAACAAAGGTCTTGTCCCTGGCAAAATATATGTAGAAATATTCACTTTGTAGATAAACAGAAATATACACACACAAAAAGCAAAGATGAAGATGTGTGGCGCTGCTTTGTGGCGACACGCTGTGGCCAAGAAGAACGGTGTGCATTGTGTATGGTAAAGCAATTGTCATAAACACAAATCAGGACAATAATTGTAAATAGGGGATCTTCGTTCCCAAACCTTCCTTCTAACCATTTCAAATTTTCCCATTTGCCTCTAACTTTGCTCCGTCTGAAACTGTCTGTTTATCCGTCTGTTTGCTAGTCTTCGTCTGTTCTTGTCTCCTTCTGTCTCTCTGTCCTGTCAGGCTTTTCTGTCCGTCTTTCTATCTGTCCGTCTGTCCGTCAGTTTGTACATCTGTCTGTTTGCCTGCCTGTCAAACTGTTTGTCCTTCTGTCTGTCAGTCAGTCAGTCTGTCTGTCCGTCCGTCTGTCGGTCCTGTCTATCGGTCTGTCTGTCCGTAGGTCTGTCTGTCGGTCTGTCTATCCGTAGGTCTGTCTGTCTCTCTCTGTTTCTGTCTGTCTCTGTCTTTGTCCCTGCCTCTCTGTCTCTCTGTCTGTCTGTCTGCCTCTCCCCCTCCTCTCTCTCTGTCTCTCGCTGTCTCTCCCTTTCTGCAGATGCAATAATCAGATGAATACAAAAAGTGGCAAGAACATCTTAGCCAGCTAATTCAGAATGCATGGATGAGATGTTCAGCTGTCCACAATTTACCTGTGTGTGTGTGTGTGTGTGTGTGTGTGTGTGTGTGTGTGTGTGTGTGTGTGTGTGTGTGTGTGTGTGTGTGAGTGAGTGAATGTGTCTATGAGTGTGTGTGTTTGTGTGTGTGTGTGTGTGTGTGTGTGTGTGTGTGTGTGTGTGTGTGTGTGTGTTTGATTGCATGTATGTGTGTGTTTGTATGTGTGTATGTTTGGGTGTGAATGTGTGTGTTTGGGTGTGTATGTGTTTGAGTGTGTGTGTATGTATGTTTGAATGTGCATGTGTGTGTGTTTGAGTGTGCATGTGTGTGTTTGAGTGTGTATGTGTGTGTGTTTGAGTGTGTGCATGTGTGCGTGCGTGCGTGCGTGCGTGTTTGTGTGTGTGTCTGTTTGTGTTTGTGAATGTGTGTATTTGAATATGTGAGTGCATGCTCATGTGTTTGTGTGTATGTGTGTGTTTGATTGAGTGTGTGTGTGTGTGTGTGTCTGTGCGTATGTGCGTGTATGTGTGTGTTAGGAAGATAATTATGTATTGTAGAATAATAAATATGTAAGCATGTCATCAACCGTTCCTATGTCTCTATGTTGGAGAGAGAGAGAGAGAGAAAGACAGAGACAGAGACAGACAGACAGACAGACAGACAGAGATAGACAGACGCAGACAGGGACACAGACAGACAGTCACCGAGAGAGACACAGAGAGAGAGGGACTGAGACAGAGAAAGACAGAGACAGAGACAGACAGATAGACAGACAAAGAGACTGTGAGACAAAGAGAAAAACAGACAGATACAAAGACAGAGAGAGAAAGAGAGGGGAGAGAGAGAGAGAGGAGAGAGGGGAGAGAGGGAGAGAGAGATACCTTGATCAAGTGATTGCTGGTCTACCAAATACAGACATTTAACCCGTTTCATTGAGAAACTCCCATCACAAAATAATGTATGGCACAAATATGTTTATGTTATTGAACATTTACAATGAGAGATTGAGAGATAATGACAATGACAGTGACAATGATGATGATACTTATTTTCCTACCGTAGAAGTTGTTAAGTTAAAGCCCACCCACATCCACCCCTGTTGTTGTTTTTTTCCAACTTGCCGATGTTTTTATGTTGAGTGTTTTCATGTTTCCATAAGTCAATGGACGATGACATGCTTCAAGGGATCTTTAACGTGCATGCTTGATATTCTGCTTGCGTATACTCACTAATGTCTACACACTCACACACACACACACTCATGCACACACTCACACACACACACACACACACACACACACACACACACACACACACACACACACACACACACACAGATGCTCACACACACACGTACACACACGCTCATACATGCACACACATACACACACATGCACGCACGTACGCACATACACACACACACTGACCACACTCCACTATGTTGTTGTCCAGTCTGCATCGTTCGTGGGCGTGCATGCATGCACACACACACACAGAGGTAAATTGTGGACAGCTCAACATGCAGATTATCAAATATGCACTTTTTGTCTAAAAGCACATATGTGACTAGACGTTAAAAGAAATAACGAACACACACACACACACACACACACACACACACACACACACACACACACACACACACACACACACACACACGTACACGTACACTTACAGACATGTATTTCCAACCACGTACACAGACACTCACACACCACATGAATACCCACACGCACACACACTCAACCCAACCCAGCCCAACCCAACTCAACTCAATCCAACCCAACCCAACCCAACCCAACCCAACTCAACCAAACCAAACCCAACCCAACCCAACCCAACCAAACCAAACCAAACCAAACCAAACCAAACCAAACCAAACCAAACCAAACCAAACCAAACCAAACCAAACCAAACCAAACCAAACCAAACCCAACCCACCCCAGTTCTCAACAGTCTGTGATTAATGACTTACCTTGTTCTATCAGTGTCTGTCTCAGTGTCAACAATGGAGGACAGACCTGTCGACAGGTGGCAGGGACATAACGTATCGTGATCTTTTCCCTGCTGAAATGTTAGTCAGATACAGATGTAGACACGCGACACCACCACCACCACCACCCAGCTTCCTTTTGTCCTTCAACCAGCAATCAGAAAGTCATGGCTGGGACACCTCACAAGGTTCCCAGTTTGACTACGACTGTCCTCAAGTGTGAAGACTGGAAGTTCTGAGCTCTGACTTCTGAGTTCTGAGTTCTGTGTTCTGAGTTCTCTCTCTCTTTCTCTCTCTCTCTCTCTCTCTCTCTCCACATACACACACACACACATATACACACACACTCACACACACACACACACACTCACACACACGCACACACACACACACGCTCACACACACACTCACACACACACACACACACACACACACACACACACACACTAACACACACTAACACACACTAACACACACATTCACAGAGAGAGAGAGAGAGAGAGAGAGAGAGAGAGACTCAGAGACAGAGACTGAGAGAGACAGAGACAGAGACAGAGAGAGAGAGACAGGGACAGACAAAAAGACAGACAGGCAGGCAGGCAGGCAGAAGTGTGTGTGTGGGGGGGGGGGGGGGGAGCGCAAAAAAACACAATATCATTAATTCTGTTCCTCTGTATCTTTCTCATTATTGCAGAAAGTACACTTGTCACTGCTTGCGATGTTCGTTTTCTTTAAAACTACATACTATGATATCAGTCATACTTGTATAACGCTGTTCTCCAAATTCATTGGGACTCATTG
>JAPXFY010000014.1:58696935-58709435 GCA_030674185.1 Monoplex corrugatus | reverse complement strand
CTTCTGGATGGAGCAGTCGACTGGGAGTGTACAGCAGACCTCCCAGAGTGGAGAAATTACCCAGATGTCATCAGCAAGACAGGCATGAGACCAGACATCGCTCTCCACTCTGACTCCTCGAAACAAGTGATTCTGATAGAACTCACTGTGCCATACGAAAGCAGAATGGAAGAAGCACATATCTACAAGACCGAAAAATACGCCGGTCTTGCCAGCACCCTGAAGAAAGCAGGTCTGCGGGTCAAAATCTTCGCCATAGAGGTCGGGGCAAGAGGGTTTGTGGGCACCTCCGCTTATGATCTCATGAAACAACTCGCCATTTCTGGGAAGAAGAGGACTAGAGCCCTTAAAGCGATGGCAGAGGCAGCAGAAAGGAGCTCAAGCTGGATCTGGGCAAGGAGGAACCAAAAAAGTGAACTTCATAAGGATTAAATTTCCCTACAGATGATGTGTGCCCCGTTAGCACATTGGTAAAACCGCGTACCGCAGTTCTGAAGCGCAGAATCGCCCAGGTTCGATCCCCGGCGTGGGAAAAAAAAAAAAAAAAAAAAAAAATAGACAACAGCAGAAGGGCATCCAGGAGTCATGACCTGGATGTGGCCCGGCCCCCCGAGAGTGTAAGGAATTCAGGGCCGAAACACTTGTCTAAAGGGGGTTACTTCTCTGAAGACCTTCTGTTGTCTAGCTCTCCCTAGAGTTTCTTTCTACCTGTTTCTGTCTCTATCTCTATCTCTGTCTCTGTCTCTCTCTCTCTCTCTCTCTCTCTCTCTATCTCTCTCTCTCTCTCTCCTCTCATCTCTCTCTCTCTCTCTCTCTCTCTCTCTCTCTCTGATTCGTATTTTCGTGTTTTTCTGGTTCCTGTCGATTTGAACGCGGCTGGTCACAGTTTGTTGTGGATTGACCTTGTGACGTCATCACAGGTGTGGAGAAGGGTGACCTGTGTCGTGGGCAAGAGCTGGTCATCCACACATCTCTGTCAGGTACGTGTACCAGTGTGCATAATCACCACTTGTGCCTCAAACCTCCCCCCATACACGGTGTATTATCGGTCAGGATTCATGAATGCTGTTTGACGGTAATCAATAGTGACGTCATTTAACTGTATGACATAAGTCATTAATATGTACGACTTCCAAGCCATACATCTGTCAGATCTCTGCTAAATTTACTTCTCTCTCTCTGTCTCTCTCTGTGTCTCTTCTCTCTCTGTCTCTGTCTGAGTCTCTGTCTCTGTCTCTGTCTGTCTGTCTGTGTGTCTGTCTGTCTCTCTGTCTGTCTCTGTCTCTGTCTGTCTCTCTCTCTCTTCTCTTCTCTCTCTCTCTCTCTCTCTCTCTCTCTCTCTCTCTCTCAGTAATTGGTTTCCACAAATAGACGTGTACCTGTCAAGTCCAGCATGTCCAATCTAAAATCGTGATACAACTGTAGTCTGTCGGCCACTTCTCCTTTATGCTGAGATCAATGCAGAAAAGAATCCATTCTGTCCACCAGTCTTTTCGCCGTCAACTTCACACACGTGAAAGGCCAGAGATGGAGGGACGTCTGTTGTGTCGTAAAGGGGAATCACCTTCACTAACGGCAACAGAACGTGTAACTGCGCAAATCTGACGTCAGATTAATTAGCAGTTAGTTTAGAAGAAAGTGCCAAGTCTTTTTTCTTTCTACATCAATACTGATGAAAACGTGACAAAAAAAGGCATAAACAGACAAAAGGTTGTAAAATGCAAGTTTAGTCGAACTCACACCATAAAATGAGCGCTCCCTGGTTTTAACGGGCGACAGGACTATACTGCACTCCAGGCACCACCAGGCACTAAGCCCCGTCCCTTCAGGGAGCATGGCAGCGAAAGGAAAATAGCCACTGCCGGCTATCAGCAACACATAAACTCGTTACAGAAGATTTTCAGCTTGCAAGTTTTAATGAAGGAAAACCAGCTCTATGAACAAAAAGGCAAAGATACTGTTTCCTTTGAATCTACAACAACAGATTTTACGTGTTGGTGATGACTTATAAACGTACTAACTCCCTTCACGCCGTGGGGGTCACTCATTATTTCTGTACCCGCGTTTTGATTTGGAACCAGTGAACGACAAATAAAACCGATAATGTTATACGGTTGTGAGGCGTGGACGGTCAACACGCAAAGCCAGAACAAGATTGAGGCAGCCGAGATGTGGTTTCTAAGAAGAATGCTGAGACTGCCATGAACAACAAACAAAACAAACGAGACAGTCTTGATGGAGGCATACACGAGAAGATCATAGAAAGGAAGATTAGGAAAAGACAAGCACCGTTTATAGGCAGTTTTATGAGGAAAGGGGAATTAGAACACTTGGTCACAACAGGAAAGCTGGAGGGAAAGAGAACACAGGTAGACCCAGGGAGAAAATATTGGACGGACTTGCAGGATGGCTGAGGACAGAAAGGGTGGAAGATGGAGAGCCGTGATCGTCAACGCCAAGTGACAGGGCACATGATGATGATGATGAACGACACAACAAACGTATCTAATTGAAGGGAGACATGGAGACATGCTGGCTGCAGAAGAATGATCTTAAAAAGAAACAAATACGTGACAAGCGGGTTTGACGTAGACGACAGCAGCTATGTTGAGGGAACTAAATAAACAACATAATGACGTAGCTTGGAACTAACCCTGTGGTCTACATAGCAGCTATGTTGAGGGAACTAAATAAACAACATAATGACGTTGCTTGGAACTAACCCTGTGGTCTACATAGCAGCTATGTGGGGGAACTAAATAAACAACACAATGACGTTGCTTGGAACTAACCCTGTGGTCTACATAGTAGCTATGGGGAACTAACAAAAAAACAACATAATGACGTAGCTTGGAACTAACCCTGTGGTCTACATAGTAGCTATGTGGGGAACTAACAAAAAAACAACATAATGACGTAGCTTGGAACTAACCCTGTGGTCTACATAGTAGCTATATGGGGGAACTAACAAAAAACAACATAATGACGTAGCTTGGAACTAACCCTGTGGTCTACATAGTAGCTATGTGGGGAACTAACAAAAAAACAACACAATGACGTAGCTTGGAACTAACCCTGTGGTCTACATAGTAGCTATGTGGGGAACTAACAAAAAAACAACATAATGACGTAGCTTGGAACTAACCCTGTGGTCTACATAGTAGCTATATGGGGGAACTAACAAAAAAACAACATAATGACGTAGCTTGGAACTAACCCTGTGGTCTACATAGTAGCTATGTGGGGAACTAACAAAAAAACAACACAATGACGTAGCTTGGAACTAACCCTGTGGTCTACATAGTAGCTATGTGGGGAACTAACAAAAAAACAACATAATGACGTAGCTTGGAACTAACCCTGAGGTCTACATAGTAGCTATGTTGTGGGGAACTAACAAAAAAACAACATAATGACGTAGCTTGGAACTAACCCTGTGGTCTACATAGTAGCTATGTGGGGAACTAACAAAAAAACAACACAATGACGTAGCTTGGAACTAACCCTGTGGTCTACATAGCAGCTATGTGAGGGAACTAACAAAAAAACAACATAATGACGTAGCTTGGAACTAACCCTGTGGTCTACATAGTAGCTATGTGGGGAACTAACAAAAAAACAACATAATGACGTAGCTTGGAACTAACCCTGTGGTCTACATAGTAGCTATGTTGTGGGGAACTAACAAAAAAACAACATAATGACTTTAGCTTGGAACTAACCCTGTGGTCTACATAGTAGCTATGTGAGGGAACTAACAAAAAAACAACATAATGACGTAGCTTGGAACTAACCCTGTGGTCTACATAGTAGCTATGTTGGGAACTAACAAAAAAACAACACAATGACGTTGCTTGGAACTAACCCTGTGGTCTACATAGTAGCTATGTGAGGGAACTAACAAAAAAACAACATAATGACGTAGCTTGGAACTAACCCTGTGGTCTACATAGTAGCTATGTGGGGAACTAAAAAAACAACAAATGACGTTGCTTGGAACTAACCCTGTGGTCTACATAGTAGCTATATGGGGGAACTAACAAAAAAACAACATAATGACGTTGTTTGGAACTAACCCTGTGGTCTACGTAGTAGCTATGTGGGGGAACTAAATAAACAACATAATGACGTAGCTTGGAACTAACCCTGTGGTCTACATAGTAGCTATGTGAGGGAACTAAATAAAACAACATAATGACGTTGCTTGGAACTAACCCTGTGGTCTACATAGTAGCTATGTGAGGGAACTAAATAAAACAACATAATGACGTTGCTTGGAACTAACCCTGTGGTCTACATAGTAGCTATGTGGGGAACTAAATAAACAACATAATGACGTTGCTTGGAACTAACCCTGTGGTCTACGTAGTAGCTATGTGGGGAACTAAATAAACAACATAATGACGTTGCTTGGAACTAACCCTGTGGTCTACATAGTAGCTATGTGAGGGAACTAAATAAACAACATAATGACGTAGCTTGGAACTAACCCTGTGGTCTACATAGTAGCTATGTGGGGAACTAAATAAACAACATAATGACGTAGCTTGGAACTAACCCTGTGGTCTACATAGCAGCTATGTGAGGGAACTAAATAAACAACATAATGACGTAGCTTGGAACTAACCCTGTGGTCTACATAGCAGCTATGTGGGAGAACTAACAAAAAAACAACATAATGACGTTGCTTGGAACTAACCCTGTGGTCTACATAGTAGCTATGTGAGGGAACTAAATAAACAACATATTGACGTTGCTTGGAACTAACTCGCCGTCTGCATAGTAGCTATGTGGGGAACTAAATAAACAACACAATGACATTGTTTGGAACTAACCCTGTGGTCTACATAGACGGTAAACCATACATAGTTGTCAGCAGAGGTGAGGAATCATAGTGTCTTGTTCCACTCAAACAGAGAGGTAGGGGGAGGGGGAGGACAAACGTATCTAACTGTACCCAGTAATACAACGAGGAGAGGGGGGAGGGAAGGGGGAAAGAAAGAGTTCTTGTATTTAAGCAATGAAAGAACAGGTGAGGATGAAGACAAATGTCTAGTTGTAAACAAGGCAGTAGGGTGAAACAGTTGTATGTATTTGACAAGTTGATGGCTAAATGTCTTTTAAACCATTTCGTCCAAACAAGACAGGGCGTTGATTTCACAATAACCAACAATAGCATCGACAATAACGAAATTCAGTTGTTGACACGCTGATCACGACATGGCAATTCACACCGCAACATAAGTCAAACAATAATCACATGGCTTATTAGCTGATCAAATTTGCTATCCCTTGTAACGCAAAACTTAACAAAATGTAGTTTACTTACAGACAGCAAACGATGCGTGCAGGTGTGCGAACGACCCACGTACGTACACACATCCACACCCACATACAGATCGACACACACACAGGTAACGGCATGAAATATGTTCTAAATATGTGTACAATCTTAAATCAATCAAAAGATTGAATAGTGGAGTGGTGGAGTGTTTCTCCCGAAATATTTGAATAACAATTGTGTGTATGTGTGTGTGTGTGTGTGTGTGTGTGTGTGTGTGTGTGTGTGTGTGTGTGTGTGTGTGTGTGTGTGTGTGTGTGTGTATGTGTGTGTGTGTGTGTGTTGTGTGTGTGTGTGTGTGTGTGTGTGTGTGTGTGTGTGTGTGTGTGTGTGTGTGTGTGTTATGAGCCCATGTTTCTATTTATATCCAGTAAGTCAAACATGGACACAGGGTGGGGGTGGGGTGGGGGTGGGGAGTTTAATAGACGGGGAGGGGGGAGGGGAGAAAGGTTTCTACTTATATCCAGTCAGTTAAACATGAAGACAGGGTGGGGATTGGGAATGCGGGGTGGGGGGACGCTTATTGTCTCCAAATACTGACTCAGGAAGATGTGTGGACAATGAACAGTTCCACAAGCTGCCACCTTTTTTTTTCTTTTCTTTTCGCCATGGACGCGAGATCTGATATCCTAAGTTCAATCCCAGCCCGCAACATTAAAGCAATAAAAATATGAATAAAACAAATAAATAACTATATCCTGTTCGTTAAATATCTTGAATTTTCCATCATTCTGGTGGCGTCAGCTCAGTGTTTAATAGGTCCCTGCCTTTTTCCCCATTCCAACACCATGCCAGCACACAGGGTTCAGCACAGCCTCAGGGAGTCTGCCAGATAACTGCTGGCAGATTGTGGGTGGAGTGTACAGGTCCCAGTTTTATAATCCTCTGAAACAAGCTTCAAACTTCAAACCACAAAGCGAGACAAACAAGTCACACATCACTGTACAAAGCCATAGGGGTCA
Source organism: Monoplex corrugatus (assembly GCA_030674185.1). Classification (NCBI taxonomy): domain Eukaryota; kingdom Metazoa; phylum Mollusca; class Gastropoda; order Littorinimorpha; family Ranellidae; genus Monoplex; species Monoplex corrugatus. The sequence goes on along the minus strand of JAPXFY010000014.1, from coordinate 58,703,132 downwards.
CTATAGGGGTCACTATAGGGGTGACTGTCCTGGTCTGTTACCATGTCAAACCACAAACCCTACATCACTTTGCAAAGCTATACAGGTCACTATAGGGATCACTATAGGATCACTATAGGGGTCACTATCCTGGTCAGTTACTATGTCAAACCGCAAGTCATACATCATTGTACAAAGTTATAGAGGTCACTATAGGGTCACTATAGGGGTCACTATCCTGGTCTGTTACCATGTCAAACCACAAGTCATCCATCATTGTACAAAGCTATAGGGGTCACAATAGGGGTCACTATAGGGGGTCACTATAGGGTCACTATCCTGGACTGTTACCATGTCAAACCACACGCCTTACATCATTGTACAAAGTTATAGGGGTCACTATAGGGGTCACTATCCTGGTCTGTTACCATGTCAAACCACAAGTCATACATCATTGTACAAAGCTATAGGGGTCACAATGGGGTCACTATAGGGGTCACTATAGGGTCACTATCCTGGACTGTTACCATGTCAAACCACACACCTTACATCATTGTACAAAGTTATAGGGGTCACTATAGGGGTCACTATAGGGTCACTATCCTGGTCTGTTACCATGTCAAACCACAATCCATATATCACTGTACAAAGCTATAGGGAGGGGTCACAATAGGGGTCACTATAGGGTCACTATCCTGGTCTGTTGCCATGTCAAAGCACAAGCCCTACATCATTGTACAAAGTTATAGGGGTCACTATAGGGTCACTATGGGGGTCATTGTCCTGGTCTGTTACCATGTTATACTATATACCGAGTTGTTCTAGAGTTTGTTCTAGAAGGATCCATAGCTCTCCAACAATTCCATACCTGATCCCCAAATCTGCCAGCCATTATCTAGCAGACTCCCTGAGCCTGCGCAAAACCCCATGCATTGTCAAGGTCTTGAAATGGGGAGGTTGGTTGAAGGGACGTATGAAGCAGTAAGCTGACACCACCACCACTATCATCACCATCATCATCATCATCACCATCACCACCACCACCATCATCATCATATCATCATCATCATGTACCCCGCCACATGGCGTTTTCGATCATGGTCCTCCATGTAAGTCTATCCTTTGTCGATGCAAGTATTTCTCCCATCCTCTCTGTCCTCAACCACCCTGCAAGTCCGTCCAATATTTTCTCCCTGGATCTACCTGGTGCTCTCTTTCCCTCCAGCTTTCCTGTTGAGACTAGGTGCTCTAATTTCTCTTGCCTAATATAAAATGTCCCATAAATGTTGCTTGTCTTTTTCCTAATCTTGTTCATTAATTAATGTCCTTTCTGTGTCTGCCTCTCTCAAGACTCAAAACCACCAAGATAATGGAAACATTAAGATGGGCAGGGAACAGACCATTTTTAATGTTGTGGGGCTAGGATGGATTGAACTCGAGATATCAGATCTCCAGTCAAAAGGACCAACCAGCCCAGGATGCAAGATACCGAACAAACAAACGGTCCGTCTGTGTGGATATTTACAGGACACAGCATCTCATTCTCCTCAAACACAGCACTGACGAACTGTCTGGTTGTACCCATACATACAGGACGGGTGGACAGGGCGAGAATTTTATCGTATACCTAAACAAGTGGGGGGGGGGGGGGGGGGGAGGGAGAGAGAGGAGGGTGAACGAAGATACATTTTTTGTTGTAGGCAGGCTAGGGAACCTTGCATCAATGGACACAATTGTGGGTGTAAGTGTCGAGTAGGTTGTGTTGTTGTGGCTTCTCTTGTTACCAGCCCCCACAGACAGAGAGAGGGAGACAGAAAGATGAAGAGAGACGGGGGAGAAAGAGGAGGAGAAAGAGGGAGAGAGAGAGGGAGAGAAAGATAGAAAGAAGAAAAGAGGAGACAGACAGAGGGAGAGAGGGGGAGAGGGGAACAGAGAGACAGGAGGATATAGAGACGGAGGGAGAGAGACAGAGAGGGAGAGAGAAGGAGGGAGACAGAGAGAGGGAGAGGAGAAAGGGGGAGAGAGAGAAGGAGACAGAGAGAAAGAAAGAGCGAGCGAGCGAGCGAGGAGAGAGAGAGAGAGAGAGAGAGAGAGAGAGAGAGAGAGAGAGAGAGAGAAAGAATATTGATAATTCTTATCTTCAAACCAGTTTGTTCTCTATTGCTGGAACATAACCACACACACATACATTTTTTTTATCCAGTAACCAGTGTCTGTTGTTCACCTGATTCACACAGTAAACAGTGTCTGTGTCTCTTGTTCATCTGATTCACCCAGTAACCAGTGTCTGTTATTCACCTAATTCACCCAGTAAGCAGTGTCTGTTGTTCACCTGATTCACACAGTAACCGGTGTCTGTTGTTCGTCTGATTCACCCAGTAAACAGTCTCTTGTTCACCTGATTCACCCAGTAAACAGTGTCTCTTGTTCATCTGATTCACCCAGTAAACAGTGTCTCTTGTTCATCTGATTCAACCAGTAACCAGTGTCTGTTGTTCATCTGATTCACCCAGTAACTAGTGTCTGTTGTTCATCTGATTCACCCAGTAACCAGTGTCTGTTGTTCATCTGATTCACCCAGTAACTAGTGTCTGTTGTTCATCTGATTCACCCAGTAATCAGTGTCTGTTGTTCATCTGATTCACCCAGTAACAGTGTCTGTTGTTTGCCTGATTCACACAGTAACCAGTGTCTGTTTTTCACCTGATTCACCCAGTAACCAGTGTCTGTTGTTCACCTGATTCACCCAGTAACCAGTGTCTGTTGTTCATCTGATTCACCCAGTAACCAGTGTCTGTTGTTCGTCTGATTCACCCAGTAACCAGTGTCTGTGGTTCACCTGGTTCACCCAGTAATCAGCGACATCATTCACACAATCTATCAGTAACTAGTGTTTCGTGTTCAGCACACTGTCAGCTCAGAGTTATGTTCCTTTGGAGGTCACGTGACTGGAAGTAGCACGTGGTATGGTCCGTCAGTCACGGAAGTGATTTGGAGTTTCCGGATCCGGTAACAATGACACTTTCAGCCCCCAATCTGTCTGCCTTTGTGTCTGGCAGCTGCCAGTGGCCAAAAATAGCTTCTCTTATTGTCAGCGTGTTATCGTGGAAGAGTGTTTAACACACACACAAAAACTATTGACTTGAAGGTTGGCAGTTCGAATCTTTTAGCCTTGATATGGCTCTGCGCAGTCGGCTGGGCTTTGAAATTAAGCAACAATAACAAGAACAGTTCGAATCTTTATCAGTTCATGTCACTGTGGGTAGTGGGATTTTCTGCCTCAGACGGTCCCTACTGGAGTTGAACGTGCTATGGGCTCATTTGGTAAGACTGGGACCGCACGGTCGAGTCTCGTCCAATTCAGAGATGTTTCATTGGTGGTGTTGCTCAAATTTACTAACACGGCAGGTGTCTGTATCTCTTGGGCCTGGTTGAGGCGAGGAATATATTATGAAAGGAAGTGTAGACTTCTTATACTACCCTGTTTCGCAGTCTCGAACACACACACACACACACACACACACACACACACACACACACACACACACACACCACGCACGCACGCACGCACACACACACACATACAACACACACACACACACATATATATATATACACACACACACGCATACACACAAACGCACGCATCACACACACAGATCGCACACGCGCACACACACGTAATTACAAACGCATGACAACAGAACAGCGATAAAGAAATCAAGACAACATTCGTTTGAAAAGGTCAGGGCTTGTCCTCTGTCTGCCTTTCTCTCTCTCTCTCTCTCTCTCTCTCTCTCTCTCTCTCTCTCTCTCTCTCTCTCTCTCTCTCTCTCTACATTAATAATTATACAATGCTGTATAGGTATAATAAATGGTAAAACTATTAACGCTTGTTCCATTATATTTTTGTAGTCATTTCGATATAAACTGTGTACAGACTCTAAATTATGCACAAAAACGCGGGGGTAAAGATAATTTTGAAAAATCGAATTGTTTATTGATACTTGTTTTACAAATATTTGGTAAATTGATGATTCATTGATTGACTGCTTAACTGATTGTTTGATTAATTCATTGATTGATTGATGGATGCACTGACTGAATGATTGATCCATTGATTAGTTGCTGACTAAGTACTGATCGGGAAAATGATTTATATGAAACTGATCAAATTGTTCGGTGACTCGCTAACCAGTTTGGTTTATAGATGAGTAATTGTATTAGGCGACAAACTTAACTGGTAGAGAAACGGTTCAGCATTTTAACTGATCGGATTCAGATGGCTAATTAAATGATAGAATGGCAGTTGATTGATTGATTGATTACCGTTGCCACGGTACTCTGAATGTACTAAGTATTTGTTTGATTAGATGGATAAAGTGAAGTATGTTTCGCAAGCAAGGTGATTTACCAATTATTTGTTGATTGTGTGATGATTGTATTACTTGACCGGCTGTTGGCTATACAGAGAGACTAATTGCTTGACCAGTAGATGGAGGAATGGAACGATATATGTATATGTATTAAATATCTTTATGACTTGTTTGATGCCTTAATGCACTGATGAAGCTTAATTATAATCAAGTACTATTTAGTGTATTACTTCATTAAATGTTAGATTTTGTCAGCAAAAGAAAGATCTGTTGACTGTTACACCAACGAAGTATTCAACTGAGGAAAGCGCGGAAAGTGTCAATGTTCGACGATGCAATCATACGCATTGCAATATTGGTGTAATCCACAAAAACCCTATCTCCCCCCCCCCCCCCCTCCCACCGACTATTGTATTGTGGCCTAAGGCCGATGTACATTAAAAAATTCTGAGTTCTGAGTTCTCTCTCTCTCTCTCTCTCTCTCTCTCTCTCTCTCTCTCTCTCTCTTTCTCTTTCTCCCTTTCTCTTTGCCTCTGTCTCTGTCTATCTGTCTCTGTACTCTGTCTCTGGCTGTCTTTCTCTCTCTCTCTGTCCGTCTGTCTGGCTGGCTGGCTCTCTTTGTCTCTATCTCTTTCCTTCTCTCTCTGTCTCTCTCTCTCTCTCTCTCTCTCTCTCTCTCTCTCTCTATCTATCTATCTATCTATCTGCCTCTGCCTCTGCCTCTGTCTCTGCCTGTCTGTTTGTCTCTGTCTCTCTCTACTTCTGTGTGTGTGTGTGTGTGTCTCTCTCTCTTTCTCTCTGCCTCTGTCTATCTCTATCTCTCTCCCTCTCTCTCTCCTTCTCTCTCTGTCTATATCTTTCTCTGCCTGTGTTTCTCTCTGTCTCTCTAATTCTCTATCTATCTATCTATCTATCTATCTATCTCTCCCCTCTCTCTCTCTTCCCCCTGTCTCTGTGTCTCCTTGTCTCTCTCTCCCTTTCTCTTTCTCTATCTGTCTTTTTCTGTGTCTATTTCCCTCTCTGTCTGTCTCTGTCTCTCTCTCCCTCCCTCCCTCCCTCTCTCTCCCCCCTCTCTCTCTCTTCCCCTACCCCTCTCTCCTAAACACCGATTTGAAAGAGGCCCTTCAGAAAGCATTTCCTTGACTAGAAATTTCCAGACACTCTCCAAAAGCTTAAAATGACAAAATTCTGTAGGAAACCATTGCGGTAGACATTGGCGTTTGAACCCCGAGTCACCAGTTTTCTTCAACGTCACGTCCAATAGACAAGCACCCAGACCAACAGCAAGAACTGGTGGAGGAGAAGAACATTCTTGTCCCACAGGGATTCGAACTCGTGGTTTTCGCAGCCTAGGCGGGTTCTGCAACCACTGGGCTACTCGGTCCATGGAGATGATAGATACAACCAACGTTTCCTGGCCAGTCTCTGAACTCTGCTATACAACTGACGGCTGTCCTCTTTCTATCACATGTAGAACACTTGCAGTGTCTCACATTGACGTCTCCACGCTTGGAATGAATTCTGTAACACTGACGCCTCTGATGCCATGTGATGAAGAAGATCCAAAATGATTATGGCACAAACCTTAACCCTGTACATAAACCCTGTGTGTTGGCAAGCCACTGGTGCCATGTAATGCAGAAGATCCAAAACGATCATGGCACATTAAGCCTGCACATAATCACTACGTGTTGGCAAGGTGCTAAGGTCCTACCTAGCGTATGGATTTGACATCTTATTTTGTATCAGTCTGTTATTGGTACGACATTAGCTACATTGTAATGACAGGTCGTCATCATCGTCATCGTCATTGTCGTCGTCGTCGTCATCATCATCATCATC
>JAPXFY010000014.1:58686935-58691935 GCA_030674185.1 Monoplex corrugatus | reverse complement strand
TGTCACCATCCTGTTCACCAGTTTCAGTCTTGTCACCATCCTGTTCACCAGTTTCATCTGTCACCTCCTGTTCACCAGTTTATCTTGTCACCATCCTGTTCACCAGTTTAGTCTTGTCACCATCCTGTTCACCAGTTTCATTCTTGTCACCATCCTGTTCACCAGTTTCAGTCTTGTCACCATCCTGTTCACCAGTTTCATTCTTGTCACCATCCTGTTCACCAGTTTAATTCTTGTCACCATCCTGTTCACCAGTTTCATTCTTGTCACCATCCTGTTCACCAGTTTAATTCTTGTCACCATCCTGTTCACCAGTTTAATTCTTGTCACCATCCTGTTCACCAGTTTCATTCTTGTCACCATCCTGTTCACCAGTTTCATTCTTGTCACCATCCTGTTCACCAGTTTAATTCTTGTCACCATCCTGTTCACCAGTTTAATTCTTGTCACCATCCTGTTCACCAGTTTAATTCTTGTCACCATCCTGTTCACCAGTTTAATTCTTTGTCAACCATCCTGTTCACCAGTTTAATTCTTGTCACCATCCTGTTCACCAGTTTATTTCATGTCACTAGCCTGTTCACCAGTTTATTTCATGTCACCATCCTGTTCACCAGTTTAATTCTTGTCACCATCCTGTTCACCAGTTTAATTCTTGTCACCATCCTGTTCACCAGTTTAATTCTTGTCACCATCCTGTTCACCAGTTTAATTCTTGTCACCATCCTGTTCACCAGTTTATTCATGTCACTAGCCTGTTCACCAGTTTAATTCTTGTCACCATCCTGTTCACCAGTTTATTCTTGTCACCATCCTGTTCACCAGTTTAATTCTTGTCACCATCCTGTTCACCAGTTTATTCATGTCACCATCCTGTTCACCAGTTTATTTCATGTCACCATCCTGTTCACCAGTTTAATTCTTGTCACCATCCTGTTCACCAGTTTAATTCTTGTCACCATCCTGTTCACCAGTTTAATTCATGTCACCATCCTGTTCACCAGTTTAATTCTTGTCACCATCCTGTTCACCAGTTTAATTCTTGTCACTACCTGTTCACCAGTTTAATTCTTGTCACCATCCTGTTCACCAGTTTAATTCATGTCACCATCCTGTTCACCAGTTTAATTCTTGTCACCATCCTGTTCACCAGTTTATTTCATGTCACTAGCCTGTTCACCAGTTTAATTTTCATTGTTCACCATTATTTGTCACCCAGTTTATTTCATGTCACATCCGATTCACCGCACAGTTTATTCTTGTCACCATTGTTCACGTATGCCTCGTTCACAAGTTTAATTCATGTCACTAGCCTGTTCACCAGTTTAATTCTTGTCACTAGCCTGTTCACCAGTTTATTTCATGTCACTAGCCTGTTCACCAGTTTATTTCATGTCACCATCCTGTTCACCAGTTTATTTCATGTCCCCATCCTGTTCACCAGTTTATTTCATGTCACTAGCCTGTTCACCAGTTTATTCTTGTCACCATCCTGTTCACCAGTTTAATTCTTGTCACCATCCTGTTCACCAGTTTATTCTTGTCACTGCCTGTTCACCAGTTTAATTCTTGTCACTAGCCTGTTCACCAGTTTATTTCATGTCACCATCCTGTTCACCAGTTTATTTCTTGTCACCATCCTGTTCACCAGTTTATTTCTTGTCACCATCCTGTTCACCAGTTTCTTTCTTTGTCACCATCCTGTTCACCAGTTTATTTCATGTCACTAGCCTGTTCACCAGTTTATTCATGTCACCATCCTGTTCACCAGTTTATTCTTGTCACCATCCTGTTCACCAGTTTCTTTCTTGTCACCATCCTGTTCACCAGTTTATTTCATGTCACCATGCCTGTTCACCAGTTTAATTTCTGTCACTACCTGTTCACCAGTTTAATTCTTGTCACCATCCTGTTCACCAGTTTCATTCTTGTCACCATCCTGTTCACCAGTTTAATTCTTGTCACCATCCTGTTCACCAGTTTAATTCATGTCACTATCCTGTTCACCAGTTTAATTCTTGTCACCATCCTGTTCACCAGTTTCATTCTGTCACCATCCTGATCACCAGTTTAATTCTTGTCACCATCCTGTTCACCAGTTTAATTCTTGTCACCATCCTGTTCACCAGTTTAATTCTTGTCACCATCCTGTTCACCAGTTTATTTCATGTCACCATCCTGTTCACCAGTTTATTTCATGTCACTAGCCTGTTCACCAGTTTAATTCTTGTCACCATCCTGTTCACCAGTTTATTTCATGTCACCATCCTGTTCACCAGTTTTTTCATGTCACCATCCTGTTCATCAGTTTCATTCTTGTCACTAGCCTGTTCACCAGTTTAATTCTTGTCACCATCCTGTTCACCAGTTTAATTCTTGTCACTAGCCTGTTCACCAGTTTCATTCTTGTTACCAGCCTGTTCACCAGTTTCTTGTAACTGCCTAACCCTTTCACTCCTTCACCCTACCCACCAGCTTCCTTAACCATGTGCCTCACCCACCTTATCCACCAGCTTCCTTAACCCTTTGCCTCCCTCACCCAATCCACCAGCTGCCTAACTCTTTCGTTCCCTCACCGTATCTACCGGTTTCTTAACCTTTACACACACTCACTCTATCCACTAGCTTCCTTAACCCTTTTACTTCCTCGCCTATCCACCAGCTTCCTTAACCCTTTCACTCCCCGCCTTATCCATCGGCTTCCTTGACTCTTTGACTTCCTTACCCTATCCACCAGCTTCTGTAACCCTTTCACTTCCTCACCCTATCCATCAGCTTTCTGTAAAGATAAGCTAGCGGTGCTGTGATACCACTGTCCAAAATTCAAATCCTTTCTCTTCCTGATCCTATCTACCAGCTTACTGCCGTCTTTGAGGATTAACCCCCCTCACCCTTCCCTTCCCGCTCCTTTGCCAACACCTCCTCCCTTCTCTCTATCAACTTGAAAATAGACTGTCCATCCCACCTCCAGTACTAGAAACCGTTATTACCCACCCCCCTCCATTCACACACACACATACACACACACACACAACACAACACACATACACTACACACACACACACCACACACCACACAACACACACACATACACACACACAACAGCACACACACACACTCACACACACACACACACACACACACACACACACACACACACACACACACACACACACACACACACATACACACACGTACACGCAAACCCTGTCTTGCTCATACTGTGTAGCTGTCTGTTGTGGCTTCATCACTCTTTCTCTCATTTCTCTCACTCTGCTCTGTCTCTGTCTCTGTCTCTTTCTCTTTCTGTTTCTTCCTGTCTCTCTCATTTTCTCTCTCTCCCTCTTGCTCTGTGTGTGTGTTGTGTGTGTGTATGTGTGTGTGTGCGTGTGTATGTATGTGTCTGTGTGTATGTATGTCTGTATGTATGTATGTGTGTATGTATGTGTGTATGTATGTATGTATGTATGTATGTATGTATGTATGTATGTATGTATGTATGTGTGTGCGTTCTTGAGAGAGTGTGTGGGTGAGAGAGAGACAGAGACAGACAGACAGACAGACAGACAGAGGGACAGAAAGAAATGAAACAAAAGAAAAGGAATGAGAATGAAATAAAATGAAATAAATTGAAATTATTTAACTGTGTGGATATGCACAGAGAGAGAGAGAGAGAGAGACAGACAGACAGACAGACAGGCAGGCAGGCAGGCAGACAGAGACAGAGAGAGACAGAGAAGGACAGAGAAAGACAGAAAGAGAAAAGAGAGAGTGAGAGACAGACAGACAGACAGACAAACAGACAGACAGAGACAGAGAGAGATAGAGAGGGACAGAGAAAGACAGAAAGAGAAAGAGAGACAGAGAAAGACAGAAAGAGAAACAGAGGAGAGAAAGAAAGAGAGAGATAGAAAAACAGAGAGATAGACAGACAGACAGACAGACAGACAGAGAAAGAAACGGAGAGAGAGAGAGGGGGGGGGGAGACAGAAAAAGAAACAGAGCGACAGACAGAGAGAGCGAGTGGCGGGGGTGGGGGATGGAGGAGGAGGGAGGACTCGCTATGAGGCAACGATCAATTGGATTATTTTAAAGGATGTCCGCCATTAAAGAACGAAAATATCATAAATTTTTGAAACGCCCACTCGTGGCTTTTTAGTTCTCTTTTTCATTTCCAAGGGGTGAAAAAGTGTATGAATATTATCTTGCAGGAAAATGTATGAGTGTGTATTCGTCTAAGCCTTTATGTATATATGTATGCATTACGATGTCTGTGGAGAGACTGGATTAGGCAATGTTCAATCGATATGTTGAAACTCAATGTGTGTGTCTATATTTTTGTGACACAAAACAAATCAGACAGGATTGTGCAATGTGAACACAGACGGCATCGCTCACACATTCACATGACAGACTATTATAGGCCAGCCTGAAAAAAAGGTATTTGGACAAGACAGGGGGAGGTAACTTTGTTGATATCAATGGCGACAACCTCCGCTGTATGAAGCTTGGGGTTTTTTTTCCTCTCTCTTTCTTTCTTCACTTCCTACGCTACGCTAATGGCCTCAGAGTCTTGAGACATTTTTTACAATGCTATGACGATGATGACGATGGGGATGATGATCGTAATGCTTTAAAGTTTCCATCTAGGATTGAGACTGCGTGACTTTGCTGCACTCTATGCTTACTATTAAAACATATTCTGTCGTCAACCAGACCCGATAGATACAGACACCTGCTGTGTTGATCAGGAGATTCGAGCAACAGTCTCAATGACGTATCCGTGAAGTGGATGAGACTTGACTGTGTGGTCCCACAGTCTTCCCAAGGAGCCCATATGCATGGCACGCTCAGCTATGTGTAGGGGCCGGTTGTGGCCGAAAAATCCCTACAATGATTTTGACTGGACTGATGATGGGATTCGAACCCACGACCTTCCTGTGGATGGTCTGTTGCTTGACAACTGTACCATGGCGACCGGTCGGCATGAATTTATTCCT
>JAPXFY010000014.1:58664435-58669435 GCA_030674185.1 Monoplex corrugatus | reverse complement strand
CAACAACACCATCAACATCAACACCACCACTACCATCAACATCAACAACAACACATCGACATCAACACCACCACTTCCATCAAAATCAACACCGCCACTACCATCAACATCAACAACAACACCATCAACATCAACAACACCACTATCACCAACATCAACACCACCACTACCATCAACATCAACACCACCACTACCATCAACACCAACACCACCATCAACACCAACACCAACACTATCATCACACCACCAACACTACTACCATCAACACCAACACTACAATCAACACCAATACCACCACTATCATCAACACCAACACTACAATCAACACCAATACCACCACTACCATCAACACCAACACTACCACCATCAACACCAACACTACCACTACCATCAACACCAACACTACCACTACCATGAACACCAACACCACCACTACCATCAACACCACCACTACCACCAACACCAACACCACCACTACCATCAACACCACCACTACCATCAACACCAACACCACCACTACCATCAACACCAACACCACCACTACCACCAACACCAACACCACCACTACCATCAACACCAACACCACCACTACCACCAACACCAACACCACCACTACCACCAACACCACCACTACCACCAACACCAACACCACCACTACCATCAACACCAACACCACCACTACCACCAACACCAACACCATTAACCTTACTACTACCACCACTACTACCACAACAACCACTATCATCAAACGTACCATCACCATCACCACCACCACCGTCAACTCCATTATTAACACCAAATTTCTTGAGACACCACCACCCCTATCACCATCACCACCATCACCATCAGCACAACCATTAACGCCAAAATTGCCTAAGAACCCTGACAAGAGCCACAGGTGTCTATATCTCTCGGGCCTGATTGAAGCCAGGATGTGTTATGAACGTAAGCGTAGAGTATCGCCCTGTCACGCAACGTAGTTCCCAAATGGAACTCCACTAACACCGTCACAGTCATCTCCATATTCTGGCCATTACAGCATTGTGGAAAGACTGCACCACATTCTGTGACCTTTCAAGTCCCGATGTCATGGTGACCTTCTGTGTTGGGTGGGTTTGGAAAGGGGTGGGGGCAATGCCATAGAAATGACGCAAAAAATGGTGCACACGCACACGCACACGCCCCACACACACACACACACACACACACACACACGCGCGCGCGCGCGCACACACACACACACACACACACACACACACAACACACATACCCGTCTAAAAGCACGTATGTGAATAGACGTTAAAAGAAATGACGAACGAACACACACATACACACATACACACATACACACACACATACACACACACACACACACACACACACACACACACACACACACACACACACACACACACACACACACACACACACACACACACACACACACACGCCTGAAACAGAGAACATGACAGTTGTACCGGAAGTGGAGGACAATGGCGGGAGAACATGGTACCGATCAGATTTGATGTCTGTCACGCCAAAGACACGCGCCACATTCTTGTTTCCTGTCGCCTATTTTGTGTTCCTGATTTATCTGATGCATCTCTCTCACCCTCCCTCCCTCTCTCTCTGTCTCTCTGTCTCTCTGTGTCACTCTCTGTATCTCTGTATCTCTCTCTCCCTCTCTCTCTATGTTTGTATGTATATGTATATATATATATATATATATATATATATATATATATATATACATATATATATATATATATAGATATACATATTATATTATTTGATATATATGTATATACATACACATATCTCTCTCTCTTTCTCGATTTCGTGCACTAAAAGTAAAGTCGAACAAAACCAAAATTGCTTGGTGCTGAAGTCGGTCCTGCTCTTTAACAAACGAGTCAGTCGTGTGAGGATGTACGGCAGGAGAGCAGGAAGTGTGTGTTGTGTGTGTGTGTGTGTTGTGTGTGTGTGTGTGTGTGTGTGTGTGTGTGTGTGTGTGTGTGTGTGTGTGTGTGTGTGTGTGTGTGTGTGTGTGTAGTGTGTGTGTGTGTTATTGTGGGGGTGTGTGTGTTAGTGTATGTGTGTGTGTGTTAGTGTGTATGTGTGTGTATGTATGTTAGTGTGTGAATGTGTGTGTGTGTAAGTGTGTTTATGTGTGTGTGTGCGTGTGAGTGTGTGTTGTGTTAGTGTGTTGTGTGTGTGTGTGTGTGTGTTTGTGTTAGTGTGTTTGTGTGTGTGCGCGTGTGTGTGTTAGTGTGTTTGTGTGTTTGTGTGTGTATGTGTGTTTGTGTATGTTTTGTGTGTTTGTGTGTGTGTTGTGTATGTTTTGTATGTATGTGTTACATATGTATATATATACATATGTACACATATATGTATAAATGCATACATATATGTACATACATATATATATATATGTGTGTGTGTGTGCGTGTGTGTGTGCGTATGTGTGTGTGTGTGAGTGTGTGTGTGTGTGAGTGTGTGTGTGTGTATGTGTGTGTATGTATGTGTGTGTGTGTGTGTGTATTTTGTGTTTTGTGTGTGTGTGTGTGTGTGTGAATCAGTGCACTACCCTATTTTTCCCTCTCAAGTCACAAAAAAACCACACACACATACGCAGTGAAAAGACGTTAAATCAAAGAACGAACGAACGAACACACGCACACTCTCTCTTTCTCCTCTCTCTCTCTCTCTCTCTCTCCTCTCTCTCTCTCTCTCTCTCTCTCATTCTCTCCCCTAACTCCCACACTACACACTCCTTGTCAGAATCAAGCAACAAGATGTAAAAATCAACAGAAACAGGTGTTTTTATCAGTTCTATTGCCGGCCCTAAATGAAGTTGTCACGTCAAATTGTGGACACACAGATTTGCTTTTAAACCTGCACCGTGTCCTAGAGATGTTTCTGTCATGTTCTTGCATTAAGCAAACATTCCCTGTTGATAATTCATGTGCTCTGGTTGTAAATTAAAAGCATTTTGGTGGGTTTCTTTTCTCCAACATGTGCATAACGTTATCAATGGATAATACCCTTAAGGCCATCTTGCTGAGATGACACAGCCAACATTAAGATAGTCAGGCCATGGTGAAAATTTTTTTGTCAATGAAATGGCAGAGAATCTATACACGCAGGTAAGGGGAGCTATAGAGACAAAACCAGAAAGACCTGTTTCCCCTTGCAATTGAACTGATTGAATGTTACAACCCTTCCCACTGTCATCATCACTTACACACCACCACCATCGTCACCACTGTCACCACCACCACCACCAAAATCAAAACTGCCACCATAATTTTTTTTAAACCGCAACTATGATGGTCACATAGTATACACACACATACACACACACACACACACACACACACACACACACACCACACATACACACACACACACACACACACACACACACACACACACACACACACACACACACACACACACACACGCATACACACAGTGCAAATCGATATAAGCCTTAGTCAATCTCCTTTTGAAAATGGGATTTAAATGCCACTCAAGTCTTTTTCCAGTATAGGGAGTGAGCGAAGGATATAGAGGGAGAGAGAGAGAGAGAGAGAAGGAGACAGGGATGTAGAGAGAGAGGGAGGGAGAGAGGGAGGGAGAGAGGGAGGGAGAGAGGGAGGGAGAGAGGGAGGGAGAGAGGGAGGTGGAGTCTGAAGTCTAGAATTTGCTCAAGAAGGATTAATCTCTTTCAGACAAATCCATATACGCTCCAACCAGAACTACCAGCAGTTATCCTGCAAATGTCTTCAGCGTGTGCAAAGCCTTATGCACTGATAGTGTTTTGAAGTGTAGAGGGGATGGTAACCACTGAAGGACCACTAGACTGATTGTGGCACTAAGATGGGCGGTGAACAAGACAGTGTCGCGCTGAGGGTTAGGATTGAACCCAAGACATGAAATGTGGAGTCCATGACTACAAACTGTGGTTCTCCTAAGGATTGGAACCCACGGTCCTTGTGTTGTCACCATAACGCTCTGACCGCTGAGCTCAGGGGACCACTTGACATGACAACTAGACAGCTGGTCAGGTTTTTCAGTGTTGTTTAGCATCATCGTGTATATCACAGCAGTTTGGGTTAATAGGGGTTAACATCATCATACACTGTGAGTTTGGGTTAATACTGGTTAACGTCATCATAGCATTGTAAGTTTAAGTAAATCGGGTTTATCATCATAGCATTGATAGTTTGGGTTAATATGGGTTAACATCATTATGGCATTGTAAATTTGGGTTAATAGGGGTTAACATTATCATAGCATAAGATTGGTTAATGGGATGAACATCATTATAGCATTGTCAATTTGGGTCAGTAAGGGTTAACATTACCATAGCATTGTAAATTTGTCAGAAGGGGTTAACATCATCATAGCATTGTATGTTTTGGTTAGTAGGAGTCTTAACATCGTCATAGCATTGTGAAGCGTTGTCGCACATTCTGTGGCCCTTCATGTCCTGCTGTCATGGTAACCTCAGTGTCGGTGACTTTACAGTTCTGTTGGACAGCCGGCACGTGCAGCATGTAGGCATGAACGCAAAGAAGCTGCAGAATGTGACAGCTAAAGAAAATCCTAGTGTAAAATGACCGGCCACAGACGTAGTTAGATGACTAGTTACAACTGCAGGCCCGCAGACCTAAATCGATTGGATCAATGGCGGACAGGACATGGTGTGTTTACAGGCTGGTGGTGTGAACGGTTGTGGCTGTTAATGGTCGTCACATGGCTAATTGCTTTTCTGGCTTAACAAGACACATGGTGAAACAGGTTAAAGACCCCTGGACACGCACACATCTTGACACTGAGGACGCTGTGTTCCTTTGTGCGTGTGATGATGTGTCCGTGAAGATCTGTGAGGATGGCAGAACGATTAGCTCTCTGGATTGTATGGCTCCATTGCTGTCCTGCACTGTTCATCCTCTCCCTTCCTCTCTCTCTCTCTCTCTCTCTCTCTCTCTCTC
>JAPXFY010000014.1:58649435-58651935 GCA_030674185.1 Monoplex corrugatus | reverse complement strand
CTGTTTGTCTGTCTGTCTGTATGTCTGTCTGTCTGTCCTCTTCTTCTCTCTCTCTTCTCTCTCTCTCTCTCTCTCTCTTTCTCTCTTCTCTCTTTCTCGCTTGAGATATGATGCACAAAGTTTCGAAAAAGAAATCACAAGCTCCAAATGATGTTTCTAATTTTGACTGGTTTGTACATTTCAAATATATTCTACAAAAGTCATCGAGGAGGTTAAAGAAGATGAAAGAGAAGAAGATAATAAGACTATTATTTTAGGCAACCAGTATCGACATTCAGAGTTCTGTCTGCTATTAGAAGACTAGAACATTGCAAATGTTCGGGTCCAGATGGTCTATTCGTGGAGTTTTTCAAGAATTCTGGAGAAGCTATAAGACATTTTGAGTGACGCTATTTCAGGGTTCTTTGGTCGTAAGATTTATCCAAACAGTTGAAAATGACCTGTTATTTTGCCTTTGTTTGAAAAAAGAATAAGTGAATGATATAAACAGCCGTAGAGGTATTTTGTTGCGAGATACTAAAAACAAAATATGCAGTTCTTTTACAGATAATAGATTACTAAAATGGAAAAACCAGAGTGACTACTGGTGAACATGAGACCAGATTTCAGAAAGGTTATGCTACAATTGATAAGATATTTGCATTGTTAAACACAGCTCAGAAAGAGTTTATAAACAGTCAGAATTATATTTTGCGTTTGACGATTTTGGAAAAGCTTTTGATTCAATATCTAGAAAGCACTTGTGGCCTGTTTTATTTTAAAATGGAATCAGAAGTCAGTTATAGCTCTGTGTACGAACTATGTACAATTATATCAAAGCTACAGTAAGATCACAAGCAAAACGATCAGATTATGTTGACTACAATAGAGGAGTAATGCAAGGAGATGTGTGTAGTGCTGTGTTGTTTTCATTGTTCATAAACGAAAATGCTTAGGAATTTATTGAAAAGGGGCGACATGGGGCAACTTTTGAGTCGACTGAATTGTTTATTTCGGTCTTTGCTTTACCGTTGGAAAATAAAATGTCATTGTCATTGCCATTGCATCTTATCTGAATATTTATTTAGTTTGAATTAATGCACTTACTCGTACGTTTCCTGACTATATCATATGTGCAGAACAGCGAGGAACAGCTGTAAGATCCAGTGGTCCTGATGCCTCTATCCTTGAGTACTAAAGTATTTTGAAGTTTCAAGGTTTTTTTTCTTTTAGATTATTGCGCTCTTTTCGTCCTTGTTTAGTGAACGTCACAGTGTGAACAAAGTCCAAAATGGTCCAAGCATTACTGTTTTGTGCCACTGTCTCTACTGCATTGATATGGGCTGACGTCATGATTGACACCATGACGTTAGATGGTGTTTGTTCACTTCAGACATTCCAGATCACTGCTGACCGTCAACTCTTTCTCTCCATGACATTCATGATGGTAGAACAGACAGATGAAAACACAAAGAAGTCTTCACTAGTAGAAAATGAAAACCATTCATTCTACATCCTAGATGAACTGGCATGTCACGTGGACACGTCAGACTCAGAACAAACTCAGTCATATCAGTCAGCTGATCTTTCAGGAAAATGGAAATGGAGAAATGCCAAGGTCACTGAGAACTAGCCAATCAAAAAGAAGCAAGGAAACGTCCCTAGCCTCTCAACGGTACCAGATATTTATGGACACAGACGGGGAAAAGATGAGGAGCTTCACGCTTCACTTCACCATGTTTTCAGCTTCATTTGTCGACAGTGACTTGGATGATCTGCCCTTGTTTGGTGAAGTGAGGACAAGGCAAACAAATCAATGACTGGGTGTAACAGAGAAAGAGAGACAAAGATACAGACAGCCAGACGGACAGAGGACAAAGAGAAAGAGACAGAGAGAGAAGAGAGAGAGAAGAGAGAGAGGCAAAAGAGAGAAAGAGGGAGAGAAAGAGCGGGGAGAGAGAGAGAGAGAAAGAGAGAGAGAAGAGAGAGAGAGAACAGAGAGAAAGAGGGAGGGAGAGAAAAAACTCTACACACACACCACACACACACACACACACACACACACACACACACACACACACACATACACACCACACACACACACACACACACACACAACACACAGACACACAGACACACAGACACACAAACACATACACACACACAACACACACACACACACTCACTCACACACACACACACACAACACACACAGTTACTACCCTTGACACAAGACCTGATTTAATTACTGAGGCAAATCATCTTATACATCGTTTAAAGGTCAAAGGTACAGATATCAGTTTATGCTGGGTGCCTTCTCATATTGGTCTTCACGGCAACGAAGTAGTTGACAGAGCAGCTAAGCAAGGCGCCCAGAATGCTGATAATGCTATAGAATTACATGTTCATACCTCCGTAAAAGAAGCTTGCAACTTGCTCGAATCAGCCTCATGGACTCGATTTCATGAACATTCAGATGAACAGTTTGTGTCACAACAAATGATAAAACTTACCGTTCAAA
>JAPXFY010000014.1:58641935-58644435 GCA_030674185.1 Monoplex corrugatus | reverse complement strand
TGGAGGAAGGAGTCTAAGAGCTTCAGTCTTGTCATCATTTAGTTTCAGTTTGTTTTCGGTCATCCAATTTTTAACTTCTGTGACACTATCTTGGAGAGATTGAATAAGATTATCGTAGTTTGAAAGCGTTCCAGTTGAGTATCATCAGCATACATTTCATGACGAATGGAATGAGTATCAATGAGATGAGTGAGTGGAGTGGTGTAGAGTATGAAAAGAACAGGGCCCAGAACAGAGCCCTGAGGAACGCCGAAAGTGAGAGTAGATTCAGAGGATCTATTTCCGTCTACTAGAACAATTTGCTTTCTGTCAGAGAGATATGATCGAAACCAGTTGAGCACGATATTTGTAATTCCAAATGTTGTATTCAGGCGTGAGAGAAGGATGTCATGATCTATTGTGTCAAAGGCAGCAGAAAGGTCCAAAAGTAGAAGAACAGATATTTTGTCTTGGTCAATAGCATTCAAAAGATCATTTACAATGCGTAAAAGAACAGTTTCTGTAGAATGGCCAGGCCTGTAAGCAGACTGGTGATCGCTGAGAAGTGAATGAGAGGTCAAATGGGAGAAAAGCTGGCGAAGCACAAGTCGTTCAAGAAGCACAAGTCATCGTCTTCTTCTTCTTCTTCTTCTTCTTCCTCCTCCTCCTTCTCCTCCTCCTTGTCTTTTTTTCTTCTTCTGGTTCTGATTTAATCTCTTGTTTAAAAAGAAATCACCACATGTCGAAGAAGGTGCGTGAATAGCACCATGCCATGAACGTTGGCAATATCTGACAGTTGTTTTTGCTGCCGTGACGATTTCCCGTTGCCCTCGATGAACTCGTTGTTTATTTCGTGTGGAGCGTCATCAAGGTCACAGTGACTAATAATCTGGATCGTCTAAATCTTCATCATCACCCTGTTTGAAACCAGAATATAAAAAAAAATGTCAACAGCTTAGGGAATCGAGGTTCCTTGTAAGATTGAGAACAACATTGTTTCGTATTGTGATATCAAGTTTTTCTTCTTTGATATGTGTCTACTGATGTGACACGGTATGGCTTCAGCTCGATAGGCATATGAGCAGAGAACAACAAGATGTGGCTTTGAGCATCTTCTTCCGTCAGAATATGAATGTTAAAAATTAGACATTACAGTCCCGAATAATTTTCCTTGTTTACATATCGTAGAGCGCTTTCTCGATTTTTCGATTGATTCAGTCGACGCTCATAAATAAAAACAAAACTTCATTTTCTTTATCTCCGTTTAACCCCCCTCCTCCTCCTCCTCGTCCTCCTCCTTCTCCTTCTTCTTCTTCTTCTTTTTCTCCTCCTCCTCCTCCTCCTCCTCCTCCTTCTTCTTCTTCTTCTTCTTCTTCGTTTTCTTCTTCTCCTTTTTCTTCTCCTTCTTATTTTTTCCTCCTCCTTCTTCTTCTTCTTCTCCTCCCCCTCCTCCTCCTCTTTATCATTATTGCTATTATTATCATTATTATTATTATTATTATCATTATCCTTCTCCTCTTCCTCTTCCTTCTTTTCGGTTTTTTTTTCTATTTCTTCCCCAGACCTAATCACACTGTCAGTGTGACCCTAAGAGTGCTGTCATGAGTATTGCTGCCCTACTTTACCCTTAAACCCTGCATGTGTCCACAGATAATATCACTCCCATACACACACACACACACACACACACACACACACACACACACACACACACACACACACACACACACACACACACACACACACACCACAAAGTAACAGAGACAGACAGACAGACAGACAGATGAAGGAAGGGGTAATGGGCTAGGAGAGAGATGAAGAAAGTGAGGCGTGAGGTGAAGGAGGGAAAGGGAGATGACTTGGAAGTAGCGTTATGAGTTCAAAGGGTTCCCCGACAGCTCTAGTGATAGCCTGCCACAGTGGGTTGCCCGCCTGTCACAACAATAGTTTTTGTCTACTGTCGTCCTTTGATGAGGTCTGTCCTCTCTTCACGTCAAGCTAGTCATCAGTTTCTGCTATTTTAGCTTTGGGGTCAGTATTTGATATTGCCCTGAAGGGGTGTGTGTGTGTGTGTGTGTGTGTGTGTGTGTGTGTGTGTGTGTGTGTGTGTGTGTGTGTGTGTGTATGTGTGTGTGTGTGTGTGTGTGTGTCTGTGTCTGTGTCTGTGTGTCTGTGTCTGTGTGTGTGTTTGTGTCTGTGTGTCTGTGTGTGTGTGTGTGTGTGTGTGTGTGTGTGTGTGTGTGTGGTGTGGTCTGGCGTGGTGTGGAGTGGTGTGTGTGTGTGTGTGTGTGAGTGTGTGTGGGTGGTGTGTGTGTTTATGTGGTGTGTGTCTGTGTCTGTGTGTATGCCTCTGTGTGTGTGTGTGCGCGCGCGCGCGCGCGTGTGTGTGTGTGTGTGTGTGTGTGTGTAGAGGGGTGTTTATGTTATGTGTGTTTGTCTTCGTATGTGTGTGTGTGTGTGTATGTGTATGTGCGCGTGTGTGTGTATATGTGTGTGTATGTGTGTACGTGTGTGTGTGTGT
>JAPXFY010000014.1:58634435-58636935 GCA_030674185.1 Monoplex corrugatus | reverse complement strand
TGGCCATCTTGTCTGTACTGTGTCTACAAGGTGTCTGTCTGTATGTATGTATCACTGTGGCCATCTTGTCTGTACTCTGTCTACAAGGTTTCTGTCTGTATCACTGTGGCCATCTTGTCTGTACTGTGTCTACAAGGTGTCTGTCTGTATCACTGTGGCCATCTTGTCTGTACTGTGTCTACAAGGTGTCTGTCTGTATCACTGTGGCCATCTATCTGTACTCTGTCTACAAGGTTTATGTCTGTATCACTGTGGCCATCTTGTCTGTACTGTGTCTACAAGGTTTATGTCTGTATCACTGTGGCCATCTTGTCTGTACTGTGTCTACAAGGTTTATGTCTGTATCACTGTGGCCATCTTGTCTGTACTGTGTCTACAAGGTTTATGTCTGTATAACTGTGGCCATCTTGTCTGTACTGTGTCTACAAGGTGTCTGTCTGTATGTATGTATCACTGTGGCCATCTTGTCTGTACTGTGTCTACAAGGTGTCTGTCTGTATCATTGTGGCCATCTTGTCTGTACTGTGTCTACAAGGTGTCTGTATCACTGTGGCCATCTTGTCTGTACTGTGTCTACAAGGTTTCTGTCTGTATCACTGTGGCCATCTTGTCTGTACTGTGTCTACAAGGTGTCTGTATCACTGTGGCCAACTTGTCTGTACTGTGTCTACTATGTTTCTGTCTGTATCACTGTGGCCATCATATCTGTACTCTTCAAGGTGTCTGTCTGTATCACTGTGGCCATCTTGTCTGTACTGTGTCTACAAGGTTTCTGTCTGTATCACTATGGCCATCATATCTGTACTCTTCAAGGTGTCTGTCTGTATCACTGTGGCCATCTTGTCTGTACTGTGTCTACAAGGTGTCTGTCTGTATCACTGTGGCCATCATGTCTGTACTGTGTCTACAAGGTGTCTGTCTGTATCACTGTGGCCATCATATCTGTACTCTTCAAGGTGTCTGTCTGTATCACTGTGGCCATCTTGTCTGTACTGTGTCTACAAAGTTTCTGTCTGTATCACTGTGACCATCATATCTGTACTCTTCAAGGTGTCTGTCTGTATCACTGTGGCCATCTTGTCTGTACTGTGTCTACAAGGTTTCTGTCTGTATCACTGTGGCCATCTTGGCTGTCCCAGATGGCTTGGCAACTTGTCGCCATCTTGGCTGTCTATATCCACATATTTTCTGTCTATAGCCGTGTGGCCATCTTGGCTGTCCCAGATACCTTGACATCTGTGGTTGTCTGTGTCTGCACACTGTCTGTGATGTTTATACACTTTCTTTGATGTCTACACGATGCCCGTGAGGTCAACACGATGTCTGTGATGTCTACACACTGTCTGTGATGTATGTGATGTCTACACACTGTCTGTGATATCTACAGAATGTCTGTGACGTCTACACGATGTCTGTGATGTTTACACACTGTCTGTGGTGTATGTGATGTCTACACAATGTCTGTGGTGTCTACACAATGTCTGTGGTGTCTACACAATGTCTGTGATGTATGTGATGTCTACACACTGCCTGTGATGTCTTCTTGATGTCTGTAATGTCAACGCAATGTCTGTGATGTCTACACAATGTTTGTGATGTCTACACAATGTTTGTGATGTCTACACAATGTCTGTGATGTATGTGATGTCTACACAATGTCTGTGATGTCTACACAATGTCTGTGATGACTACACACTGCCTGGTGGTGTCTGTGATGTCTACACAATGTCTGTGATGTCTACACAATGTCTGTGATGTCTACACAATGTCTGTGATGACTACACACTGCCTGGTGGTGTATGTGATGTCTACACAATGTCTGTGATGACTACACACTGCCTGGTGGTGTATGTGATGTCTACACAATGTTTGTGGTGTATGTGATGTCTACACAATGTCTGTGATGTCTACACAATGTCTGTGATGTCTACACAATGTCTGTGATGTCTACACAATGTCTGTGATGAGTACACACTGCCTGTGATGTCTTCTCGATGTATGTGATGTCAACGCAATGGCTGTGATGTCTACACAATGTCTGTGATGTCTACACACTGTCTGTGATGACTACACGATGTCTGTGGTGAATGTGATGTCTACACAATGTCTGTGATGTCCACACATTGTCTGTGATGTCTACACGGTGTCTGTGATGTCTACACAGTGTCTGTGATGTCTACACACTGTCTGTGATGTCTACACGATGTCTACACACTGTATGTGATGTCTACACAATGTATGTGATGTCTACACAATGTCTGTGAGGTCAACACAATGTCTGTGATATCTACGTAATGTCTGTGAGGTCTGCACAATGTCTGTAATGTCTACACAATGTCTGTAATGTCTACACAATGTCTGTGAGGTCTACACAATGTCTGTAATGTCTACACAATGTCTGTGATGTCTACACAATGTCTGTGATGACTACACACTGTCTGTAATGTCCACACAATGTCTGTAATGTCTACACAATGTCTGTAATGTCTACACAATGTCT
>JAPXFY010000014.1:58624435-58629435 GCA_030674185.1 Monoplex corrugatus | reverse complement strand
ACCTGATATCACCAATAAAACCAGTGACGTGATATCACCAATAACAAATCACCAATAACATATCACCAATAACATATCACCAATAACATATCACCAATAACATATCACCAATAACATATCACCAATAACATATCACCAATAACATATCACCAATAACACCAATAACTTAATATCGCCAGTGACACCAATAACTTGGTATCACCAATATCACCAAAAACGTGATATCACCAATAAAACCAATGACATGATATCACCAATAACATTAAATCGCCAATGTCACCAATAACTTGACATAACCAACAATCAGCTTATTTAGGTCTATGCCAGGCCGAGTCAATTGTTTATCACAAACTAAATTTCCATCTTACATACGGAATGCTCGTCCCAGTGAGGTCATGTCGCCATGGTCTGGCGCCATCCTATGTCTGTTTACATGTAGTGTTAATTTTTTTTTTAAAGGGATTTTTTTCTAAAGGATTGCGCCAAAGACAACTCTTTTGCTGCCGTGGGATCTTTTACGTGCGCTAAGTTCTTGCTGCACACGGCACCTCTGTTTACCATCTGATCTGGAAGACAAAGGAGGAGGAGAAGGCTGTGTACGCGTTCGTCCATGCACGCGCGCGTATGTGTATGTGTACATGTGAGTGTGCACGCACGTGTACGTATGTGTGTCTGTGTGTGTGTGTGTGTGTGTGTGTGTGTGTGTGTGTGTGTGTGTGTGCGTGTGTGCGTGTGTGTGTGTGTGTGTGTTGTGTGTGTGTGTGTGTGTGTGTGTGTGTGTAAGTGTGTGTGTATGTGTGTGTGTGTGTGTGTGTGTGTGTGTAAGTGTGTGTGTATGTGTGTGTGTTTGGTTACAAGTTGTTAGGTACTGAGACAAATGTGCCGTATTATTGGTATTTTGGACAACAATGCTGCTGTGCTATTGGTATTTAGAACAATTGTATCTTGTTATTGGTATTTAGAACAATTGTGTCTTGTTATTGGTATTTAGAACAATTGTATCTTGTTATTGGTATTTAGAACAATTGTGTCTTGTTATTGGTATTTAGAACAATTGTATCTTGTTATTGGTATTTAGAACAATTGTATCTTGTTATTGGTATTTAGAACAATTGTCTTGTTATTGGTATTTAGAACAATTGTATCTTGTTATTGGTATTTAGAACAATTGTGTCTTGTTATTGGTATTTAGAACAATTGTGTCTTGTTATTGGTATTTAGAACAATTGTATCTTGTTATTGGTATTTAGAACAATTGTATCTTGTTATTGGTATTTAGAACAATTGTATCTTGTTATTGGTATTTAGAACAATTGTATCTTGTTATTGGTATTTAGAACAATTGTATCTTGTTATTGGTATTTAGAACAATTGTGTCTTGTTATTGGTATTTAGAACAATTGTATCTTGTTATTGGTATTTAGAACAATTGTGTCTTGTTATTGGTATTTAGAACAATTGTGTCTTATTATTGGTATTTAGAACAATTGTATCTTGTTATTGGTATTTAGAACAATTGTATCTTGTTATTGGTATTTAGAACAATTGTATCTTGTTATTGGTATTTAGAACAATTGTGTCTTGTTATTGGTATTTAGAACAATTGTGTCTTGTTATTGGTATTTAGAACAATTGTGTCATATTATTGGTATTTAGAACGATTGTGTCGTATTATTGGTATTTGGAATGATTGTGTCGTATTATTGGTATTTAGGACAATCGTGCCGTATTATTGGTGTTTAGGACAATCGTGCCGTATTATTGGTGTTTAGAACCATTGTGTCGTATTATTGGTATTTTGGACAATTGTGTCGTATTATTGGTATTTAGGACAATCGTGCTGTATTATTGGTGTTTAGAACCATTGTGTCATATTATTGGTATTTTGGACAATTGTGCCATATTGTTGGTATTTAGAACGATTATGCCGTATTATTGGTATTTAGAACAATTTTGCCGTACTATTGGAATTTAGAACCATTGTGACGTATTATTGGCATTCAGAACCATTGTGGCGTATTATTGGTATTTAGAACCATTGTGCCGTATTATTGGTATTTAGAACAACTGTGCCGTATTATTGGTATTTAGAACAATTGTATCTTGTTATTAGTATTTAGGACAGTTGTGCCGTATTTTTGATATTCAGAACCATTGTGTCGTATTATTGATAATTTGAACAATTGTGCTGTATTATTGATATTTAGAACAATAGTACCGTATTGTTGGTGTCTTTACAATTGTACAAATAGTTAGCCGTGTTATTAGTATTTAGGACAATTTAAACGGCCTCTTTGTCTAGGGACGGGGAATGTAAAGCAGGGAGGGAAACGAGTAAGACATCATTCTCTGATTGCAAGACCCGAAAAGTGGACATTTCTCACACCACTCTACAAACGGACCTCATGGTCACCAGACGACCTTGACCTTGTCTAATCCATCAACGGACCAGCATTATGTCTGTTGTTTATACATTCATAGGCTGTGTCTTATATCAAGACGCTGTGTGCTTCAGCACACAAGCCCCAAGATTTATCGGCGTTTTAGAGCTCTCACATCTTGCCACTGTGTGGGGTGTGTGTGTGTGTGTGTGTGTGTGTGTGTGTGTGTGTGTGTGCGTTGTGGTTTGTGTGTGTGTGTGTGTCTGTGGTGTGTGCGCGCGTGCCTGTGTCTGTCTGTGCAGTGTCTGTGTCGTGGTGTGTGTGTGTGTGTGTGTGTGTGTGTGTGTGTGTGTGTGTGGTGTGTGTGTGTGGTGTGGTGTGTGTGTGAGTGTTGTGTGTCTGTTCTGTATGTGTGTATCAGTGTGTGTGTATGTGTGCGTGTGTGTGTGTGTGTCTGTGTGAGTGTGTCTGTGTGTGTGTGCGCGTGTGCGTGTGTGTATGCCTCTCTCTGAGTGTGTGTGTGTCTGTGTGTGTGCGTGTGCGTGTGCCTTTGTGTGTCTGTATGTGTCTGTGTGTGTAAATGTGCCCGCGCTTGTACATGTGAGCACGTGCTAGTGGTGTGTGTGTGTGTGCGCGCGCACGCGTGTCTGTGTGTCCTGTGTGTCTGTTCGTGTATGTGTGTGTCAGTGTGTGTGTGTGTGCGAGCGTGTGTGATGTGCGTTGTGTGTGTGTGTGTGTGTCTGTGAGTGTCTGTGTGGGGGTGTGTGCGTGTGTGTGTGCCTCTCTCTCTGAGTGTGTGTGTGTGTGTCTGTCTGTGTGTGTGCCTGTGTGTGTCTGTATGTGTCTGAGTGTGTGCCTGTGTGTGTCTGTATGTGTCTGTTGTGTGTGTGCCTGTGTGTCTGTATGTGTCTGTTGTGTGAATGTGCCCGCGCTTGTACATGTGAGCCCGTGCTGCTGTGTGTGTGTATGTGTGTGTGTGTGTGTGTGTGTGTGTGTGTGTGTGTGTGTGTGTGTGTGTGTGTGGTGTTTGTGTTGTGTGTGCGCGCGTGTCTGTGTCTGTCTGTGACAGTGTCTGTGTCTGTGCGCGCGCGCGCGCGTGTGTGTGTGTGTTGTGTGTGTGTGCGCGCGCGCGCGTGTCTGTGTTCTCTGTGTGTCTGTTCGTGTATGTGTGTCAGTGTGTGTGTGTGGTGTGTGTGTGTGTGTGTGTGTGTGTGTGTGTGTGTGTGTGTGTGTGGGCGTGTGCGGTGTGCATGCTCTCTCTCTGAGTGTGTGTATGTGTCTGTTGTGTGTGTGCCTGTTGTGTCTGTATGTGTCTGTGTGTGTGAATGTTCCCGTGCTTGTACATGTGAGCACGTGCTGGTGTGTGGTGTGTGTGTGTGTGTGTGTGTGTGCGTGTGCGTGTGTTGTGTGTGTGTGTGTGTGTGTGGTCCGCGCGCGCGTGTGTGTGTGTGTGTGTGTGTGTGTGTGTGTGTGTGTGTGTGTTGTGTGTGTGTGTGTGTGTGTGGCGTGTATATTGACGCTTGTTCTCCTCAAATCTGTTGTCCTTCCAAGGGACGAACGAAATGAAGCAGCCAATAAATCATCTGGTCCTCTCTGAAAAAAAAAAAATGAAATAAAATAAATAAAACAAAATAAAATAAAATAAAATAAAATGAATAAATAAAATAGATAGAATAAAACAAAATAAACTAAACTAAAACAAAATAAGATAGATAAAACAAGATAAAATAAATTAAAAACAAAAACGAAATGAAATAAAACAAAACAGAACAAAAAAAACATAAAAGAAAACAAAATAAATAAAATAAAACAAAACGAAATGAACTAAAACAAATAAACTGAAACAAGATAAAATACAATACAAACAAAACAAAATGAAACAAAACAAAATAAATAAAGTAGCCAATACTCTGGTCTTTTGTAACAATCCACGCTGTCCACCAATCAGACACGTGAAATAAAGGAACGATTCAAACACGCCCTGTCCTCCACCGTTATGGCCGCCACGTTATCTGACATGCATCTCAATCAGCTGCCCACAGAGTTGCTTCCCCTTTCCTTCCGCTGACATAAAGTATTGCCTGCCCAGAGTACAGCGCACAGGCAAGGACAGAGACAGAGAGACAAAGATTGATTGATTGACTGACTGAGTGAGTGAGTGAGTGAGTGAGTGAGTGAGAGTGAGCGATCGATTGATTATTTGATTGATTGATTGATTGAGTGAGTGAGTAGTGAGTGAGTGAGTGAGTGAGCGATTGATTGATTGATTGATTGATTGGTTGATTGATTGATTGAGTGAGTGAGTGAGTGAGTGAGTGATGAGTGAGTGATTTTTCAACGCTAAATACAAGAGTCTTCGAACAGTTTTGCATGTCTACCGTCACTAGAAAGAGAAAAAAAGAGACAGACAGACAGACAGACAGAACAGAGACACAGAGAGAACAGAGAGAAACAGAGAGAGACAGAGAGAAAGAGACACAGAGAGACAGACAGGCAGACGAACAGACAGAGACAGAGAAAGAAAGACAGAGACAGAGAGAAACAGAGACAAGAGACGGAGAGAAAGAGACAGACAGAGAGAAGACAGACAGACATAGAGAGACAGAGAGAAACAGAGAC
>JAPXFY010000014.1:58584435-58611935 GCA_030674185.1 Monoplex corrugatus | reverse complement strand
TGCAGTATAACAAGGCTGAAGTCAGAGGTAGCAGGCCTACAGGCGTCTTCTAACAAACTATGGTGCCATGCAGTATAACAAGGCTGAAGTCAGAGGTGCCAGGTCTGTAGGCGTCTTCTAACAAACCATGGTACCATGCGATTTAACAGGGCTAAGTCAGAGGTACCAGGCCTGCAGGTGTCTTCTAACAAACCAAGGTACAATGCAATATAACAGGGCTAAGTCAGAGGTATCAGGCCTACAGACGCCTTCTAACAAATCATGGTACCATGTAGTATAACAGGGCTGAAGTCAGAGGTATCAGGTCTACAGACGCCTTCTAACAAATCATGGTACCATGCAGTATAACAGGGCTGAAGTCAGAGGTAGCGGGCCTACAGACGCCTTCTAACAAATCATGGTGCCATGCAGTATAACACAGATGTCTACACGGCCATCTACATCAGACACAGAATGGCGCTTGCCCATTCAGGCCCCTTCAGGACAGAACAGCACCGAGTCCTACGCTTCAACAGAATCAAGTGTGGAGACAGAAGACATGACTGATTACAACTCCTCTCACCACCAAGCTCCACGGCAGCTGTCAGGAACCGGAAATAACGGCCACATTCTCACCATATGTGGCCTGACCATACAAACGCAAAGGAAAGACAAAGATTTGTGGAGACACACAGAAGGCAGCACTGTAGACCAGATGTCACCATTCTTTACCTAACTAATGAGGATGTCACAATGGTTGGAACTGAATATCGTAAACATAGACATAGACGTAGACACAGACACAGAGATACACACAAACATAGACACAGACATAGACACAGACATAGACATAGACATAGACATAGACACAGACATAGACATAGACACAGGCATAGACATAAACACAGACACAGACATAGACATAGACACAGGCATAGACATAGACATAGACACAGACATAGACATAGGCACAGACATAGACATAGACATTGACACAAACATAGACACAAATATAGACACAGACATAGACACAGACATAGACACAAACATAGACAAAGACACAGACAACAGACACAGACACAGACATAGACACAGACACAGACAAAGACATAGACACAGACACAGACACAGACACAGACATAAACATAGACACAATCATAGACATAGACACAGACACAGACATAGACACAGACATAGACATAGACACAGACATAGACACAGACACAGACATAGACATAGACACAGACACAGACATAGACACAGACATAGACACAGACACAGACATAGACATAGACACAGACACAGACATAGACACAGACACAGACATAGACACAGACTTTAGACATAGACATAGACACAGACATAGACATAGACACGAGATAGACATAGACACAGACATAGACACAGACACAGACATAGACATAGACACAGACATAGGACACACACATAGACATAGACATAGACACAGACATAGACATAGACATAGACACAGACATAGACATAGACATAGACACAGACATAGACATAGACATAAACACAGACACAGACATAGACATAGACACAGACATAGACACAGACACAGACATAGAAACAGACATAGATATAGACACAAACATAGACATAGACATAGACATAAACATAGACACTGACATAGACATAGACACAAACATAGACACAAACATAGACACAGACATAGACACAGGCATAGACATAGACACAGACATAGACAGTTATTAACATAGACATAGACACAGACATAGACATAGACATAGGCACAGACATAGACATAGACATAGACACAAACATAGACACAAACATAGACATAAACACAGACACAGACATAGACATAGACACAGAGCATAGACATAGACATAGACACAGACATAGACATAGGCACAGACATAGACATAGACATTGACACAAACATAGACACAAATATAGACACAGACATAGACACAGACATAGACACAACATAGACAAAGACACAGACACAGACACAGACACAGACATAGACACAGACACAGACAAAGACAAAGACACAGACACAGACACAGACACAGACATAGACATAGACACAGTCATAGACATAGACACAGACATAGACACAGACACAGTCATAGACATAGACACAGACATAGACATAGACACAGACATAGACATAGACATAGACACAGACACAGACACAGTCATAGACATAGACACAGACATAGACAAAGACATAGACACAGACATAGACATAGCCATAGACACAGACATAGACATAGACACAGACACAGACACAGACATAGACACAGACACAGACACAGACATAGACACAGACACAGACATAGACACAGACACAGACACAGACTAAGACACAGACATAGACATAGACATAGACACAGACATAGACATAGACATCGACACAAACATAGACACAAACATAGACACAAACATAGACATAGACACAGACATAGACATAGACACAGACATAGACATAGACACAGACACAGACATAGACATAGACACAGACATAGACATAGACATAGACACAAACATAGACACAAACATAGACACAGACATAGACATAGACACAGGCATAGACATAGACATAGACACAGACATAGACACAGACATAGACATAGACACAAACATAGACAGACACAGACATAGACATAGACATAGACACAGACATAGACAAAGACACTGACATAGACACAGACATAGACATAGACACAGACACAGACACAGACACAGACATAGACACAGACACAGACACAGACACAGACATAGACACAGACATAGACACAGACACAGACACAGACATAGACATAGACACAGACATAGACATAGACACAGACACAGACACAGACACAGACATAACATAGACACAATCATAGACATAGACACAGACACAGACATAGACACAGACATAGACATAGACACAGACATAGACACAGACACAGACATAGACATAGACACAGACACAGACATAGACACAGACATAGACACAGACACAGACATAGACATAGACACAGACACAGACATAGACACAGACACAGACATAGACACAGACTTTAGACATAGACATAGACACAGACATAGACATAGACACAGAGATAGACATAGACACAGACATAGACACAGACACAGACATAGACATAGACACAGACATAGACACACACATAGACATAGACATAGACACAGACATAGACATAGACATAGACACAGACATAGACATAGACATAGACACAGACATAGACATAGACATAAACACAGACACAGACATAGACATAGACACAGACATAGACACAGACACAGACATAGAAACAGACATAGATATAGACACAAACATAGACATAGACATAGACATAAACATAGACACTGACATAGACATAGACACAAACATAGACACAAACATAGACACAGACATAGACACAGGCATAGACATAGACACAGACATAGACAGTTATTAACATAGACATAGACACAGACATAGACATAGACATAGGCACAGACATAGACATAGACATAGACACAAACATAGACACAAACATAGACATAAACACAGACACAGACATAGACATAGACATAGACACAGGCATAGACATAGACATAGACACAGACATAGACATAGGCACAGACATAGACATAGACATTGACACAAACATAGACACAAATATAGACACAGCCATAGACACAGACATAGACACAAACATAGACAAAGACACAGACACAGACACAGACACAGACATAGACACAGACACAGACAAAGACAAAGACACAGACACAGACACAGACACAGACATAGACATAGACACAGTCATAGACATAGACACAGACATAGACACAGACACAGTCATAGACATAGACACAGACATAGACATAGACACAGACATAGACATAGACATAGACACAGACACAGACACAGTCATAGACATAGACACAGACATAGACAAAGACATAGACACAGACATAGACATAGCCATAGACACAGACATAGACATAGACACAGACACAGACACAGACATAGACACAGACACAGACACAGACATAGACACAGACACAGACATAGACACAGACACAGACACAGACTAAGACACAGACATAGACATAGACATAGACACAGACATAGACATAGACATCGACACAAACATAGACACAAACATAGACACAAACATAGACATAGACACAGACATAGACATAGACACAGACATAGACATAGACACAGACACAGACATAGACATAGACACAGACATAGACATAGACATAGACACAAACATAGACACAAACATAGACACAGACATAGACATAGACACAGGCATAGACATAGACATAGACACAGACATAGACACAGACATAGACATAGACACAAACATAGACAGACACAGACATAGACATAGACATAGACACAGACATAGACAAAGACACTGACATAGACACAGACATAGACATAGACACAGACACAGACACAGACACAGACACAGACATAGACACAGACACAGACACAGACACAGACATAGACACAGACACAAACACAGACACAGACATAGACACAGACATAGACAGCAATGCATGGAACAAAGACACATTCAACAATAACAGACATGCTTCACGATCGCTACAGTAATCCAGTAATACAGAGAACATGAAAACGAAGACCACAAAGGGCGTGTACTCAGGTGGTTAAGATGTAAGACTTCCAACGGGACAGTCCGGGTTCCATCCAGCCTCCTATCTTCAAACTGGTAAGTAAAGGCTGGAGACTTTCCTCAGCTGCCAGGTTAACCATTGTGCATCCTGCTAGTGTCTGTTGTTGTTATTGTTGTTGTCATTGTTGTTTAAAGTCCAGCCGACTGCGCAGAGGCCCAACAGGGCTATAACCGCTTCAAAACATACAAAACTTCAACAGGGAAAAAAAATTAAATACACATATCAATTCATTCGCGCACATAATCTAAGGACATGCCCCCGGCGTTGACCACTCCGTCCAATTTATCGCACAGGGGAGATTTAAAAAACACACCTGTATGCAAATATAAGCATACATAAGGACACTAAAACATATATAAAAACAGGCATAAATTACCTAAAATTGCTTCCGCATATTTCACTTCCCTAGAGCCCAAAATGCACTCAATACATGTACCCAATTATCAATCATAAGAAAAAGTACATAAGACTTTATCGAACACATACAGGTGAATGGACCATTAAGGCAGAAATTGATAGGTAGAAGGGGCAGAAATCAAAGCAACAAGGCAGAAACAAAGAGAGTGACAGAAAAGAGGAAATTTCTAGCACAGAGTTCCAGAAGGTGGAGATACTATTTATATTGAAAGAGCCCTCTTTGTGTGTATACGTACACAGAACAAGCATGCACGTTAAAGATCCTATAAGTCATGTCAGTGTCCGGTGATTTAGGGAAACATGAAAACACCCAGTATGCACACCCAAGGAAGACAGAGTGTGCAGACTGTGCAGCATCATACCACCTGCACAGTGTGGGAAAACAACGTGCAGACACGTTACTGAGAAAAATCAGAATATTAAAAAGATTTAAAGGTTTGACACGGTTTTGTTACAATGATTTATAACGGGGTTTTTACTTTTTTTGTTTCTGGTAATTTTTATCTCTTTTCTAAATAGCCAACAGTGACTTGGTCATTGTTTTGTTGTTTGTTTGTTTGTTTGTTTGTTGTTTGCTTGATTGTCTGTTTGTGTGGTGGTTTTGTTTGTTTCTTTGTTTGTTTTTGCGAACACACACACACACACGCACACACTCCACCACCACCCCCACCACTACCCTAATTCTTACATCCGTTCACATATTTCATGTTTTTGGCGATTCCCGTGAGAACGGTCCAGCTGAATGCCCTGGCAGATTTAAGTTCAGGCACTAAATGACGTCACTGACGTCACCTCGTTTCTGGCGCTTGGTCCGAAAAACACGATGTTAAAACAGAATGGTCCTGACATACTGACAATCTCCCGTTTCTGATGTAACTATAGGATAACATGATGTAACTGACCGGTGACAACCCGCAAGATATTTTTTACCCGTTTTTGTCTTTGAGATACATTCTTTTTCTGAAACCCTTTCCTCTCTGGTTTGAGTCAATACTCAAATGCTCAGTACACTCACTGAGCAACATCATTGTGAGATGACAGGCATAAAGGGAATCAGCACAGTTCAGTTCCCAGTAATGCCCTGTAGACCACAGACACTGCATAGGAAGAAGTCCTGTGGCCTTGGGTTCTGCTACCGCCAGTCATCTTCTGTTGAATATCAGCTGTTGTGTGCTGTTCAAATGTGAGTGTGCCCTGTGTGCACTGCTGTCAACAGCTTACTGTGTTGTGGGCAATGTCTTCCCCGTTAGCGGTGTTGATGCCACAGCTGATGAGTCTGGCCTTCAGAGTATCATTGTATGGCTTTGGTAGTCTTCCCTGATCATTTTGTCCTGTTTTAGCTTTCCATACGGAAAAAAATTCTTGGGATGTATCTGTCTTCCTTATGGACAACATATTCCCTTCAAAGAAGTTGGCAATGACTTTGTAAGATATAGACACTATACGTTTTGGTGCAGAATTAAATGACCAGGCAGACATTGCTGTCTGTTAGGTGTATATCGGGCAGGGTTTCTTCAGGATTTCTTTTTTCGCCATCTGGGACAAAGCAGCGCTGTTCCTGGAAAGGATTGTTCTGTCGCTGTGAGAGGATACAAACACCAGATGTCTGCCTCATGTCTACGGTGGACGCCCATCACCCACAACTACCTGTGTGCAGAGTCACAGCTACAGACATTCAGCAACATCCTCTGCCTGTCCCTCTCACCACCTATCGATCACCACAACTATCTGTGTGCAGTCACAGCTACAGACATCCAGCAACATCCTCTGCCTGTCCCTGTCACCACCTGTCCATCGTCACAGCTGTTGACAGAACATCATGTTGTTCTGACATGTCAGTCCACCTGACAACACAGGGATGTTTATTTACAGTGTGGAGGGGCGTGCAGTCCTCTCCCAGTCTCTCGTCTATTGACTCTCAGATCCACAAGTGTTGTGACTGTCACGTGTATAATGGCTACAAGTGGTACACCGTGGGTCGATCTGAATCAATCCCCTTTTCTTTTCTAACAGCGAGGCGGACACAGTTCACACAGAGATGACACAGCAACAGGTAGTTCAGACCAGGACGGGACATTGGCGTGTGGACACTTGACAGAAGCAGACGTGCACGTGACACACCTCGTCCCTCACACACACACACCCCACCCCGGGTCCTGTGACAACATGTACGTCCTGACATTGCTGATAGTAATTCTGCTCTGTAACCAGAACTGGGGTGAGTCTGTCTTTCAACCATCTCTCTTCTTCTTCTTCTTTCTTGTTCTTTGTTCCGTGAGTCTTGTAGGCCTGGGGCCATACGTATGTCTTTCTAGTGTCACTGGTTTGTGGGGCGGTCTTTCGGAAAGGTCTTCGTCTTCGTCTTCTTCTTCGTCTTCTTCTTCGTCTTCTTCTTCTTCTTCTTCGTCTTCTTCGCTTCGTTCTTCTTCGCATTCTTCTTCTTCGCATTTCTTCTTCTTCTTCGCATTCTTTCTTCTTCGCATTCTTCTTCTTCTTCTTCGCATTCTCTTCTTCTTCTTCGCATTCTTCTTCTTCGCATTCTTCTTCTTTGCATTCTTCTTCTTTCTTCTTCGCATTCTTCTTCTTTTCGTCTTCTTCTTGCATTCTTCTTCTTCGCATTCTTCTTCTTCTTCTTCTTCTTCTTCTTCATTCTTCTTCTTCTTCTCTTCTTCGTCTTCTTCGCATTCTTCTTCTTCGCATTCTTTCTTCTTGCATTCTTCTTCTTTGCATTCTTCTTCTTTGCATTCTTCTTCTTTGCATTCTTCTTCTTTGCATTCTTCTTCTTCTGCATTCTTCTTCTTTCGCATTCTTCTTCTTCGCATTCTTCTTCTCTTGCATTCTTCTTCTTCGCATTCTTCTTCTTCGCATTCTTCTTCCTTCTTTCGCATTCTTCTTCTTGCATTCTTCTTCTTCTTTGCTTCTTCTCTTCTTCTTCTTCTTCTTCTTTTCGCATTCTTCTTCTTCTTCGCATTCTTCTTCTTCTTCTTCGCTTCTTCTTCTTCTTCTTCTTCTTCGCTTTCTTCTTCTTCTTCGCTTCTTCTTCTTCTTCTTGCTCTTTCGCTTCTTCTTCTTCTTCTTCGCTTTTCTTCTCTTCTTCTTCGCTTCTTTCTCTCTTCTTGCTTCTTCTTCTTCTTCTTCTCTCTTCGCTTTCTCTTCTTCTTCTTCGCATTCTTCTTCTTCTTCGCATTCTTCTTTGCATTCTTCTTTCGCATTCTTCTTCTTCTTTGCATTCTTCTTCTTGCATTCTTCTTCTTCTTGCATTCTTCTTCTTCGCATTCTTCTTCTTTGCATTCTTCTTCTTTCGCATTCTTCTTCTTCTTCGCATTCTTCTTCTTCTTCGCATTCTTCTTCTTCGCATTTCTTCTTCTTCGCATTCTTCTTTCTTTCGCATTCTTCTTCTTCGCATTCTTCTTCTTCTTTGCATTCTTCTCTTTTCATTTCTTTCTTCTTCATTCTTCTTTGCATTCTTCTTCTTTGCATTCTTCTTCTTCTTCTTTGCATTCTTCTTCTTCTTTGCATTTTTCTTCTTCTTCTTCTTTCTTTTTCTTTCTTTCTTATACTTCCTTTCTTCTTTGCTGCTTTCATTCTTCCGCCCGGACGGGACCACCACCTTGCCGTGGTCTGGAGGCTTGAGATCCCAATGATCCCTTAAGCTATGCCGACGAGGGCTACTTGCTAGAAAGTTTTGTTTTCAATGACAGTCTCGATAACCAAGGCAGTTGACGTGGACTGGACTCTAAACAGCATAATAAAATAATGCCCCTGGTGGGTTACCCATTTCGGACAGGTCAAGGGGTGGGGGGGATGAGACGAAGCGTGGTTCCATCCTCATTTCCATTTTCTTCATCCCCATCGTCGTGTTCACGAATGGTTGCCGTAAGCAACCCGTAATCCCAAGCTTGAGGTACTTGGCGAGGGGATGAGTGACTGTACGATAGTCAGTCTTTAAAGTACGCTGTCTGGTTTCATGCGGGACGGTTCCAGGCGGACGGACGCCAAGAGATTGGCCATCCATTGTCCCTTCCCCAGCACGGCAGCTCTCCTGGGGTGACCGAAACATTTCTGCCATCGCTGGGCCTACGCTCATGTCCAAACGCAACAAAAAAGAGAAAGACAACGAATACGACTCGGATTCCGAGGAAGAAACAAGACAGGAAATAGGCTTTTGCGCAGCATGGTTGGTGGTGACCGACATTGATGAGGATAAACCGATATCGAAACTTGTCTCTTTGCCATACAGAAGGGATTTAAAGCCCTCAGAGGAGACCCCAAAACAATTTTTAAAATGCCGAAACGGAGAGTACCTTGTGGAGTGTAAAGACCACACAGTCAGAACGCCTGCTTAGAGCATCGGTACTTGTTG
Source organism: Monoplex corrugatus (assembly GCA_030674185.1). NCBI lineage: Eukaryota > Metazoa > Mollusca > Gastropoda > Littorinimorpha > Ranellidae > Monoplex > Monoplex corrugatus. Next base: position 58,602,484 of record JAPXFY010000014.1, on the reverse strand, counting down.
ACTGTAGCATAAAAGTTACACCACACACAGGACTGAACAGTAGCAAAGGAGTCATAAGGTGCCCTGAGCTGAGAGGAATGTCGGAAGAGGAGATCAGGACGGAACTGAAAAGCCAGGGCGTTGTTGAGGTTCGCCGGGCCATGTTCCGAAAGGGGTATGAAAAAATCCCGACAAACACGCTGTTCCTAACATTTTGCTGTCCTGGTATACCCCAAGACCTGAACATTGGCTACTTGAAAGTGAAAATGTCCTTGTATGTGCCATCACTGATGCGCTGCTTCCGATGTCAAAAGTTTGGCCACATTAAGGACAGGTGTACCGAAACAGAAAAGTGTGCCATGTACACCAAGGAGACACATGAGGGGAGATGTGAAGGTCCACTAAATTGTATAAATTGTGGAGGTAACCATCCATCCTCCAAAGGTTGCCCCGTATTGCAAACGGAACAGGCGATACATCGACTGAAAACGGAAAAAAACTTTCCACGAAGCCAAAAGATTGGTGGAAGCCAGCAGCTCTTCGACCAAAAGCTATGCGTCAATAGTTAAGACAGTCAAGTATCCATAGCCTATCAAACGGATCTAACCTGGAACAAATCAAGTATCGAAACAGTGCAAGACACAAAGGCCCTCAGCAGGGGCGTAAACCCGCTGCCTCCCAAGCTGCTCAGCAGCCAAAAGTAGTTAATGTTGGCAACCCAGGGAACCCCAGTCTGCTTGGTAAACCTGCCCTCCTGCCCCGGCCGGCCGGGAGCAGTTCCACAGTAAGTGGAGGAGGGCAAAAAGTAGTGTCGGTAGAGATGAACTCTCCTCCAGCACTTAAAGGGCCTAAGCCTGCACTTCCTGCAGGCATGTCAGCCGTCAGGTCTGATCGCCCGAAAAAAGCCGGAAAAAAATAGAAAATGAGTACGCTCCTTTACAATCTGGGGACGACGACGCTGATATGGACTGAATTGCCTTGTGTAGTTCCGATAGTAATGCAGAGTATAGTCCATTGGAACATACGAGGTGTCAACTCAATCTAGAGGAGCTCCAGCTACTTTGCCGTGACCTGCAGCCTGCTGTAGTGGCTTTACAAGAAACGTTAATACGTGAAGGGAAGAGCTTTTCCTTAATGAATTTCTGCATCGTTTCAAAACCAGCACAACCCAAAGATGGAGGAGTAACAGGTGGAGTATGTTAGCTGCTACACAGGTCCGTTTTGTTTAGTTCTATTAATCTGAACAGCGGTTTGCAAGCAGTGGCGGCAAGGGTATCTCTAAACAAAATAACCATTTGCTCTGTGTACCTCCCTCCGTCTGTTGCTGTTACAAAAGAACTGGTTGATTTGATTGAGGAGCTTCCAAAACCTTTTTGGGTGTTTGGCGATTTGAATGGCCATTCCCCGCTTTGGGATAGTGAAGATACTTCAGCGCGAGGTCTCTTGCTGGAAGACATCTTCTCTGATTTAAACTTATGCTGTCTAAACGATGGATCTCCGACATATATTCATCCTGCAAATGGTACACTTTCCTGTTTTGATCTATCAGTGTGTGATACTTCACTGGTTTTGGACTATGAGTGGAAAGTTCTGGATGATCTGCATGGAAATGACCATCTTCCAGTTGTCTTAACAAATCCAAGCGTTGGTCATGGGTATTTACCAGGTTGCTTGGTTTATCGTAGGGCTGACTGGGATTTGTTCGAGAAGGCTGTCCGGAGCGATTTGGAGGAAGAAAGGGTCCTGCAAAGTGATGATCTGGTAGACACTCTAACGCAAATCATCCTGAGCTGTGCCAAACAAGCAATTCCCACATCGCCAAAGGAAGCGCACATGCCTATAACACTGTGGTTTACTTAAGAATGTAAGCAGATTGAACAAGAACGCAAGAAAACTCAATGTCGCATGTTTCAAAGTCCATCAGCGGACAATGTTCGGGCTCATCAGAAACTGCGAGCAAAGTCGAGGTATGTCTTTAAAAGAAATAAACAACACTCTTGGAGAAACTTTTCCTCGAAACTGACTTCCCGAACCTCTAAAAAGAAAGTCTGGAAAATTATCAAGCAAATTATCGGGAAAAACACTTGACCCTCTGTTCGCCATCTGAAACTGTCAGATTGATTACTGACAAAAAAGCCATCTCTAATATGTTGGCATCGACCATCAAAAAGAACTCTTCCTCAGCAAATAAATCGGCGGTCTTACGGAAACAAGTCCATGAAAGAAAAGAGCATGTCACTTCTCTGATAACACAGAAGGGTATAATCTTCCATTGACATTAGAATTAAAAGATGCTCTTGTGACTTGCTCTTTCTCCTGGCTTAGGTGAAGTTCATTATGAACTGGTGAAGCATCTTCCGGACAAGGGTTTGGAAATTCTGTTGAAAGTGTACAATTACATATGGACGACAGGATTCTTTCCTCCCTCATGGCATTTCTGAAGAAACAGCATGTAGTGGCTATCTTTTTTGATTTGGAGAAAGTATATGATACCATCTGGAAATCCAGAATTCTTATGAATCTACACGAATTGGGTTTTCGGGGTCACCTACCTACGTTTATCCAAACGTTTTTGGCCGATCGACAGTTTCAAGTGCGGGCTGATACTACTCTGTCGGACATCCATGAGCAAGAGCTGGGTGTACCACAAGGGAGCATTCTCTCTCCTGTGCTGTTCAGTATCAAGATCAACAACATAGTCAAGTCAGTACAGCAGGGCTCGGACTGTTCCCTGTTTGTGGACGATTTTGCAGTTTACGCAAGTGGAAGCTTCTATGCAGGCGTTCAGCGGCGGCTGCAGCTGTGTAGATAGGATCCAGCAGTGGGCAGAGACAAATGGCTTTACCTTTTCCGCAACCAAAACACAGTGTATTCACTTTCATAACCTGCGAAAAGTCTGTGCCACTCCAGAAATTCTTCTGGGAACGTGCATCATTCCAGCTGTAAAAGAAGCAATTTCTGGGCTTGATTTTTGATGAAAGTTGAACTTTCTGTCATATCCGACATCTGAAATCGTGCCAGAAAGCTCTGAATATTCTTCGAGTTGTAGCTCGTACAGACTGGAGTGCCGACAAGAAAATGCTACTACACCTGTACAGAGCTTTAATTCGCTCTGAACTGGACTATGGCTGCGTAGTATATGGGTCTGCGAGAGCGTCGTACCTAAAGGCACTGGATCCCATCCACCATGAAGGGCTGCGCCTATGTCTTGGTGCATTCAGAACAACTGTGTATAGTTTGTATGCGGAGGCAGGGGAGCCCTCCCTGAGCAACCATAGACTGAAACTAAGTTTAAATTTCTGTTTGAAACTGTTCTCTGAACCGGAAAACCTAGCTTACGACTGTCTTCAACCCCAGATTTCAAAGTGAATTTGAAAAACATCCGAAAGTGACTCCTCCTTTGGGGCTGCGTATCCGTCTGCATATGGAAAAGGCAAATATAAATTTAGCAGTTGTTAACGACTTCTCGAAGTTTCCAGATAGTCCACCATGGACCTTGAAAACACCGAAGGTTTGTTTTGATCTTGCTTCCTTCCGTAAAGACAATACCAGTGCACTGGCGTACAAATCGTTTTATGCGGAGTTGTGTGAAAAATCTCCGTCATCCCACAGAATCTTCACTGATGGGTCCAAGTGTGATGAAGGTGTGGCTGCCGCTGCCTTCTGCTCCGAGATTCCCAATGGAGCATTTTCAAAACATATTCCATCTGAAAGTTCCGTTTATACAGCTGAACTGTTCTGGATTTTGCCACTGAAAATGGTGTCCAAATTCAGTTTCTCATTTTTCCTGACTCTCTTTCTGCTTTGTAGGCAATTGCTTGCCGAAACAGTCACCCTGAACTTGTGAAGGTCTTTGAACTGTATTCTACTCTTGCAAATGAAGGTTACGAGATTGTTTTTGCCTGGATTCCTGGCCATGTTGGTATTGGAGGCAATGAAAAGGCTGACTGCCTGGCCAAAAAGGCCACAATGAAAAAGATGTCTAAGTCCTTGATCCCTTGCACAGATGTCAAATCAAAAGTACACAGTTACGTGAGAAATCTGTGGCAGGAGGATTGGAATGAATAGACGGATAACAAACTTTTACAAATCCGTCCTAACCTGAAAGAAATTCTCCCATTTGCTGCAGGAAATCATAAACAGTGTTATGTAGGTTACGCACGGGTCACACATCTTACACTCACTCATACCTTTTGAAAAATGAAGAAGCGCCATGGTGTGAGCCGTTGAGCATCCGACATCTCGATTGCTGGGGCTTGTACGATGTGAGACAAAGCACAACACAGCGGACTCCTTAAAGCAGCTCTTCCGAGACGTCCCTCCTGATGCAATTTTCCAGTTTTTACAAGAGATCAATAGATTTCACCTGATGTGATTTTACGTGTTTTTCTTTAATCGCATTTTAGATATGCAAGGTTGACGGTGAGCATGGTTTTTAACTTTTTTTTTTTTTTTTTTATCTTAACGGGTTTTAATAATAATAATAATTACAATATTTATATAGCGCAAAATCTTGATAAAATCAAATCTAAGCGCTGAAGCAGGCACACGCACGCACGCACGCACGCACGCACGCACGCACGCACGCACGCACACACACACACACACACACACACACACACGCATGGCTATAAATGGGGAGAAAGAATAAAAGCAATAAAAGCAAGAATAAAAGCAATGGAAAATTATAGAGAGCATAGCATATACAATTATATACTACACGTCATTATTGAAGGGCCAGGAACGTTTTTGAGTCAATTTTTGAAAGGAGAAATAACCTATTTTCTCTTACTCTTTTCTCCAATTCGTTGCCGTAACTGAATGGATAAGAGCTCAGACAACATTGCAGTTTCCTTTTGGCACGTGTTTGGGGATTTGCCGATTTGCAATGGGCGGCCCAAGGAAGACAATTTCCACACGAAATTGTCGAATCTTCAGCAGGGTCTCTCTGACGACGCAGGCAAGGTAGCGACAAAATTCGCTTTGCACGTGCAAGGCAAGCCCTTTTTGAACACTACTCCAGCCAAAGTTGCCCGCAGACGAGGATAAAAAGGACCCGTTCTTGGTTCTTTTTAACCATGCTTGCAAGACGACGGATGACGGATGAGCAGCGGGGGAGAGCCCTCGCTCTGCTTGATGAAGGCCTAGCGCAGCGGGAAGTTGCTAGACGACTTGAAGTGTCGCATTCCACAATCCAGAGACTGCTGGAGCGCTTCAATGAGACTGGAGCAGTCCAGGAAAGGCGTCACACGGGTCGACCCAGAGTAACGACAAGACAGCAAGACCGCTACCTTGCCCTCTCCGTCCTGAGGGAAAGGGCATCCACTGCAGTGACCTTGAGGGGTCAGCTGAGGGACGCAACAGGTGCTAACATCAGCTGCAGCACGGTGAGAAGATGGCTACATGAGGCAAACTTGAGGTCACGGAGACCGGCCGTCCGACCCGTGCTGTCACCGGTCAACAGAGTGCGCCGCATGACCTGGGCCAGGGAGCACGTGACCTGGACAAGGCAACAGTGGGCCCGGGTCTTGTTTTCGGATGAGTCCAGGTTCACCCTGACCTTTAACGATGGCCGGGCTCGGGTGTGGCGACGTCAAGGGGAGAGGTTCGCTGACGCCACTGTCCAAGAGCATAACCGGTACGGCGGCGGGTCGGTGATGGTGTGGGGTGGCATGAGCCGTGGTACCCGGACCCCCCTGCTCCCCATTGACGGCATCCTGAACGGGGTCCGGTACCGGGACGAGGTTCTGGCGGCCGTGGCACTGCCTGCGCTTGTGGACCTTGGTCAAGGCGCCATCTTCCAGGACGACAATGCACCTGCGCATCGAGCACGCCTTGTGACCGACTTCCTGGAGCAGCATGAAGTCGTCCGTATGGCCTGGCCAGCGTGCTCACCTGACCTGAACCCAATTGAACACCTCTGGGATGTGCTCGGGAGGCGCATCAGGGACAACCACCCCCCACCGGGCACCCTGGCCAGGCTGGTCGACATCCTGCAGATCGAGTGGGCGGCCATCCCTCAGGACACAATCCGTACCCTTGTGGGGTCGATGCATCGGCGCTGTGAAGCATGCATCCAGGCTCGGGGCGGACACACGCGATATTGAAAACAGATTGGCCAAATCTGACACTTTCTGTTTTTTGAAAAGGGGGGGATGTTCCTTTAAATGCATGTGCTGTTCACTAATGGGTCATTGTGCTAATTTCTTTTTCCAAAACAGGTGTGGAAATGATGAAATAAAACATAGAATCAATTCTAAACATTGTCAATTATTTCAACTTAAAATTAGAGAGGAAGGAAGAAGTGGCCCTTAAATTATGATTAGGAGTATATATTATAACCATGTGATTCCCCTCCAAGCGGAGACAGGCTGCAGACGGGGGGGGGGGGGGGGGGGTTGAGTGAGGTTAGGATTTTATGCGGAGGAGAAAAGGTGAGTTTTGAGAGCGGACTTGAAGGAGACAAAAGTAGGTTGCTGACGGACTGAGAGAGGAAGTTTGTTCCAGGAGAGTGGACCAGAAACAGAGAAGGCTCGTGGGCCATAGATATTGAGCTTAGTGCGTGGAAAGCGAAAAGTCAGAGGATCGGAGGCAGAGCGGAGGGTACGTGAGGGAAGATAGATCTCAAGTAGGCTTGACAGGTAATCGGGGGCTGCGTTATTGAGGCTTTTGTAGCACATGGTGTCTAGTTTGTACTGTATGCGCTTTGATACAGGGAGCCAGTGAAGTTGTGCCAGGAGAGGAGATATGGGTCAGCTTTTTTCTTTTTGAGTACAAGGCGTACAGCATTGTTTTGAATGCGCTGTAGGATGTGAATGGTGGAGGCAGGAAGACCAGACAGGAGTGAATTGCAATAGTCAATGCGAGACATTATGAAGGAGAGAACGAGTTTTGCAGTTGTTTCGACAGAGAGATACTTCCTGATCAGCCTTATACGTTTTCTTTTGATGTGGTGTTAGCCCTGATATAGCTCTAGTGGTCGGCTGGGCTATAAGCAATATGCACTGAACAGGATTGCAGCAGACTTACAATCAAAGATCAGGTCCGGAATCATGCTCTGAAGCGTATGTCTCCTGTGATGTTGCTGTTTATGGTCTGGGCAAATATCATGGACATGACACTGTCGACCTTTTCCAGTTTGTGGCCATTCTTGTTGACGTGTCCATATCTGTCCTTGTGCAGTGACCAGGGCTTCACTTTTCCCATTGCTGACGTCATTCTATTTGATGACCAGACTGACGCTTATTGATTTTCGTTGCTGTCTCTGGCTTATAAAACCAGCGACGAAAGTACTCCGCGTATTCTGTCCTTGGCCATCTGTACTACACTGCTTCATGTCAGATTGTTCATCCGTTTGTCCTTGACCATCTGTACTGCACTGTTCCATGTCAGCTGATTGTTCATCTATCTGTCCTTGATCATCTGTACTGCACTGTTCCATGTCAGATGATTGTTCATCTGTCCTTCATCATCTGTACTGCACTGTTCCATGTCAGATGATTGTTCATCTGTCCTTGATCATCTGTACTGCACTGTTCCATGTCTGTCCTTGACCATCTGTACAGTACAGCTCCATGTCTGTCCTTGACCATCTGTACAGTACAGCTCCATGTCTGTCCTTGACCATCTGTACAGTACAGCTCCATGTCTGTCCTTGACCATCTGTACAGTACAGCTCCATGTCTGTCCTTGACCATCTGTACAGTACAGCTCCATGTCTGTCCTTCACCATCTGTACAGTACAGCTCCATGTCTGTCCTTCACCATCTGTACAGTACAGCTCCATGTCTGTCCTTCACCATCTGTACAGTACAGCTCCATGTCTGTCCTTCACCATCTGTACAGTACAGCTCCATGTCTGTCCTTCACCATCTGTACAGTACAGCTCCATGTCTGTCCTTCACCATCTGTACAGTACAGCTCCATGTCTGTCCTTCACCATCTGTACAGTACAGCACAGCTCCATGTCTGTCTTTGGCCATCTGTACATTATAGTTCCATGTCTGTCTTTGGCCATCTGTACATTATAGTTCCATGTCTGTCTTTGGCCATCTGTACATTATAGTTCCATGTCTGTCTTTGGCCATCTGTACAGTACTGCTCCATGTCTGTCTTTGGCCATCTGTACAGTACTGCTCCATGTCTGTCTTTGGCCATCTGTACATTATAGTTCCATGTCTGTCTTTGGCCATCTGTACAGTACTGCTCCATGTCTGTCTTTGGCCATCTGTACAGTACTGCTCCATGTCTGTCTTTGGCCATCTGTACATTATAGTTCCATGTCTGTCTTTGGCCATCTGTACAGTACTGCTCCATGTCTGTCTTTGGCCATCTGTACATTATAGTTCCATGTCTGTCTTTGGCCATCTGTACAGTACTGCTCCATGTCTGTCCTTCACCATCTGTACAGTACAGCTCCATGTCTGTCCTTGACCATCTCTACATTATAGCTCCATGTCTCTTTGGCCATCTGTGCATTATAGTTCCATGTCTGTCCTTCACCATCTGTACAGTACTGCTCCATGTCTGTCCTTCACCATCTGTACAATACAGCTCCATGTCTCTTTGGTCATCTGTACAGTACAGCTCCATGTCTGTCCTTCACCATCTGTACAGTACAGCTCCATGTCTGTCCTTCACCATCTGTACAGTACAGCTCCATGTCTGTCCTTCACCATCTGTACAGTACAGCTCCATGTCTGTCCTTCACCATCTGTACAGTACAGCTCCATGTCTGTCCTTCACCATCTGTACAGTACAGCTCCATGTCTGTCCTTCACCATCTGTACAGTACAGCTCCATGTCTGTCCTTCACCATCTGTACAGTACAGCTCCATGTCTGTCCTTCACCATCTGTACAGTACAGCTCCATGTCTGTCCTTCACCATCTGTACAGTACAGCTCCATGTCTGTCCTTCACCATCTGTACAGTACAGCTCCATGTCTGTCCTTCACCATCTGTACAGTACAGCTCCATGTCTGTCCTTCACCATCTGTACAGTACTGCTCCATGTCTGTCCTTCACCATCTGTACAGTACAGCTCCATGTCTGTCCTTCACCATCTGTACAGTACTGCTCAATGTCTGTCCTTCACCATCTGTACAGTACAGCTCCATGTCTGTCCTTCACCATCTGTACATTATAGCTCCATGTCTGTCCTTCACCATCTGTACAGTACAGCTCCATGTCTGTCCTTCACCATCTGTACATTATAGCTCCATGTCTGTCCTTCACCATCTGTACAGTACAGCTCCATGTCTGTCCTTCACCATCTGTACAGTACTGCTCCATGTCTGTCCTTCACCATCTGTACAGTACTGCTCAATGTCTGTCCTTCACCATCTGTACAGTACAGCTCCATGTCTGTCCTTGACCATCTCTACATTATAGCTCCATGTCTCTTTGGTCATCTGTACAGTACTGCCCCATGTCTGTCCTTGACCATCTCTACATTATAGCTCCATGTCTCTTTGGCCATCTGTACAGTACAGCTCCATGTCTGTCCTTCACCATCTGTACAGTACTGCCCCATGTCTGTCTTTGGCCATCTGTACAGTACAGCTCCATGTCTGTCCTTCACCATCTGTACAGTACTGCCCCATGTCTGTCTTTGGCCATCTGTACAGTACAGCTCCATGTCTGTCCTTCACCATCTCTACATTATAGCTCCATGTCTCTTTGGTCATCTGTACAGTACAGCTCCATGTCTGTCCTTCACCATCTGTACAGTACAGCTCCATGTCTGTCCTTCACCATCTGTACAGTACTGCCCCATGTCTGTCCTTGACCATCTCTACATTATAGCTCCATGTCTGTCCTTGACCATCTCTACATTATAGCTCCATGTCTCTTTGGTCATCTGTACAGTACTGCCCCATGTCTGTCCTTGACCATCTCTACATTATAGCTCCATGTCTCTTTGGCCATCTGTACAGTACAGCTCCATGTCTGTCCTTCACCATCTGTACAGTAATGCCCCATGTCTGTCCTTGACCATCTCTACATTATAGCTCCATGTCTCTTTGGCCATCTGTACAGTACTGCTCAATGTCTGTCTTTGGCCATCTGTACAGTACTGCTCCATGTCTGTCTTTGGCCATCTGTACATTATAGTTCCATGTCTGTCTTTGGCCATCTGTACAGTACTGCTCCATGTCTGTCCTTCACCATCTGTACAGTACAGCTCCATGTCTGTCCTTGACCATCTTTACATTATAGCTCCATGTCTCTTTGGCCATCTGTACATTATAGTTCCATGTCTGTCCTTCACCATCTGTACAGTACTGCTCAATGTCTGTCCTTCACCATCTGTACAATACAGCTCCATGTCTGTCCTTCACCATCTGTACAGTAACAGCCTCCCACTTAGTACGTCTGTCTCCTTCACCATCTGTACAGTACAGCTCCATGTCTGTCCTTCACATCTATCTGTACAGTACAGCTGTTCACCATTGTACGTAGTCCATGTCTGTCTACCATCTGTACATTATAGCTCCATGTCTGTCCTTCACCATCTGTACAGTACTGCTCATGTCTGTCCTTCACCATCTGTACATTATAGCTCCATGTCTGTCCTTCACCATCTGTACAGTACAGCTCCATGTCTGTCCTTGACCATCTCTACATTATAGCTCCATGTCTCTTTGGTCATCTGTACAGTACATGCTCCATGTCTGTCCTTGACCATCTCTACATTAAGCTCCATGTCTCTTTGGCCATCTGTACAGTACGCTCCATGTCTGTCCTTGACCATCTCTACATTACAGCTCCATGTCTGTCCTTGGCCTCTGTACAGTACAGCTCCATGTCCTGTTCACATTGTCCATTCGTCTGTTTACAGTACTGCTCCATGTCTGTCCTTGGCCATCTGTACAGTACAGCTCCATGTCTGTCCTTGACCATCTCTACATTACAGCTCCATGTCTGTCCTTGGCCTTCTGTACAGTACTGCTCCATGTCTGTCCTTGGCCATCTGTACAGTACAGCTCCATGTCTGTCCTTGACCATCTCTACATTACAGCTCCATGTCTCTTTGGCCATCTGTACAGTACAGCTCCATGTCTGTCCTTGACCATCTCTACATTATAGCTCCATGTCTCTTTGGCCATCTGTACAGTACAGCTCCATGTCTGTCCTTGGCCATCTGTACAGTACTGCTCCATGTCTGTCCTTGACCATCTGTACATATAGCTCCATGTCTCTTTGGCCATCTGTACAGTACAGCTCCATGTCTCTTTGGCCATCTGTACAGTACTGCTCCATGTCTGTCCTTGGCCATCTGTACAGTACTGCTCCATGTCTGTCCTTGACCATCTCTACATGTAAGTCCATGTCTCTTTGGCCATCTGTACAGTACAGCTCCATGTCTGTCCTTCACCATCTGTACAGTACTGCTCCATGTCTGTCCTTCACCATCTGTACAGTACAGCTCCATGTCTGTCCTTCACCATCTGTACAGTACAGCTCCATGTCTGTCCTTCACCATCTGTACAGTAAGCTCCATGTCTGTCCTTCACCATCTGTACAGTACTGCTCCATGTCTGTCCTTCACCATCTGTACAGTACAGCTCCATGTCTGTCCTTGCCATCTGTACAGTACTGCTCCATGTCTGTCCTTCACATCTGTACAGTACAGCTCCATGTCTGTCCTTCACCATCTGTACAGTACTGCTCCATGTCTGTCCTTGGCCATCTGTACAGTACAGCTCCATGTCTGTCCTTGGCCATCTGTACAGTACAGCTCCATGTCTGTCCTTCACCATCTGTACAGTACTGCTCCATGTCTGTCCTTGACCATCTCTACATTATAGCTCCATGTCTCTTTGGCCATCTGTACAGTACAGCTCCATGTCTGTCCTTCACCATCTGTACAGTACTGCTCCATGTCTGTCCTTGGCCATCTGTACAGCACTGTTCCATGTCAGATGATTGTTCATCTGTCTTTGGCTATCTGTACAACACTGCTCCATGTCTGTCCTTGACCATCTGTACAGTAACCAGAGAAACATGAAAAAAGAATCAGAACGCATATTTAATATAACCAGACAAGACAGGCGCAAAATTTTCGGCCAACTGGCCTTTGTCAAGCGTGAGTTTAACATCACAAACGAACACCTAATACAAAATTAGGAGAAAGACAAACTTCCCTGCTGCTTCGTCCAGTGGGAGAAGAGGACTAAAATGAAAGTATAATGGATTTGTGATTAATGGTAAGAAAAATGGAAGAAAGGAGGTAAATATGTCAGAGGGGAAGTGAGATGAATTCTACAATTTGAAAAGTGGTCATGCCATATGTTTTGTCCTGAACTGGATCCAGGGCTAAAACTATGAATTGAAACTTATGATGCACTAGCTAAGATTAGTTTTTGGAATGTAAAGTATGTTACTATTAAATATTGCATACATATACATACAAGTCCATACATACACACACATACCCATATATACATACATACATACCTATACATATGTACATATCTGCATAAATACATACATATATCAACACGCATGCATACACATGGATATACATACATCCCCACATAAATATAGAACTGAGGGAAGATATAAGCATAGGAACGATTGAATGGAAATATACATAATCAAAAGGTATGGTTGATGTAAATGGATCGTGCCTAGTGCAACGAATCCATTCTGACCTTGGAATAGGAAGAAAACAAAATCCTAAACCAACAGCCAATGAGCTGAAGGGAAAACCGTAGTCCCCGGAGAAAAAAACAACTTAGACGCGGCTGGACCCGTCTTAGAAAAATATATATACATATAAGCGGGGGGCAGGGGGGGATATGTGCATTATGTGATTATATTTTCCATTCAACCGATCTTGTTCTTATATTTATATTTTCCACACATCGAGCAGATGTCCCAACATTGACAAATGACCGTTATGAACACTGTGTCTGGTTTTGCCAACAGCTGGATGCGGGAGGTTCGACCCCAGACGAAACATATGTTGTAAAAACAGTTTGCACTTGCGAGGGTCCAACAGTGCTTGTTGCGGCAGTCGAGCCTACGACACGGCGACAGAAATCTGCTGTGCTCGCACTGTGCACATCAAGGGAAACGACAACGCCTGCTGTGGTTCCAGAGCTTACAACAGAGGCAGAGAAATCTGCTGTAAGAAAGTTCTGCACAACAGAGACTCGGCCAATGCTTGCTGCGGCACTGATGCTTACAACACAGCCACCAAATTGTGCTGTGGTGGTGAGGTTCGCCTGAAAGGCACGGCCAATGCTTGTTGTGGTAAGGAAGCTTACAACACCGCCACCAAATTGTGCTGTGGTGGTGAGGTTCGCCTGAAAGGCACGGCCAATGCTTGTTGTGGTAAGGAAGCTTACAACACCGCCACCAAATTGTGCTGTGGCAGTGAGGTTCGCCTTAAAGGTTCGACCAATGGTTGTTGTGGTAAGGAAGCTTACAACACCGCCACCAAATTGTGCTGTGGTGGTGAGGTTCGCCTGAAAGGCTCGGACAATGCTTGTTGTGGTAAGGAAGCTTACAACACCGCCACCAAAATGTGCTGTGGTGGTGAAGTTCGTCTTAAAGGTTCGGCCAATGCTTGTTGTGGCAAAGAAGCTTACAACACTGCCACCGAGATCTGCTGTGACAAACAAGTCCATCTCCGAGGGACCAGCAACGCCTGCTGTGGACGTCAGCCTTATGATAACAGGAGACACAGATGTGTGCGTGGCCAGCTTGTTCCCACACCATGAACATGGCATGGACAAGGAAGACCGTAGAAATGATTGACCCTTTACTGCCTGACCCTGTCCATCTCCTGTATAACTTATTAACCCTCTCACTGCTTGACCTTGTCCATCTCCTGTAGAGCGTGTTAACCCTTCACTGACTGTGTCCATCTCCTGTAGGACTGGTAACCCTCTGGCTGCCTAACCCTGCCATCTTCTTAGAGCTGATTAACCATTTACTGTCTAACCTTGTCCATCTCTTCTAGAACTGATTAACCCTTTACTGCCTGACAGTGTCCAACTCCTGTAGAACTAATTAACCTATCACTTCCTGACCCTAACCATCCCCTGTAAAACTGATACACCCTTTACTGTCTGACCCTGTCCATCTCCTGTAGAACTAATTAACCCTTCACTGCCTGATCTTGTCCGCCTCCTGCATAAATGAATTAATCTTATACTCCCTGGTCTTGTCCATCTCCTGTGGAACTAATTAACCCTTTGAGTGTCTGAGCCTATCTAAATCTGTAAAATTAATCAACCCTTTGATGCCTGACCCTATCTCCTGTAGAACTGATTTAGCCCTTTCATTATCAGACTTTGCCCATCCCATGTAAAATTAACCCTTTCGCTAAGGCGGGGTGAGAACAGTCAAGGGGTTAACCGTCTGTCGGTAACGGATAGTGCTGATAAACATAGTGTGACCGATTAGTGATTTCAGTCTGTGTCATCGTTAACTGACATGTTTTGTAGCAGCACAGTTAAATGTGTTGTCCACCCTATCCCCCACCCCCGTGGGGATGTTGGGGGCTCTTTCAGTATAAATAGTATCCCCATCTTTTGGAAATTCTGTGCTAGAAATTTCCTTTTTGTTTCTGCCTTGTTCCTTTGATTTAGTATCGTTTCTTTGTCATTTTCTGCCTTGTTAATCCATTCACCTATGTGTGTGCGACAAAGTCGAGCGTACTTTCTCTTAGGACTGATAATTAATACATCGTATTAAGTGCATTTTTGGGCTGTAGGGAAGCGAGATTTTTTGGAAGCAATTTTAGGTAATTTAGGCCCGTTTTATGTATGTTTTAGTGTCCTTGGTTAGGTTTCATTTTTGTATTCAGGTGTTTTTTTCTTTTTAATCCCGTGTGCGATAAATTGGAGTGGTCAACGCCAAGGGCGTCTCCTTAGATATGTGCGTAATTGCATTGATATATGTATTTAATTTTCTTTTACTTTTTTTCCTGTTGAGGTATTGTGTGTTTTGAAATGGGTATAGCCCTGATATGGCTCAACGCAGTCGGCTGGGCTTTAAACAAAAATAATAACAAAAAATAAAAGTTTTATGTAGTGGAACAGTTAACTGTGTGTTGATGTAGTGGCACAGTTAATGTTTGTGTAGTGGCACAGTTAATTGTGTTTGTGTAGTGGCAAGTTAAATGTGTGCTTGTGTAGTGGCATAGTTAATTGCGTGTTTGTAGTGGCACAGTTAATTGTGTGTTCGTGTAGTGGCACAGTTAATTGTGTGTTCGTGTAGTGGCACAGTGAAATGTGTGTGTGTGTAGTGGCACAGTGAAATGTGTGTTTGTGTACTGGCACAGTGAAATGTGTGTTTGTGTACTGGCACAGTGAATTGTTTGTCCTTTACTGTTACCTGTACAGCATGGACACCACCCAGCAAATAAGTGAACTGAACGGTACTGAGTACAATCAACAAAGATAGTGTACTGAATGCAGTGAACAAAGAGTACTGAGTACAATCAACAAAGATACTGTACTAAATGCAGTGAGCAAAGACAGAATACTGAATACAATCAACAAAGATTCTGTACTAAATGCAGAGAACAAAGACAGTGAACAAAGACAATGCGCTGAATGCAGTGAACAAAGACTGAACGAAAACAATGTGCTGAATGCAGTGAATAAAGACAGTGAATAAAGACTTACTGAATGCAGTGAACAAAGACGCTGAACAAAGACAATGTGATGAATGCAGTTAATAAAGAGTGAATAAAGACTTACTGAATGCAACAAACAAAGGCAGTGTACTGAGTGCAGTGAACAAAGACAGTGAACTAGGACAGTGCACTGAATGCAGTGAACATAGACAGTGTACTCAATGTAGTGAACAAAGTGTACTGAATGCAGTGAACAAAGTGTACTGAATGCAGTGAACAAAGTGTACTGAATACAATGAACAAAGTGTATTCAATGCAGTGAACAGTGTACTGAATGCAGTGAACAAAGACAGTGACCTGAATGTAGTGAGCAAGGATAGTGAACAAAGACAGTGTACTGAACAAAGAGTTACTGAATGTAATGAACAAAGACAGTGTACGGGATGCAGTTAACAAAGACAGTATACTGAATGCAGTGAACAAAGAATACAGTGAACAAAGACAGTGTACTCAATGCAGTGAACAAAGACAGTGTACTGAATGCAGTGAACAAAGTGTACTGAATGCAGTGAACAAAGACAGTGTACTGAATGCAGTGAACAAAGACAGTGAACTGAATGCAGTGAACAAAGACAGTGAACTGAATGCAGTGAACAAAGACAGTGAACTGAATGCAGTGAACAAAGACAGTGTACTGAATGTAGTGTGTACTTAAAATTCAACGAAACTACCCAGGGCACTAGGACATGACGTCTATGCAGAACTTACCTCCAGGATAAAGCTTTTCCATTAACAGCTTTTGTGGCTTTTTTGCTTCGTTTTTGTTTCCGATTTGTTTTTCCTTGTCTTCCCCCCCCCCCCCCCCCCTTCAGCATCTGTAGATACTGTATCCATCAGCCCTAAGGTCGTGGTGTCAATGGCAGGGAGGGATGTGCTGTGAGTGAAATCTTGCATGGAGAACGACTGTCTCACAGAACAGGATTCCATCAACTTGTCTTGTGGTGTTTGTCTGTAAGGCTCCCTCATGCGACGAGATTTTGATGCATCATTTCATTTGTCTGTCTGTCTGTCTGCCTGTCAATCAGTCAATGCGTCTCTCTCTCTCTCTCTCTCTCTCTCTCTCTCTCTCTCTCCTCTCTCTCTCTCTCATCTCTATTTCTCTACTTTCCTCTCTCTCTCTCTCTCTCTCTCTCTCTCTCTCTCTCTCTCTCTCTCTCACTCGATCTCTAGTTCTCTACTTTCCTCCCCCCCCCCCTCTCTCTCTCTCCCTATTTATTTTTTTCGGTTGTTGGTTTGGTTAAGTATCCGTTTATCCTTTTTTCATATGTTATAATTCTGCCATCTGTGTGTTCCAACGGTCACACTATCATCATCATTATCATCAGGTGCCCTGCCGCACGGCGTTGGCGATCATGGACTTCCATCTATCTCTTGTTGCCTCAAGCATCTCTTCCACCCTCCTGTAGTTATAGGTCTACCATCTGTGTGTTCCAACAGTCACACTATAGTTACAATTCTGCAATCTGTGTGTTCCCACGGTCACACTATAGTTATAGGTCTTCCATCTGTTCCAACATTCACATTATAATCATAAGTCTACCATCTGTGTGTTCCAACATTCACATTTTTACACCATCAGTGACATGTGTCAGCAGTGTTGTACAGGGATGGACTGATTATTACCCATTTTGGCTTCGATCGTTATTAAATATTTGTAAAGCTGTATTTTTGTGTGCCTTCTGTGCGTTTGTGGTGAGTGAACTTGTGTCTGATAATAGAACTAGAATTATTTTAAACGTGAGAGAAAGAGGAGAGAAGACAGAGAGAATTGGAGAGAGAGGAGAGAAAAGACAGAATTGGAGACAGATGGAGAGAGAGAGGAGAGAAGGCAAAAAGAGAAATGGGGAGACAGATTGAGAGAGAGAGAGGAGAGAAGACAGAAAGAATTAGAGATTGAGAGAGGGGGGGAAGAGAAATGGGGAGACAGAGATTGAGAGAGGAGAGAAGACAGAATTAGAGAGAATGAGAGAGAAAGAGAAAGAGAGACTGAGAGAGAAAGAGAAAGAGACAGAGTATATGATCACCAGGACCAGAAACGGTTTGTTTTCTTTCTAGATTTAAAAAAAAGACCGAAAGAACAACAAGAATAAATGAAGTAATAATGAAGTAATATTACGATAAGAAACAGATTTAACAAAATCCTTTCGATACCACAAAATGTCGGACAGGAGAGATCCACCGAAGTGAAGCAGACGACACGTTGTGCCTAAACAGGCCTGCTGCCAGCCACGTGTACATTAAGACTGGAATAGACTTCTCAAAGTTCACCCAATCTATATCTGATAATGGAAAAACAGGAAACGGACTATACTCCTACACTGCCCCCTGGACACAAAAAAATAAATGCTAAAAATGAAAGTACGAAGAAGAGTGTCAAGCCTTACTGTAATTTATTCATTCCTTTCTGAACTATT
>JAPXFY010000014.1:58574435-58579435 GCA_030674185.1 Monoplex corrugatus | reverse complement strand
AATTAGTAAGAAAGTGAGTCAGTGAGAGAGTGGGTCAGTGAGTCAGTGAGTCAGTGATAATTATTTACCAACAGTAAAGACAATGAGATATATCACAGTATTTGATCATCAATAGGGAGAGAGCGAGATATGGGGGAAAAGAGATAGAGACAGAGACAGAGAAAGAGACAGACACAGAGAGAGAGAGAAAGAGACAGAGAGATAAGAGAGTAAATGAGAGACAGAGACACACACTCACAGATAAATAGAGAAGACAGAAACAGACGGGCAGACAGACAAAGAGAAACGAAAGAGAAGAGAGAGCGAGAAAGACAAAGACAGAGACAGACAGAGACAGAGGGAAGAAAGAAACATTCTCTCTCTCTCTCTCTCTCTCTCTCTCTCTCTCTCTCTCTCTCTCTCTCTCTCTCTCTCTCTCTCTCGCACGCACGCACGCACATACACACGCACCCGCTCGCGCACTCACACACACCCACGCCCACGCACGCACACCCACACGCTCTCCACTCGCACACACGTACACAAACATAAACACATACACACACATACATACATACGTACACATACACACACAGAGCCAGACATACATACATCATACACATACATTTATCAACATGCATATACACATCATCCATCCATCCATCCATACATACATACATACATGCATACATACATACATAATACATACATGCATGTATAAATACATACATAATACATACATGCATGTATAAATACACACATACATATATACATACATAATACATACATGTGTATGCATAATACATACATGCATGCATACATACATACATACATACATACACACGTATGTACGTACGTACGTACGTACGTAAGTACGTACATACATCATACTGAGATTGACACAGAGAGAGAGAGAGACAGGCACAGAGTGAGAGAGAGAGAGAGCACAGAAGAGGGGCGAGGTAATCACTGAAAATAATCATCTTTTCTGGAATTTCAAATGAAAGAAAAAAAGTCTCATTTCCTCATTGAAAGAGCATCCTAGAAGAAGGTCCTCTTTTTCTGTAGTCATCTGAAAAAAGGGGATTATTTCATTTAATTTCTTAATAAGAAAGAAAAAGAAAATCAATGAAGAGACTTTTTTTTTCATTTAATATTTTTAAAAGAAACTGAAAAGAAAAGGCAAAAAGAAGAAGGAAACGAGGAAGAGAGGTACAGAGGGCGAAATGGAGAAGTTGATATCAATAAAAGACTGTAATGATTCAGATCGACTCAGTTAAGAGGCAATGTGTGTGTGAGTGTGAGTGTGAGTGGTGTGTGTGTGTGTGTGTGTGTGTGTGTGTGTGTGTGTGTGTGTGTCTGTGGTGTGTGTGTGTGGTGTGGTGTGTGTGTGTGTGTGTGTGTGTATGTGTGTGTGTGTGTGTGTGTGTGTGTGTGTGTGTGTGTGTGTGTGTGTGTGTGTGTGTGTGTGTGTGTGTGTGTGTATGTGATCTAAGAGAAGAGTGTTCATGAGTCATACCTTTATAACACTATTTTCTGTCCTTGTTCAATGTCACAGCATACATATACCATTGATTTACCGTTGGCTAATGCCTGTATGTATAATGACATACCTGTATAACACAATTGTTTTCTGTCCTTGTTCTGTGTCATAGCGCACATATACTACACGTCAATATTGAAGGGCCAGGAACGTTTTTGAGTCAATTTTTGAAAGGAGAAATAACCTATTTTCTCTTACTCTTTTCTCCAATTCGTTGCCGTAACTGAATGGATAAGAGCTCAGACAACATTGCAGTTTCCTTTTGGCACGTGTTTGGGGATTTGCCGATTTGCAATGGGCGGCCCAAGGAAGACAATTTCCACACGAAATTGTCGAATCTTCAGCAGGGTCTCTCTGACGACGCAGGCAAGGTAGCGACAAAATTCGCTTTGCACGTGCAAGGCAAGCCCTTTTTGAACACTACTCCAGCCAAAGTTGCCCGCAGACGAGGATAAAAAGGACCCGTTCTTGGTTCGTTTTAACCATGCTTGCAAGACGACGGATGACGGATGAGCAGCGGGGGAGAGCCCTCGCTCTGCTTGATGAAGGCCTAGCGCAGCGGGAAGTTGCTAGACGACTTGAAGTGTCGCATTCCACAATCCAGAGACTGCTGGAGCGCTTCAATGAGACTGGAGCAGTCCATGAAAGGCGTCACACGGGTCGACCCAGAGTAACGACAAGACAGCAAGACCGCTACCTTGCCCTCTCCGTCCTGAGGGAAAGGGCATCCACTGCGGTGACCTTGAGGGGTCAGCTGAGGGACGCAACAGGTGCTAACATCAGCTGCAGCACGGTGAGAAGACGGCTACATGAGGCAAACTTGAGGTCACGGAGACCGGCCGTCCGACCCGTGCTGTCACCGGTCAACAGAGTGCGCCGCATGACCTGGGCCAGGGAGCACGTGACCTGGACAAGGCAACAGTGGGCCCGGGTCTTGTTTTCGGATGAGTCCAGGTTCACCCTGACCTTTAACGATGGCCGGGCTCGGGTGTGGCGACGTCAAGGGGAGAGGTTCGCTGACGCCACTGTCCAAGAGCATAACCGGTACGGCGGCGGGTCGGTGATGGTGTGGGGTGGCATGAGCCATGGTACCCGGACCCCCCTGCTCCCCATTGACGGCATCCTGAACGGGGTCCGGTACCGGGACGAGGTTCTGGCGGCCGTGGCACTGCCTGCGCTTGTGGACCTTGGTCAAGGCGCCATCTTCCAGGACGACAATGCACCTGCGCATCGAGCACGCCTTGTGACCGACTTCCTGGAGCAGCATGAAGTCGTCCGTATGGCCTGGCCAGCGTGCTCACCTGACCTGAACCCAATTGAACACCTCTGGGATGTGCTCGGGAGGCGCATCAGGGACAACCACCCCCCACCGGGCACCCTGGCCAGGCTGGTCGACATCCTGCAGATCGAGTGGGCGGCCATCCCTCAGGACACACTCCGTACCCTTGTGGGGTCGATGCATCGGCGCTGTGAAGCATGCATCCAGGCTCGGGGCGGACACACGCGATATTGAAAACAGATTGGCCAAATCTGACACTTTCTGTTTTTTGAAAAGGGGGGGATGTTCCTTTAAATGCATGTGCTGTTCACTAATGGGTCATTGTGCTAATTTCTTTTTCCAAAACAGGTGTGGAAATGATGAAATAAAACATAGAATCAATTCTAAACATTGTCAATTATTTCAACTTAAAATTAGAGAGGAAGGAAGAAGTGGCCCTTAAATTATGATTAGGAGTATATATCATCGATTTACTGTTGGCTAATGTCTGTATGTATAACATTTTCTGTAAGATGCAGTGGTTTGGGGTTCCCTTCCCAGGATATTGGGTTAGATGATTCTGTTATTATTATTATCAGTAATAGTAGTTGTAGTAGTAGTAGCAGTAGTAATAGTATTGTTAGTAGTAGTAGTAGTATAGTAATAAAAGTAGTAGTAGTAGTATTGCTACTACTACTGTTATTGTTATTATTATTATGATGATGATGATGATTATCATCATCATCATCATCATCACCATTATCATCATTAATATTACTACTACTACAACTACTATCATTATCATTATTATTATTATTATTATTATTATTGTTGTTGTTGTTGTTGTTGTTGTAGTTGTCGTTGTTGTTGTTGTTGTTGTTGTTGTCGTCGTTGTTGTTGTTGATGATGTTGCTGCTGATGCTGCTGTTGTTGCTGCTGTTGCTGCTGCAGCTGTTATTATTATTATTATTGTTTTCATCATTATCATCATTATTACTATTATCATTATGTTGATATGATTATCATTAGCATAATAATTGTAATAGTTATCAATATCATCAGCGTCGTTGTTGACGTTGTTGTTGTCATTGTTGTTGTTGTTGTGGTGGTGGTGGTGGTGGTGGTGGTTATCATCATCATCATCATCATCATCATCCTCATTATCATTAGCAAGATGATGATGACAACGACGCTGACTACGACGAAGAAAATGATGATGGTGATAATGATTACTATTATCATGAAGAGTTTTGAACTGTCCATCACCTCACACGTGTTAACTGAATATTTCACTGACTTGGTTGGCACGTGTGATCAATCTAGTCTTAACCCTTTCAACACCGACGTCTTCTCTATCTAACGTCTCGGCATGCCGCGCATATGGACCTTGTAACAAAATGAACAATTGCTTAAAACAAAACAAAAACGACACTTTGGACGTGGATGTTGTCTAAAGCTGGGACAGAAATACAATCATTGAACAGAGAGAATGGAAAATGCACAAGGAAAACAAGGAAAGAATAAAAGAAATAGTGAACAAAAGAAACAAGGGATGAAAGAAAGAAACGAAAACAAGACCATAAACAATGGACAAAAGAAAGAAAGAAAAGTGCAAGAAAAGAAAGGTGGAATCTCAGAGATTTAGAAAGTAAGGTTGAAAGAAATGTAAACAAAAATCTGGAAAGAAAACAAGGAAAGAAAAAAGGTAGAAGAGAAAATAGTAGAAACAAAGAAAGATAAAAAGGTAGAATAAAACAAAAAATAAAGACAGATGGAAAGGAAAAGAAAAAGATGCAATGACAGAGAAAAAGAAAGAAGAAAAAAACGAAGAAACAAAACAAGAAAGAAAAAAGAAGGAAGTATGAAAGTAAGAAAGGAAAGAAGGAAAAATATTAAAAGACAGAAATGAAAAAAGAAAGGAAGAATAGAAAACAAAGAAACAAAAAAGAAAAAAGAAATAAAAGAATAATGGCAAACATTTTTAAAAGTGCGAAAAAAGACAGAAAAAAATAAATAAAGGAACGAAAAAAGAAAGAACAAAGAGAAAGAAAAGGAAGAAAAGAAGGAAGAAAAACAAAGAAAGAAAGGACGGAAGGAAGGAAGAAACTACAAGCAACAAAAAGGAAAGATACAAAGAAGAAATAAGGGGAAAATGAAAAGAAGAAAGTCTGAGAAAAGAAAGAAAGACAATGAAAAGGAAAAGAAGGAAGGAAAGAAGAA
>JAPXFY010000014.1:58554435-58571935 GCA_030674185.1 Monoplex corrugatus | reverse complement strand
TGCGCATTGCGTGTCACTGTGCCGGTGTTTGTCATCTACCTACCTTGTCATTCGGTTCGTAAACAAGGTAACCGATGACTGGATCTGGGTGGGTCATGTGACACATGGACACCCCTCCCCCCCCCCCCATCCTTTGCTTGATGAAATGACTATCAAGTGGCGTCGAGAGCGTGGGAGGTGATTGTCCAGAGAGTGGCGAGGCATTGGTGCTCTGGGTCCCATCCGCACCTTCGTGGTGTTTCTTGTTGACTTGTTAACGTTAAACAATTTTTGTTCTAAAGTTATACAAAAATCGATTCCTGGATTTTTCTAAAAGAATGTTTGTTTCTTACACTGGAGTCATGAAAATATACTACACGTCATTATTGAAGGGCCAGGAACGTTTTTGAGTCAATTTTTGAAAGGAGAAATAACCTATTTTCTCTTACTCTTTTCTCCAATTCGTTGCCGTAACTGAATGGATAAGAGCTCAGACAACATTGCAGTTTCCTTTTGGCACGTGTTTGGGGATTTGCCGATTTGCAATGGGCGGCCCAAGGAAGACAATTTCCACACGAAATTGTCGAATCTTCAGCAGGGTCTCTCTGACGACGCAGGCAAGGTAGCGACAAAATTCGCTTTGCACGTGCAAGGCAAGCCCTTTTTGAACACTACTCCAGCCAAAGTTGCCCGCAGACGAGGATAAAAAGGACCCGTTCTTGGTTCGTTTCAACCATGCTTGCAAGACGACGGATGACGGATGAGCAGCGGGGGAGAGCCCTCGCTCTGCTTGATGAAGGCCTAGCGCAGCGGGAAGTTGCTAGACGACTTGAAGTGTCGCATTCCACAATCCAGAGACTGCTGGAGCGCTTCAATGAGACTGGAGCAGTCCAGGAAAGGCGTCACACGGGTCGACCCAGAGTAACGACAAGACAGCAAGACCGCTACCTTGCCCTCTCCGTCCTGAGGGAAAGGGCATCCACTGCGGTGACCTTGAGGGGTCAGCTGAGGGACGCAACAGGTGCTAACATCAGCTGCAGCACGGTGAGAAGACGGCTACATGAGGCAAACTTGAGGTCACGGAGACCGGCCGTCCGACCCGTGCTGTCACCGGTCAACAGAGTGCGCCGCATGACCTGGGCCAGGGAGCACGTGACCTGGACAAGGCAACAGTGGGCCCGGGTCTTGTTTTCGGATGAGTCCAGGTTCACCCTGACCTTTAACGATGGCCGGGCTCGGGTGTGGCGACGTCAAGGGGAGAGGTTCGCTGACGCCACTGTCCAAGAGCATAACCGGTACGGCGGCGGGTCGGTGATGGTGTGGGGTGGCATGAGCCGTGGTACCTGGACCCCCCTGCTCCCCATTGACGGCATCCTGAACGGGGTCCGGTACCGGGACGAGGTTCTGGCGGCCGTGGCACTGCCTGCGTTTGTGGACCTTGGTCAAGGCGCCATCTTCCAGGACGACAATGCACCTGCGCATCGAGCACGCCTTGTGACCGACTTCCTGGAGCAGCATGAAGTCGTCCGTATGGCCTGGCCAGCGTGCTCACCTGACCTGAACCCAATTGAACACCTCTGGGATGTGCTCGGGAGGCGCATCAGGGACAACCACCCCCACCGGGCACCCTGGCCAGGCTGGTCGACATCCTGCAGATCGAGTGGGCGGCCATCCCTCAGGACACACTCCGTACCCTTGTGGGGTCGATGCATCGGCGCTGTGAAGCATGCATCCAGGCTCGGGGCGGACACACGCGATATTGAAAACAGATTGGCCAAATCTGACACTTTCTGTTTTTTGAAAAGGGGGGGATGTTCCTTTAAATGCATGTGCTGTTCACTAATGGGTTATTGTGCTAATTTCTTTTTCAAAAACAGGTGTGGAAATGATGAAATAAAACATAGAATCAATTCTAAACATTGTCAATTATTTCAACTTAAAATTAGAGAGGAAGGAAGAAGTGGCCCTTAAATTATGATTAGGAGTATATATATAACACTGAATACCAAACAAGGTGAATGCAAAACAGTTGTCCATATATCAACTTGTTGAAATATGATTGCAATCGTCATCAAGTGCTTTGCCATGGTTTCAATATGTTAGAAAATATGGGTGCATCACGAAAAAAATACATTTGTGACCTCCCACCACGAAATCAGTCTAAACTCGCAGTCAGTCAAACAGCACTAGGAGCTGAAAAGGTGACTGAGGGTCTATCTGGGGTGTTTTGACTTTTTCTCAAAATTGATTTCTGTAGACTGTAATCTATCCCCCACAGAAATTTTTTCTTGAAAAAATATTATTAATCAATTTAAAATGGTATTTTAATGCACTGACCGCAGCAGAAAGAACGCAATTTCCTACCAAAAGTACCTATTTTTGTCTCTTATTATAAACCGTAACCTGTGCAGTACCTGCACATGTAATATCCTGACGGACAGCTCTTTGGTGCACCTTTCAGATAATAACAACAAAAATTAGAAACAAACTGGGTCAAAGCCACCAAATGAAGGAATTTAAGAAAAATGTGTAGGAGAGCACACAAAAACTTAAGAGGCCGTTTTCTCAAAATGGCTGTCATACAACTAAATGACTTTAAACATGCATAACTTCTACATTTTTTTAGTACAAGCTTTATTCAAGTACCAAAATAATCAGCAGAATGTACACTTTCCAGTGATATGTATATCTCAAAATGCCCAAAATGCTAGTTAAGACTGATTTCGTGGTGGGAGGTCACATTTCAACCAGTTTGTTGTTGTGACATTGAAATTAAGGCAAGGTCATTCAAATTGTATCATTCATGAGTCCCACTCAAGGCAGTAGTAAAATCATAAAACCGTTTTACGTTGACTTTTTTTTAAAGGCGATGTTACCATTCATGCACATGTAATGAAGACCGAGAGAATTAAAGGAATTTCTATTTTGATGGCTTTGATAGTTTAGGCATGTACAATAACTATGTAAAGATAAGATTTGTTTGATTAAAAACAATGTGCAATGACTGTGTCAAAGATCAAATTTTTACATAATCAAAAACTTCTGAAAAACCACGAATTGAAAGTTTTGCTTCATGCAAAGAAAAACCCGATTTTGCACTGTTCAAGGTCAGTGTGATCTTGAAGAAACTTCAGTTGAAACAAAACTTGACAAGCAAAAGGACAGTGGCAGACCGTGACGGCACTGAAAACAGATCTTGAATATTTAAAGAATTTCTGATGAAGAGTCAGTCACACACTTCCCTCAAAGTGTGTTTATTTCAACACTTTTTCACGATGTGACCTTGACCTTAATTAATGCCTTATCTTCCAAACTGACACATTTCCGTGAACTCAACGATCCACAGCTTTTTTCTTAAGTTGGTAAAAAATTCACCCATCAAATGCTAGGAAAATAGAGTCCACATACACAAACACACACACACACACACACACACACACACACACACACACACACACACACACACACACACACACACACACACACACACACACACACACACACACACACACACACACACACACACACGCACACACACACAGAGGGGGAAATATATTGAAAAGACGTTAAATCAAAGAAAGAACGAACAGAGGGGGAGAACGAGAGGGGGAGAGAGAGGGGGGGAGCAAAAAGAAAAAAATTAGAAATCCAAGAAGTATAGTTACAAGAGAAAGTGGAGAAAAAGTAGAAAAAATAATGATGATACTGATAATTATAACAGTTATTATAACACGAAGAAAAGGGAATCTGAGGCGCGCAAATAGAAGAAAAAGAACAGGAAGAAATAGAAAAAAATAAGATAGATTAAATAGCAAAAAAAAAGAAGAAAACGAGGAGTCAAAAAATAAAGACCGAAAGAACGAAAAAATAAAGAACAGAAGAAAAGAAAAGTAAAACACGATGGTGATCAGACCATGCTAACATTCTCCCTTTCTACACAAAATTTATGACAGAAAAAAACAGACTGTGTACACCTTGCTGAAGTTTCTCTAGAAATAAAATTTTGACATGCATCAAAGATAATGATAAACTGCTACAACAGGGCACACATTCTGAATGTCGTCAAAGGTTCCCGAGAAAGCCTGTTGTCCAACTGGCCTTAACAAGTGGTGATTCTAAGCACTTTATCCGTTTTTTTGTTTTTCTCTTTGTGACTGTCTTGATGTACTATTCTTATGTGATATTTGCTTTATAACTGATTCCTTGGACACTAGGGTTTCCCCACGGATTACGAAGTAGCCGTTGTCCGTGTTTTAATTAAGAAATCCTCGTTAGACCCCAGTAAAACACAGACACAGACACACAGACACACACACACACACACACACACACACACACACACACACACACACACACACAGACACGCACACGCACACACACACACACACACACACACATACACACACACACTTACTCACTCACTCACACACACACACACATTCACATTAACATACACACATGCACACACAAAACACATACACATACACACTAACATACACATACGCCCACACACATATATGCTCATACATACACACACATTCACACTAACAGACACACATTGCACACAAACACACACACACATACACACGTACACACACGCACACGCACATACACACATATACAGACACACACATTCACACTCACATGAACACACGCACTTACACACACGGAAACACGCACCTCTCTGGTACAAATCAAAGCAACATTTTTTTCTCTAAAGATGAAAGATTGACAACAAATGGTGTGTGTGGATAGACTATGGGAAGAGGGAGGAGAGGTAATGTCTAGTACCGGAAGACCACATCCTACATTCCCAAAGGCACCGTCTCCTGTGCTCGCTAATTGTCGGTTGGAGTGCTCTCCCATTGATAGATGCCCGTCTTTAGCCCAAGGTAGGTAACTCCATGAGATCAAAAACAGCTTCTCTTCCCTTGACTTGTCTTGTGAAAGAGTGATTAAAGATGGCGGGTGCGTGTGTCTTAGCAAACTGTATTGAAAACAATAAAATCATGGATCACGAATAAGCTTTCTGAAGTCCATTCAGAACTTTGGCTAAGCTAATAGACAACTCCATGATATGACATAATGTGATGATATGACGCTTTTCCTTTTCCAACGGTACACATCATTAGCTAACAGCCTCTCTCTGTGAGTGTGTGTGTGTGTGTGTGTGTGTGTGTGTGTGTGTGTGTGTGTGTGTGTGTGTGTGTGTGTGTGTGTGTGTGTGTGTGTGTGTGTGTGTGTGTGTGTGTGTGTTCAAACTTTCCGCTACCTGCATGCTGGGTGTTTTCCTTTTTCCATAAGCCAGCCACTGACATGACTTACGCGATATGCTCGAATAATTCCATAAGTGCTCCACCCAAGACTGCCAGCAACAGCTGACAGACTCTTTGAGCCTGAGCAAAACCATATGTGCTCGTAAGTTTTTAGACTGGGAGAGGGTGCGGGAATATTATGATGAGTATTTTGAGTTTCTATGAGCCACCGACCACTGACACGGCTTATAGGATCTTTGACACACTTTACACTACATAATCTTTGTTACACTTTATGCTACAGGATTTTTACACACTTTACACTACAGGATCTTTGACAGACTTTACACTACAGGATCTTTGACACACTTTACACCACAGGATCTTTAACACACTTTACAGGATCTTTGACACACTTTACACTACAGGATCTTTGACACATTTCACACAACAGGATCTCAGACACACTTTACACTACAGGATTTTGGACACACTTTAGACTATAGGATCTTTGACACGTTTACACTAGAGGATCTTTGATGCACTTTACACTACAGGATCTGTGACACACACATGTATTACACTACGGGATCTTTGACACACTTTACATTACAAGATTTTTAGACACTTTACACTACAGGATCTTCAACACACTTTGCACTACCGGATTTTTGACACACTTTATACACGGATCTTTGACACACTTTACACTACAGTGTCTTTTGACACACGTTACACTACAGGATCTTTGGCACAGTTTACACTACAGGGTCTTTGACACACTTTACACTACAGGGTCTTTTGACACACGTTACACTACAGGATCTTTGGCACACTTTACACTACAGGATCTATTGACACACTTTACACTACAGGATCTTTGTTACACTTTACACTACAGGATCTTAGACACATTTACACTAAAGATCTATTGACACACTTTACACTACAGGATCTTCGACACAGTTTACACTACAAGGTCTTTGAACACTTTATACTACAGATCTTTGACACACTTTATACCACAGAATGTTTGACATTCTTTACACTACAGGATCTTTGACACACTTTACACTACAGGATCTTTGACACACTTTACACTATAGGATCTTTGGTACACTTTACACTACAGGATCTTAGACACAGTTTACACTACAGGATCTTTGACACACTTTACACTATAGGATCTTTGGTACACTTTACACTACAGGATCTTAGACACAGTTTACACTACAGGAACTACTGACATGTTTTGCACTACAGGACCTTTGACACACTTTACACTGGGATTTTTAACGCGCTTGACAGGAGTTACGGGTTTTTTTTCGTGATTTATATTACAGGAGTTTTAACGTGATTTACATTGCAGGAGTTTTGACGTGATTTACACTGCAGGATTTTAACGTGATTTACATTGCAGGAGTTTTAACGTGATTTACATTGCAGGATTTTAACATGATTTACATTACAGAGTTTTACGTAATTTACATCACAGAGGTTTTACGTGATTTACATTACAGGAGTTTTAACGTGATTTACTTTACAGGAGTTTTAACGTGATTTACATTACAGGAGTTTTACCGTGATTTACAATACAGGAGTTTTAACGTGATTTACATTACAGGATCTTTAATGTGCTTTACCGTGCAGAATCTTTATTGCATTTACACTACAAGATCTTTAACACATTTTACTTTACAGGATCTTTAAAACGCTTTACATTGCAGGATCTTTAACGTATTTTACATTACTGGACATTAAACATGCTTTACATTACGGGATCTTAACGCATTGTACATTACAAAATCTTTAACACACTTTACATGGCAGGATCTTTAATGCCCTTTACACTATAGAATCTTTGTTACCTCACTTTACACTACAGGGCGCGATCTCAGATCGTGAACTTAGGTAAGTTTGGTTTGGGCCAAAGCAAGCTTAGAACAGACACTGTGAAGATAAGAAAGCCTGTGCTAAGCGATTGCCTCCCTTTAAGAACATTGTTAGCGATAAGTACAGTGCAGTCCGTTATGGCGACCCACGATCCGTCTTGCCATCGTGAAGGGTGCACTGACCTGTCAGATTGGGAAACGTCATTGCCCAACAGGCGGTACCCAGGCAGAATCAAACCCAGGCCTTTGGACTGGAAATCCGACATGTCAACCACTTGACCATCAAACACGCCTGGGGTTGAAGAAGAAGAAGAAGAAGAAAAAAAACAGGCTTTAGGGATGTGTTCAGCATGTCCACACTCCAGAGGACACTTAACTTGCAGTGGAAACAGTTCACTGACGGTAGACGGGACAGTGAACAGTCCAGAGATTTACGCACGGTGTGTGTGGGTGTGTGGGGAGTGGGGGTGGGGTGGGGTGGAGGGAGACTACAAGTTTGGGGGGTGGAGGGTGAGACATCCAAACCCACCCCCACCCTGCCCGTGTGAAGTAAGTTTCGCTCCAGACGTAGGGTGATAAATCACAGACCTTCAGCAGCAGGGCCAGACCAGACAGTCCCTGAGGAATACTATGATGCTGTACGTCTTCCCAGGTAGACCCGGGCAGAAAATATTGGACGGATTTGCGGAGTGGGTGTGAAGACACAAAGGATGGGAGATGTACTTGCTGCGACAACAGATTCGTACGGAGTGCCATGATCGCCAACGCCGTGCAGCATGGCACATGATAATAATGATGATGATGATGATGATGATGATGATGATGATGATGATGCTGATGCATGATGATGATGATGATGATGATGATGATGATGATGTGATGATTGCTGGTGATGATGATGATGCACATCTTTTGTTTTCTGTTATCTGAGAGAGAGACAGACAGACAGACAGAGACAAAGACAGAAACAAGGAGAGAGAGAGAGACGGGGACAGAGAGAGACAGAGACAAGAGAGACATATACACACACAGAAGACAGATAGATAGAGTTCAGAACACTTTATCATTCAAGAATAATAGCATTAAGTCCCGTTGGACCTGACTTACATCTAGTCCTGGGATAGACAGGATTTTTTTTTTTGCATATTTACTAGTGTAATGAACGGCCACTCCCCCCCCCCTCTCTCTCTCTCTCTCTCTCTCTCTCTCTCTCTCTCTCTCATTCATCTTTCATATAACTCTGGCTCACGTTTGTATTTTATCAACTTCAAAAGGTACATGTCAAGGCACAAACTACCAATTAAAGTCATATTTTTAAACTTGCCATTGATAATCGACATATCTGATAAAAACAAAAAATGCTATATAAAAGAAACGACGTCGATGAATCAGTAATACGAAACAGAGTGAAAAACACAGGGTGAAAAGGACAAGGTGAAAACAGGGTGAAAATAGGGTGAAAAGGACACAGTGAAGAAGACAAGCTGGTGCCAGACCACAGTAAAATTAAAGGAAACAGAAAATGTCCAATTACCGGTGATGTGACGAAATAGGATGTGGAGAGACAGAACACGCCTGTGTCAGTGGTTATTAATGGTCATGCCGCCATTAACTGGTCAGTACTGTATCAAAAAGACAAAACATGATAATTTGGGGTCAGAGAACAGATGAACGAAGAAAAGACAGAAAATGGAAAGCAGATGACAGTGTGGAAGTCTTTGACGGGGGAAAACACATTAGGTCTCTTAGACACTGACTGGCCATACCGTCACTAACAGGTAAACAGTGTACAGTTTAAAGGGCCAACCTTATCAGCTGTGGTGTGGCATCAGCATCACCGACTACGAAGACATTGCCCACAACACAGTCAGCTGGTGACAGCAGTGCACACAGGGCACAATCACATGTGAGCAACGCACAACAGCTGATATTCAACAGAAGAGAGACCGGTGGAAACAGAATCCAAGACTGGAGGGTTCTGGTCCATTCAGCATGTCCTTCGGTTCTATCCACCATAAAAAGACAAAACAAACAAACAAAAATAAAAATGAAAATGAAAACAAGCAATGAAAAAAGAAAGAAGAAAAAGAAAGAAAAAAGAAGGAGGAGGAAGAGAGCTACATCAACAATAACAACAAAATAGCAACAAATAACAAGAGCGATAATCAAAAACAAAGCAAGCAAACGAAACGAAAGAAGCATCAGGATCTATCCACAAACACGACTATCGACAGAAATGTGATGGACTCGTCTTCAGCACTGATGATCCAATGGAAACAACATGTCTGAATTCCACTTAAAAAAAGAAGAAAAGACAAAAAAAAGAAAAAAGAAAAAAGAAAGAAAGAAAGAAAACCACATCAAGCGATGTGACGACCAGTACTTTGATACATCCGTCAGACTGACAGGAGGTAGATCAGCCAGTCAATAATAGGAACAATGTGAAAGATGATAAACTGGGGTCAGACAAAAATTCCAGTGAGGAGAGTCGGCAGAAAATGGAAAGTGAATGGACTGTTGGTCTGCGATATTAGTGGATAGGGGAAGGCACAGAACACGTGTATTAAAGACATTATTTATCACTGATATGTACATATTGAAGATAAATGACGAGATGGGTGGATGATAAACTGGGGCCAGACAGTGTAGAATGATACCTGCCATCAGACAGAGACCAGTGAAGGGCAGTGTGGTGATATATGACGTGGAGACAGGAAACCTCTTTTCAGGTCCTCCATGGACAGGGGACCACAAACTGGTAAAGACCGTGAAGAAAGGAAAGAGAGAGAGAGAGAGAGAAGAGAGAGAGAGAGAGAGAGAGAGAGACAGGCAGATAGACAGACAGACAGAGACAGACAGACAGAAACAGAGACAGACAGAGACAGAGATACACAGAGAGACAGACAGATACAGAGACACAGAGAGAGACAGACAGACAGACAGATACAGAGACAGAGAGAGAGAGAGACAGACAGACAGACAGTACAAAAGAGACAGACAGACAAACAGAGACAGAGAAAGAGAGAGACAGACAGACAGAGACAGAGAGAGACAAACAGACAGACAGAGACACAAAGAGAGACAGACAGACAGCGACATAGACCGACAGACAAACAGAGAAACAGAGAGGCAGAGACACAGAGACACAGACAGACAGAGACACAGACAGACAGACAAAGAGAGACAGAGATAGAGAGAGATAGAGAAAAATAAACAGACAGAAATCAAGTTTTATTTGCAACTCAAAAAGGAATTCATCACACTCAAACAGTTACTTGTGAGTTCCATTCAGTCAACCAACACTTTCCTGACAGACTTGTCAGCCTGCTCCAATCCTCATGCACTGGCAAGGTCTTGAAATGGGGAGGACGGGGGTTGGGGGAGGGGAGGTGCTGGAACAAGATCTATGAAACACTAAACCGACATCACCAGACTGACTGGAACGTCAAGCCGGGCAGCCAACGCGCCGGTTTTCATGTTGTGATTTAGATTTGAACCCAAGAAACTAAAGTTTGAATCCACGGCTGAACTAGCAGGGCCTGCCATTACACACACACACACACACACACACACACACACACACACACACACACACACACAACACACACACACACACACACACACAAAATACACACACAAAACACACACACACACACACACAAAACACACACGCACACACACACCACAAACACACACACACACACACACACACACACACACACACACACACACACACACACACACACACACACATCTTGTCGATATAAAATCATCACTGTTTTTATTGTTTAAAAAGAGAGAATGAACAAATAAAAACACTGGTCGCTGTGTATCTCCAGTGGACAACAGACACTGATTAATGGAGGACTGAGATCTGAACCCCGGCACCAGTCTCCTGTGTTGCCAGGGGCAACAAGACAAGATGGAGAAACAGGAAGTCGGCCGGACTTGTGTACTCCACTGATTGCCGTCACTGGACAAGACTCAGGAATCTGTTGGGGTTTTTTGTTGTTGTTGTCGTTGTTGTTTAAACTTGTTTTTGATTTGTTTTTAACATGGTACAAAGACAAATTTCACGACAGAAATAGAAATGCTTAATGACGATAACAGTGAGAAGACTGAACAAAATAAGGATCATGATAATGATAATGATGATAATGATAACTGGATGTTTATATAGGGCCTTTCATCAAGCACACAGCGCTTTACAATATACACATTTTCATGATCATATGCACACACACACACACACACACACACACACACACACACACACACACACACACACACACACACACACACACACACACACACACTCACACACTCACACACACATACACACAAACTCACACACATATGTATATATCAACACATACACACACACACGAACGCACACATACACAAGCACGCACACATTCGCGCACACACACACAACACACACACACACACATACACACACACACACACACACACACACACACACACACACACACACACACACACACACACACACACACACACACACACACACACACACACGAACAACACAACACACACTTTGAAATAATATGTCAAAATATCCAAAAAAAAGATTGAGGAGGTGGGCACTAATGAAAGAACAGCAGGAAAAGACGTTTTGAGCTTAAACATACATGACATTATCGCAAATGTATGGAATCTGTGTGTCTTGTGTGCAATTTTGTGTGAAGCTTCATTACAAATTGAAAACACAAAATTAAAATAAATAATACCGTAACACACACGTTGTCAGCAGTTTTGGTCAAAGACAACAGGTAGCTGACAGGATTCACGATGATTTTGTCAAATAAGAGTCAGTGGACAGGACTGGCCATACGACAACGGTGCCTATCTCCTTGTGGTCAGGATTGGCCATACGACAACGGTGCCTATTTCCTCGTGGACAGGATTGGCCATACGACAACGGTGCCTATTTCCTTGTGGTCAGGATTGGCCATACGACAACGGTGCCTATCTTCTTGTGGACAGGATTGGCCATGCGACAACGGTGCCTATCTCCTTGTGGACAGGATTGGCCATACGACAACGGTGCCTATCTTCTTGTGGACAGGATTGGCCATACGACAACGGTGCCTATCTCCTTGTGGACAGGATTGGCCATACGACAACGGTGCCTATTTCCTGGTGGACAGGATCGGCCATACGACAACGGTGCCTATCACCTTGTGGACAGGATTGGCCATACGACAACGGTGTCTGTCACCTCGTGGACAGGATTGGCCATACGACAATGGTGCCTATCTCCTCGTGGACAGGATTGGCCATACAACGGTGCCTATCAGCTCGTGGAAAGGATTGGCCATACGACAACGGTGCCTATCACCTTGTGGACAGGATTGGTCATACGTTAGCGGTGCCTATCACCTCCTGGACAGGATTGGCCATACGACAACGGTGCCTATCACCTCGTGGACAGGATTGGCCATATGACAACGGTGCCTATCACCTTGTGGACAGGATTGGCCATACGACAACGGTGCCTAATTCTTTGTGGACAGGATTGGCCATACGATAACGGTGCCTAACACCTTGTGGTCAGGATTGGCCATACGACAACGGTGCCTATTTCCATGTGGTCAGGACTGGCCATACAACAACGGTGCCTATCACCTCGTGGAAAGGATTGGCCATACGACAACGGTGCCTATCACCTCCTGGACAGGATTGGCCATACGTAGGGGTGCCTATCACCTCCTGACAGGATTGGCCACACGACAACTGTGCCTATCACCTCGTGGACAGAATTGGCATTACGACAACGGTGCCTATTTCCTTGTGGACAGGATTGGCCATACGACAACGGTGCCTATTTCCTTGAGGACAGGATTGGCCATACAACAACGGTGCCTATTTCCTTGTGGTCAGGATTGACCATACAACAACAGTGCCTGTCTCCTTGTGGACAGGATTGGCCATACGACAACGGCGTCTATCTCCTCGTGGTCAGGATTGGCCATACGACAACGGTGCCCATCTCCTCGTGGACAGGATTGGCCATACGACAACGGTGCCTATCACCTTGTGGACAGGATTGGCCATACGACAACGGTGTCTATCTCCTTGTGGACAGGATTGGCCATACGACAACGGTGCCTATCTCCTTGTGGACAGGATTGGCCATACGACAACGGTGCCTATTTCCTGGTGGACAGGATCGGCCATACGACAACGGTGTCTATCACCTCGTGGACAGGATTGACCATACGACAACGGTGCCTATCTCCTTGTGGACAGGATTGGCCATACGACAACGGTGCCTATCACCTCCTGGACAGGATTGGCTATACAACAACGGTGCCTGTCTCCTCGTGGTCAGGACTGGCCATACGACAACGGTGCCTATCATCTCGTGGACAGGATTGGCCATACGACAACAGTGCCTATCTCCTCAGCTCTCTGCTTTACCTTCATCAACTGTGAGCCGGGTCAGCTGTCCATCCACAGGCGGGTAGACCAGACCCGGCATGGACACAGAGTTATGTCTGGACAGACTGGAACAGCGGGGACGTGACCGCTATGCTAAATGGTCGTGTGCAATGACTCATTTAACCCCCATCTCCTCCCTCCTAACCAAATACACCACGGTATTATTGTTTGTAGAAGTAATAGTAGTAGTACTAGTAGTAGTAGTAGTAGTAGTAGTAGCAGTCGTAGTAGTAGCAGCAGTAGTAGTAGTAGTAGTAGTAGCAGCATTGTCATTATCTTAAATATATTCATCATCTCTTCATCACTGTTACTATGATTATGATTATGATGATTGTGATTATGATTATGATTATGACTATGATTATGATGACAACGATGATGATGATGATGATGACGACGACGATCATCATCATCATCGTCATCATCATCTTTTTTTTAATCATTGTTATTGATATTATTATTATTATTATTATTATTATTATTATATTATTATTATTGTTATCATTATTATTATTATATTATTGTTATTATTATTATTATTATCATTATCATTACTATTATTATTATTATTACTATTATCATTATTATTATTATTATTATCATTATCATCTCATTATTATTATCATTATTATTATCAGAAATAATTGGTGATTTTAGCAGACACGTCAGACAGAAGACAGAGATAATGGATAATTTCAGCAGACAGATAAATCAGACAGAAGACAAAGATAATGGATGGCTTCAACAGACAGATAAATCAGACAGAAGACAAAGATAATGGGTGGCTTCTAACAGACAGATAAATCAGACAGAAGACAGAGATAATGGATAATTTCAACAGACAGATAAATCAGACAGAAAACAGAGATAATAGATGATTTCAGCAGACAGATAAATCAGACAGAAGACAAAGATAATGGGTGCCTTCAGCAGACAGATAAATCAGACAGAAGACAAAGATAATGGGTGGCTTCAACAGACAGATAAATCAGACAGAAGACAAAGACAATGGATGATTTTTACAGACAGATAAATTATTATTATTATTATTATTATTATTATGAACATTTAGTACGCCTAATCAAATTAATGCCCTAAGCGT
Source organism: Monoplex corrugatus (assembly GCA_030674185.1). Classification (NCBI taxonomy): domain Eukaryota; kingdom Metazoa; phylum Mollusca; class Gastropoda; order Littorinimorpha; family Ranellidae; genus Monoplex; species Monoplex corrugatus. Next base: position 58,557,242 of record JAPXFY010000014.1, on the reverse strand, counting down.
TTACAATGGCAAAACATATAACCAGGATCACAAGCACACACACACACGCCCACAGAAGCACCCACACACACACAAACACACACACACACACACACACAAACACACACACAGCATGACATGCAAATACAATGACACATTGACACTAAGACACTATAATGTCACCATTACATTACATGGGGGGAAGGGGGCAGAGATTACCAGTTTTGGGAAACAGGTGAGTTTTGAGGGAGCGTTTGAATGTGGACAGAGAGGGTGAGTATCTAAGAGAGCGAGGTAACTGATTCCAGATGGTTGGAGCTTGATAGGAAAAAGAACGCTGCCCAAACCTTTTAGTGCGGACTATGGGGATACTATAGAGACGGGTATCAGATGAGGACCGCAAAGCTCGAGATGGCGTGTAGAGATGTAACAGATGGGTGAGATACTCAGGACAGGAAGACTCAATAGATTTGAAGCAGAGGCAGGCAATCTTGTAGGATATTCTTTGCTGAACAGGGAGCCAGTGGAGAGAACAGAGCAATGGCGTAACATGGTTAAATTTTGAAGAGCGGAAGATGAGACGGGCAGCATGATTTTGAACTTTCTGAAGTTTGTTAATGAGATGAGAGGGGGAACCAGAAAAAAGAGCATTACAGTAATCGAGACGGGATAGAACAAATGCACAGACAAGAGCCTTTGTCGTGTCTTCTGAGAGGAGGTGACGGATAGAAGCAATTCGGCGGAGTTCAAGAAAACAAGTCCGACAGACGTTGCTCACATGCTGGTGGAAGGACAGGGTTTGATCAAGAGTTACACCAAGGTTACGGGCAAAATGGGAGAGAGGGATAGATGAGTCAACAAGTGTGACAGAGGTTGGAAGAGAGGGGTGATTTTGGAGTTTGGGTGGGGTGATCAAGATCAATTCGGATTTCTCTCCATTTAATTTCAGTTTGTTTACAGTCATCCAATCCTTCAGGTCAGCTACACAAGATTGGGTTTTCTGGATCATGATGGGAAGGTCAGGGAGAGGCCCAGAGACATACAGCTGATTGTCATCCGAGAAAGAATGATGCTGAAGCAGGTGTTCTTGGACAATAGAGGAGACAGGGTAGGTGTAGAGAATGAAAAGTGGGGGGCCCAGAACAGATCCTTGTGGCACTCCGTAAGTCAGACAGGAAGGATTAGAAGAAAGACCATTGACAGAAACTACTTGCAGACGATTGGTGATGTAAGAATGAAACCAGTTCAAGACAGTATCATGGAGCCCAAAAGAGTGATGTAGACGGGAGAGAAGGATAGAGTGGTCAATAGTGTCGAAAGGCAGCAGATGGGTCCAAGAGAGTCAAAAGTGATACGTTGTTAGAGTCGAGAGTAGTCAGTAAGTCGTTGCAGATTTTGAGAAGAGCAGTTTCGGTACTATGTCCAGAACGGTAAGCAGACTGAAGGGAATAGACAAGGTTATTGGAATGAAGGTGGTTTAACAGCTGGTCAAGAACAACTTTCTCTAAGACCTTGGACAGAAAACAGAGATAATAGATGATTTCAGCAGACAGATAAATCAGACAGAAGACAAAGATAATGGGTGGCTTCAGCAGACAGATAAATCAGACAGAAGACAAAGATAATGGGTGGCTTCAACAGACAGATAAATCAGACAGAAGACAAAGATAATGGGTGGCTTCAGCAGACAGATAAATCAGACAGAAGACAAAGATAATGGATGATTTTTACAGACAGATAAATCAGACAGAAAACAGAGATAATAGCTGATTTCAGCAGACAGATAAATCAGACAGAAGACAAAGATAATGGGTGGCTTCAGCAGACAGATAAATCAGACAGAAGACAAAGATAATAGATGATTTCAGCAGACAGATAAATCAGACAGAAGACAAAGATAATGGGTGATTTCAGCAGACAGATAAATCAGACAGAAGACAAATATAATGGGTGGCTTCAGCAGACAGGTAAATCAGACAGAAGACAAAGATAATGGGTGGCTTCAGCAGACAGATAAATCAGACAAGACAAAGATAGTGGATGATTTCAGCAGACAGATAAATCAGACAGAGGAATGAGTTTGAAACTTTAGTCACGAGGGATTCGTGGCATCGGACAATCCCATATTTACTCCGATAGAAGATGATGACAGTAATCTCGTAGGTTCATTCAGCCTATACAAACCCTGAGCAAGATCTTGAAACGGGAAAGGGAATGGAATATATGAAACACTGGCACCACCAGAAGGATTGGAACATGAAGATGGACAGCCAACAGGCCAACGGTTATCTTACAGGTTTTAGCTTCAGTTTCAATTTCTCAAGATGACATCGCCACGCTCGGAATGAATTCCATATGCACTAACGTCACAGGTGCCATGTGATGGAGAAGATCCAGAATGATCGTGGCTGGGGCCAGCACCAGGAGTGCGGGGCCCTTCCCCTCTCCCTCGCTTCAAATTCATATTCATATCACTTTTTTTTTTTTCAACCAAGACTTTAGAAAGGCAAGAAGGCTAATTGGTCTTCAAGAGATGGGACCTGGGAAATCAACCTATATATCTCCAATGGTTTTTTACCAAGGCAAACAGGCAATGCGCTGCTCTTCACGACTTTCAACTGCCGTGGGATCTTTACCATGCGCAGCCAGAAGGCACACGGGTCCGACTCGTTTTTTCGTCCCCTTCCGAAGGACTAGACGTTCAATTCGATTTTCCGGTCAAATTGGGGAGAAAAGTTGAGGCCTCTACGGGGAGCGAACCCTGGGATCCCCAATTTAGTTATTGGCAGGCGATATCTTACAGGGTTGAATTGAACTCCTGACATGAA
>JAPXFY010000014.1:58539435-58549435 GCA_030674185.1 Monoplex corrugatus | reverse complement strand
TAAAAAAATGAAATGAAATGAGATCAAATGAAATGGAACAAAATAAAGTAAAATGACTCCCAATATGGTTAATCAAATCGAACAATCTCCCTGTTTACATACGTAACAGAAAATCCACTTTGTGTACTTCTCAAGGTCACCGTGACCTTGAAGAGCTTCGGTTGAAATAAAACCTGCTGTGCATTGAGGACTTTTTTTTTTTATTCTGTTAATATTGTCAGAAGTTTCATAGTGTTGGTCACACTCTCTTCTACACAATAGTGTTGATTGTAAGTGCTGTTCTGATATATGTGACCTTGACCACGGTGTCATGACCTCTAAACTTGTTCCTTCATGATTTATGTTCAGTCCACACATTGGACCCACGTTTGGTACAGACCCATTCTGAAACAGCTGACAAACTGTCGCTCCCACAGACAGACACAGACACAAACAAAATAGAATGAGATAGAATAAAATGAGATGAAATGAAATGAAGTAGAGTAAAATGAAATAAAATAAAATAAAATGAAATGAAATGAAATAAAATGAAATCGAATATTCTATTTTACGTCTAATATCACTTGTAGTGAAAAGACGTTAAATCAAAGAACGAACACAAACAAACACACACAGACACAAACACACACACACACACACACACACACACACACACACACACACACACACACACACACACACACACACACACACACAGACAAACACACACACACACACGCAGACAAACACACACACACACATATATATATGTATATATATATATGTATATATATACATATATATGCATATATATAGATAGATAGATCGATAGATAGATATAGGTATATATATATAATTATATACATGTATGTATATATATGTGTGTGTGGTGGTGGTCTTTGATTTAATGTCTATTCACTAAAGTGATTTTAGACAAAAAAACAAAAAACAAAAAAACAACAACAAAAACCACTTGGAAATGGTTAATTTTCAGGAAAAAGAAATGAACAAGAAAAATTCACAAATGACGTTATCATAATTAACGATTGAAACAGTAAACTTAGCTAACCATAACACTGAACATGAGAAGTAATGGCGCGTTAAAGATAATTCACTATAGGACTTTTTGACAGGCTAACAAAAAATTCATATGTTAAGGATGGTGAGGCAAATATGTCAGAAACTCTCTTCGTTGATAACGTAGGTATATGTCGTTTTACTCGAACGCATGAAAGAATATGACTATGTATAATCTTCTTTCCACACAGGCACACCACATTCCTGGTGTATTTTGTTTTGAAAGCATCAAGTTTCCACCTATACATAAGGGATTGTATACTTCTACTGGCAGGGAACCGCCTAGGTGTTTTGCTAATTTCAAAATTCATGTAACACTTTTCATACTTTTTCTGTTTATCTTGAAACTGCTTCCATACGTAGGCGTCCACTAAGGTATAACACTCATGCAATGAGAGGGAAAGTTGTATATGTTTTGAATCTGGTGAGCTCTTTGCCCCCCGTTTGGCAGCCCTATCAACCATATCATTGTAATGAAAAGAACTATGAGATGGTATCCAGCAGAAAGTAATATCAGTGCCTCTTAAGGATAAACTATTAATCAAGTGAGTAATTTCCAATATCATTTCAGATCTTGTTTGTAATTTTGATAATTCAAGAGCTTGAAGTACAGATTTTGAATCAACGCAAAAAAGTATCTGGGGAATTGTCCTAGGAAGATTTATCATATAATTCAAAGCCATTAAGATTGCAAAGAGTTCTGCAGTAAAGACAGATTTATTAAGTCCTATATAGAAAGATTTCTCAATTTTGAGAGCAGGTATTAAAAATGCTGAGCCTGCTTGTCTTTCAATTATTGAACCATCAGTGTAAACTTTCAAGTGATCGGAATAAAAGTCTTCTATATGACATTTAACGTGACTTGCCAGTAAGTTGATATTATCTTCTTTTTTTAAGTCAGTGTGGTGTATGTCAAATCGTGCTCTTTGGAGTTCCCAACTGGGTACTGGTGAAAACGAAGGTCTTAAAGTTACAGGACCTGTGTCTAAATCAATTCCAGAGCCTTTCATAACTTCAGCTGTAAATGTTGCAAGCGTGACCTGTGAGGATATTGATTTAGCTCTTTTTGGAAAGTCGGTATCTGATCTTACTTTTGTCTCTGTTTTGATGCTATTTTCTATGGTAGTGTTTCTTAACAGAAATTTAGTAGAAGCGACTTTCCTTTGTTCATCAAGTGGCAACAATTTGATTGCATTGTATGTGCGATGGCAACAGGCATGCATTGGAAGACCCAGCGCAAGTTTGAAACCTTTACAATCTATGCTCTGCAGTTTTGTAAGTGTTTTGGTGCACTGAAGAATATTTCTTGGGCATAGGTTAATTTAGATCTAATAAGCGATTTACTGAGATGAACAAGTGTTGATGTATCTTGTCCCCATATCTGTTTGCGAACTATTTTCAAGAAATTTAAACTTTTTTGAGCTTTTGTTAATAAGTGTTCAATATGCTGATTCCAAGATAATTTGGCTGTAAGGAAAACCCCTAAGAATTTAATTGACTCATTATACTGAAGAAGAGTATCTCCCAGTTTGAACGTGGGAACATTTGCTGGGTTAGCTCCACTGTTAAACAAAACTATCTTTGTTTTTTCCACGGATAGATGCAGTCCATTTTCTACCATATATCGTGCTATTTTATCGAGTTCTAATTGATAACATTTACGCGTATAATTAAGACAGCGCAAAGGAGTTTTTCTTTTCATATTTACCTGCATCCACATGCATAAATCATCAGCATATTGAACTAAAGTTACATGTTTAGAAATTTTACTGGGTAAGTCATGCAATAATATCATGAAGAGAAGGGGAGCAATAACGGATCCCTGAGGGATACCCATTTGAAGAAATCGTTTTGAAGAATACACATTTTCGATCCTCGTTTGAATTACACGGTCTTCTAAGAAGCATTGGACATAATCAAAAATGTGACCTGTTAGCCCAATACTTTTCAATTTGAGTAATAATCGGGAGTGCCATACCTGGTCGTATGCTTTAGTTATATCAAAAAATGTAGCTAAAACACATTGGCGTCTGGCAAATTGTTGTTTGATATTAGTGGTTAGCTTTGTTAGGAGTTCCACTGGTGACCTGCCTTTTCTAAACCCTGCCTGATTCACTGGTAATATGTTGTTCTTTTCACAGTAGTACATCAATCTCTTTAGAATTATTTTCTCCATAAGTTTACATACGTGCGATGTTAATGCAATTGGCCTATAGTTTTTCAAGTCAATATTGCATTTACCTGCTTTTAGTACAGGAACCACTATTGATTGTTTCCAATAGTCGGGCAGTTTGCCGCTATTCCAGCATTTTTTAAACATATTATGTAGCAAGATTAAAAAATTTTCTGGTAAATTTTTCAACATCTCATTGGAAATTGCATCAAATCCTACTGATGTCTTTTTATTTGGAATTGATTTAATGGCATCTTTTAATTCTTGGAGCGTGATTGGTGCATTTACATAGTGCGTATTATCTGGGACAGGATCCTTGTATGCGTCGGTCTTTTCTTCCTGTACCCTATAATTTCTACTAGAGGCAGGAAGTCCTTCTACTCGACAGACCTCAGCAAACATGTCTGCAAAAGCTTCTGCTTTCTCCTGTGAGCTAGGTAAAGGGTTGTTTTCTAGCTTTACTGGAATTGATGGCAACTTGATCCCTTTTTTCATTGTTTTCAGTTTTTCCCAAATCTTTTGCATATCTTTATGGTCACTTACTTCATATGTACAAAAAGATGTCCAATATTGTTCTTTAGCTTGTTCTATGACTCTGTTACAGTTTATGTTCGCACTTTTCATTGCCGTATGATTTTCAGGTGACCTATTAGCTATATATTGTTTGTATTTTTCTTTCTTTTCGTTGACTGCCTTTTCACAATCTTTATTCCACCAGACTTTTCCATGATGTTTTCCTGTTTTTGATGCTTTAAGTTCTGGAATTGAAATTTTTGCAGCCCTTAAGAGTGACTTACAGAAATCTGCGTACATATCGTTTAAGGTCGTTGTTTCAGATAGATCTGTTCTTGTATTTCGTAGGAAAGCTTTAAAACTGGCCCAATCTGCGTATTTATAGTTAAACTTGGGTAAACTATCTTGTGGTATTGCATCAAACTCAGTGATCAGGTTAAGGGTAAGAAGTATGGGGATGTGATCTGATCCCAACAAGTCATCCTCTGTTTGCCATGTGGCATTTGGTGCTAGCGATGGTGAGATTAAGGTAAGGTCGATAGCTGTGGGTCTGTGGGTTAGTATATCAGGGACACGGGTCACGCGTCCATTGTTTAGTAAGTATAAATTGGAATCTATAATATTTTCAATCAACCTGTTGCTAGTTATGTTTTTACAATTCTTGTCCCAAAATGGGGCATGTGCATTAAAATCACCACCAACTATCCACTTGTCACGTTGGTCATGAAAATGTTTCAGCCACTCAGTATTCACAGAATCGGGACCTCTTGGTAGATAAACAGAGGCCAAATTCAGAACTAATGATGATGAACATTTTATAATGATTGCACATGAAGAAATAGATGAGGACGATTTTGGTACTGGCGATGATCTTTCGCAGTAGTTCAGTCCTTCACGAACATATATAGCTGTTTGTATTCGGCCACCGTCATTGATAGAGTCATATACTGGTGGATAATAAAACCCCGATATTTTAGATATATTGGTTTTGGTGGTATTCAACGATCGTAGAAGCAAGACTTGGATGTTTCTAGAAGATAGATAGTTACTCAAATAGGGAATATTTTTAACAATGGAACGTGCGTTCCACTGAACAATGTTCATGTCACTAACTACACACTTTTTCATGATGAACGGTTGAATAAGCTTGGAGTGATATCCTACATTTAGACAATTAGATAATCAATAACTGTAACGTTGAAGTAAAATTTATCATAAGTAAGCAAACAAGTATCTAAGTAAAACAATATATTTGAGTAACTGAACAGAGAGGAACTGAATATGGGCTGAATCTAAAATGACCAGGGAGGGAAGAAAAACTGAGGGTGAAAGTCGGGTCTTGATTGATGGCGTTGATGGGTTGATCTCCTCCTCGGTTTTTCCCAGAAAAGCTGATGGACATGCCTACCTATGTTTCTGGCCAGAACGCTCGCCCCTCTGGAGGTGGGATGTACGTCGTCCTGGCTGACTTGGGTGAAGTTGCGTGTTTGCAGATTATTGTGGCTGATGTAGTTGACATTTGCTGCGTTGAGGAGTTTCTCTTTGGTCAGGACATTATGGAGCTCCCTTTTCACGTTCAGGTGCTTGTTCCTTACGGGAGCGACCTGACTTAACACTACCTTGGCTTTTGGAAAGTGGGTGTTAATTGATTTTACACAGACGTCTAGATTGGTAGTACATTCTTTTGGCTCTCTTGTTTTTAGATCAGTTATACCGACGTGTAAAAGAACGCAGTCAGGTTCAGGTGTCAGCTCTTTTTTAGATTTTTCAATAGCTCGTTTACAATCCTCGATGTTACGTATCTTTCTCGTCGCCACCTGGAAACCGTAGGACGATCCTAATCTCTGTCCCTCCACTTTGTTCAAGACGGAGTCATGAATAATGAGGACACGTGGGAGATCACTGGACTTAGATCTGGGACGAGTTGATACAGTAGTTTTGACGTCACGTTTTGGTTTGGTAAAGACGTCATGCTTTCGCTTGATGGTAGTTCTCCGTCCAAGATCAACGTTTGCCTGATCTTCTACTTTGGGCGGTTGAGTGCGCATTCCGCGTATGTTGAAAATTTGTCCATCGGTGATGTGGTGGAAAAGTCACCGTGGACTGCGGAATCAGTCTGGCACGCTGTGGTGGTAGTTTTCGTGCACTTTTTGACTTCGCGCAGCTCTTGTATGATTTTGATATTATCGAGATGTTGTTTTCTGTCAGATAGAAGCGTGTCTGTGAGGCGGCTGATTTGTTCTGACATTTGGTGAATAGTATATTTTAAAATGTCTATTTCTCTGACCGCCTCTTGACACGCCTCTTGACAGTGACAACCACATGATGTTAGGCCTACTGACCGTGGTTGTGGAGCCGATGGCCGACTTGGTGATGGCAAACCTGTCGGAGCGGAGCTCTGATTTTCTTGACGATTGTCGTCATCTGGAGTGTTCGTAGGTGATGGTGTCTCTGTCTTGTTGTTGCCTTTCCTGGTGGTGGTCGTCTTGGTTTTCTCTTTTGTGAGACAACGTTTTGAGCGTGTCATTTTTCAGCCCACTTGATTCCTCTCTGAAAATGTTCAGTTAGTAAGCCGCCATCTTGGCGTAGGAATCTATGTGTGTGTGTGTGTGTGTGTTTGTGTGTGTGTATGTGTGTGTGTGTGTTTGTGTGTGTGTGTGTGTGTGTGTGTGTGTGTGTGTGTGTGTGTGTGTGTGTAGACGAAACAGGAAAAAATCTCCTTCTAAGCAAGAACTTTGCAGTTTCTTCCATCTGCGTCAACAACAACACCCCCTCACAGCCCACTGTTATCTTCTTGTTCTCTTGTCTTTCTGTCTTTTGCAAACTTCAAGGTGCATTTATTCAATGCTCAGTCTGTCTGCTGTTATCAAAACATTGAATCTATCTCAGATTTTATTCTTGAAAACAACTTTGAATTGATTTATTTTTCTGACAGAAACTTGGCTGTAATCAAGTGGCCATGAGCCAAAAGTTAAACAACTGACACCTCCAGGTCACAAACTCTGTGCCTTCCCTCCAGCCTATGTTGGTGGTGGGATTACTGAGGTTTGTATAAATGTGTTTGAACCCCCTCTCTCCTTCATCCACTCCTTTCCCTTTTCTATTGTGTTATTTCAAACTGTTGATGTCGTTCTTCGTATGTCTGGTCAATTCTCTACACCTCACCACTTGCCATTTTCATCAGTCAGCACAACATCAAATATCATTTCTGTGCTGATGGCTCCCAGCTCTACAACAACGCATCTCCTGAAAATCTTTCAACTCTTCTTTCCAAAGCCTCTGGCTGTTCTGTCGAGATCCAGAACTGGTTGATACAGAATAAGGTACAGTTGAATGGAAATAAGACTAAAACAGTGCTCTGCTCACTGGCACAAAGCACAAGTTTTCCACCGTAAAGGCTTGTTTTATCCAACTAGGGGACAACACCATTGTACTTTCTGAATCAGTCGAGGACCTTGGTGTTGTTCTTGATCCTCAACTCTCCATGCAGAAATTCATCACCCAGACCTGTCAGTCTTGTTACTGTCAGCTGCGATGTTTCAGCTCTATTCACTGTTATCTTTCAACTTCAGCAGCATCTAAACTTGCAACTTCTCTGATCTTGCCTGGCATCGAATATTGTAACTCTCTGCTCTCTGGCTTGTCTGCTTATTCCGTTGCACGTCTACAGGGTATTCAAAATTCTGCGGTCCGTTTTGCCTTCGTAACAAGGGATATGCTAATATCACTCTCTTGCTTCAGTTTCTCTACTGGCTGCCTGTTTCTCAAAGAATTTCATACAAAATCAATACAATAGGCTACAAGTTTATCAGTGGCACTGCACCTGTTTGTCTTCGTGACCACCTCCGAATGTACAATGTAGGCCTACATCCCTGCCCGACCTCTCCGTTCTGCTTGTGATACTGAGTATCTACAAATTCCTTGATACAAATGTACCACAGTCAGTCACCATTCTTTTTCTGTGTCTGGTCCATACAACAGGAACGCTCTTCCCCCCATCTATTCGACAATCACAAACTCTGTCTTCCTTCAAGTGTAGCGTAAAGACATACTTTTTGTTCGGCAGTGATCCCCCCCCCCCCCTCTACATGTACACTCTTTTGTCCCACCTCCTTCCTGTCCCCCCCACCCCCCACCCTCCAGTTTGCGTGTGCTTCGTGCCCTGGAGTTTCGTCGTTTTGGGTGACTGCCTTGGTGAATGGTGAGAGTGTGCGCTTTGGTTTGATTCTTATATCAAGATTTGGCGCCTTATAAAACATGATTATTGTTATCATTATGAATACACATACACATATACATACATATACACACACATAAACGCATACACACATATACATACACACGTATATATTTATATAATACATGCACATACACACACACACACACATACACACACACACATACACACACACACACATACACACACACACACACACACACACACACACACACACACACACATACATACACACCTTCAGTCAATACGAAACAACCTCTTTTAACCTAAACACAGATAAAAAAAAATTAAAAATTTTTAAAACTCGTCCTGTTTGCTGCCAGGCTTCACAAACCAACCATTCTGACAGAATCAACAACATTAGTCTTTGATGCAGAAATAAGTTTATCTTCCTTTTTCATCTTAAGATCTAGCCTGTGAGTAGAATTTTGTGTGGGACCGAGAGGTCTTGTAGATCTGTAAAGTTAGATTTGGATGAATGGTGTAAAAAGCCAAGTTCTAACGATCCGCCCTTGTTAAGTGTCAGTGCAGATCTCCTGTAGGCGGGGATTGAGTGTGAAAACATCCTCTTGATCATACCGCTAGTTTGGTAAATAAATATTTCCCTTCTTGTTCTTCGGAATTCAGAATTCCAATCACAACCTGGGAGGACCATGAACAAGAGATCATTGTATCATATCAAGAGTAATAGAAGATAATTGCATGCTGATTATTACAAATAATAAACGGAAAGTCTATGATGGTGGTTCGAGGATCGATTGCATCGTTTCGTGTTGTGTAAGAGCCTGAACGTTTCAGGAAAGGTTTGTGTTTAACATGGCAGTGCTCTTGTGTTTTTTCTGATGAGAGGGGAGATGATCTGACCTGGCTAAATTATGGCCCTTTGATTCTCTCTGGCAACTGATAGCTCTTCCACAGAAAGTTGTGAAGAGCTGAAGTCTGGTTTCACACAATGGTATGAATTATGTCTCTCGTGAAGAGATGAATCCTTCCTCGGTAGCCTACCACAAGAATTTGGTATGTAACAGAGCGGCGGAGGTGAAAGGCCTCCAGTGTATCTAACAGGTTATTGATTTTCTCTTGGGTTCTTGCTAAAAGTCAAATGTTGTAGCCTTTGATTCTCTTCTAAGTAAAGTTGTATCCATACAGGGCAGCATTAGTTTCCCTTGCCTCGTACTTTTTGAAAAAGTGGTTTCTACATAATAACTCTCTCTCTCTCTCTCTCTATATATATATATATATATATATATATATATATATATATATATATATATATATTTGTGTGTGTGTGTACTGATTGTGTATTTGGTGTGCACTATATATATATATGTATATATATATATATTGTGTGTGTGTGTGTGTGTGTGTGTGTGTGTGTGTGTGTGTGTACATATACATACATGTAATATATATATATATATATATATATATATACATATATACATATATGTATCTCTCTTATTATACATATATCTGTGGAAGGTGGAACATCATAAGCAAACAAAAAACTCATACAAAGCTTAGACGAGAAGACAACATAACGAAGAAACGATACTGATGCACAGTCTAGATGAAAAGAATAATAGTTGTAAAATCACACATTTTTTAGTGGCATTCCTACAGAACAGGCCAGAGGTTCAGTTTGTTACCGTCTTTATTTCTGATTGATTATCAAGATGAAAGTTAATTTAGTATAGAACACCCTAGCCTTTGCAACCCTAGCAACCTAACAAACAAGACAGTGTTACACAGACTTCGGGAGGTACCCGCCAGTCTTCAGTAGGACTGTCGTACTTACCGTCTCTCTCTTGAGAGTGAAAAGGGGCCTGTTTGGGTTCTGAGTCAACCTGTCTCAACATTTTGTGTAGACATTGATTTCCAACGGAAATCACGCCATCTTAACCATCTAAACATGAAGACTGGAAACTTGATGCATTCAAAACAATATACACCAAGAATATAGTGTGTCTGTGTGGAAAGAAGGTAACACAGAGTCATATCCTTTCTTACGGTAGGGTAAA
>JAPXFY010000014.1:58531935-58534435 GCA_030674185.1 Monoplex corrugatus | reverse complement strand
GATATTGATATGGATATGTAGAGATATGGATATAGATACAGATAGATATGGAGATACAGAGATATAGATACAGATATAGCCAGATATAGATATAGGTATCGATATAGATATACAGAGATATGGGTATGGAGATAGATATAGATATATGACATAGATATAGATGGATAGTTATAGATACACAGATATAAGTACAGATATAGATTATAGGTAAAGATACAGAGATATAGGTATAGAGATAGATACAGATATATAGATATATACATCTAGACATAAGTACAGACACAGATATAGATATACATATGGATGTAGATATAGATATATAGATACAGATACATAGACAGATATAAGACAGATAAAGATACAGATAGAGATATGGATACAGATAAAGATACAGATACATATGTAGATGTAGATACAGATATATAGATATAGATGTAGATGTAGATATATACACGTCCGCTATCCAAAGCTTATATTTGTGCCTTTTACAGCAATCACACACAAGACAATAAAAATATGCAGTTCCGTCTTCAAGACAACAAAAACAAAACTGATAATCGTGATGATGATGGTGTTGTTGTTATTGATGATATGATGATGACGACATTGATGTGACGATGACTATAAATGATGCTGATGAATAGAACGCATGAGGGTTTTACCGATTGCTCAGACAATAATTTCATTGTGCTTCAGGTTTCTCAGCAGACAAGCGCAGGTTGATGGGAGACAACCGATGCTAAATTTGTACAACAACAACATGCTCGTTACTTCCCTTTGATCATCTGTTCCTCCCCCCCCCCCCCCCTCTTCTCCCTTCAGTGTTGGCAGTATTGGGTAAGTGTACCGTCTGTCGTGACACTCAGACAGCCACTAAGATGGTTGTAGTTTCACTAAAGTCATGTTTTCTAATTGCAGAGAAATCTAATCGGCCTGTGTGTGTGTGTGTGTGTGTGTGTGTGTGTGTGTGTGTGTGTGTGTGTGTGTGTGTGTGTGTGTGTGTGTGTGTGTGTGTGTGTCTGTGTGTGTGTGTGTCTGTGTCTGTGTCTGTGTCTGTGTGTGTCTGTGTCTATGTGTCTGTGTGTCTGTGTCTGTGTGTGTTGTCTATCTGTGTCCGTGTGTGTCTGACTGTGTCTGTGTCTGTGTGTCTGTGTGTGTGTGTGTCTGTGTGTGTCTGTGTGTGTCTGTATCCGTGTGTCTGTGTCTGTGTGCCTGTGTGCCAGTGTATCTCTGTTTTTGTTTGTGAAATCAACATATCTTTACGTGGTGTATACACACACTCACACATAACACACACACACACACACACATGTATACACACACACGAACGCGCGCACACACACAGACACATACACACACACACACACACACACACACACAAACACACACACAAACAAACACACACACACACACCCAAACACACACACACACGAACGCACACACACACACACACACACACACACACACACACACACACACAAACACACACACACATGCAAGCAAGCATACACACAAACACACACACATATTTACATACACACACGTGCGCGCACGCACACACGCACCACACCACACACACACACACACACACACACAAGCACGCGATGGGCACGCACACATGTTTAAATGGTAAGATACAATCCTGACCCTTATTGTTTTAACCAATGAAGGGCGAAGGGAGGTGTGATGTTGTTTTGGTGAGTCACGTGTGTGTGTGTGTTGTGTTAAGTGTGTGTGAGCGTGTGAGCGTGTGTGTGTAGTATGTGTGTGTGTGTGTGTGTGTGTGTGTGTGTGTGTGTGTGTGTGTGTGTGTGTGTGTGTGTGAGTGTGTGTTTGTGTGTGTGTGTGTGTGATAGAGAGAGAGTGTGTGTGTGTTGTGTGTGCGTGTGTGAGTGTATGTGTGTGCTGTGTGTGCTGTGTGTGTGTGTGTGTTGTGTGCGTGTATATGTGTGTGTGTGTGTTGTGGTGTGTGTGTGTGTTAGTGTGAGTGTGTGCGTGTGTGTTGTGTGACATCTTGATCTGTGATATGAAAGATTTGCAATTAAATGATAGTGCTTTAACTGGGTTCCTTTCTTTCTTTCTTTCTTTCTTCCTTTTTGTTTGTCTGTCTGTCTGTCTGTCTGTCTGCTGTCCGTCTGTCTGTCTGTCAGTCTTTCTTTCTTTCTTTGTCTGTCTGTCAGTCTGTTTGTTTGTTTGTTTGTTTGTTTGTTTGTTTGTTTGTTTGTTACTATTGCAGATGAAGATATGCATATCACCACAAATGCAGCCTAGCGTGTTGCTTATTCCAAAGACAGACCAGTATAAAGACACCAGTATAAAGATACCAGTATAAAGACAGACATAAGACCCAAACGCTAGACAGGACATGAAGACTTCACCAACACAAAGGTTTACGTGCAGGCTTAAGGTTTGTGTCATGATCATTCTGGATCTTCTCCATTACATGGCATCGGTGGTGTTAGTGGGTATGGGATCTATTTTCTAGCACGAAGACATTATT
>JAPXFY010000014.1:58524435-58529435 GCA_030674185.1 Monoplex corrugatus | reverse complement strand
GGAGATACCCAGGCAGGATTGAACTGAGGTCTTCTGACTAAAAGTCTGATGTCTTAACCGCTTCACTGAGTCAGTCTGTTTACCACTCTGTTCCACCAGGACACAGCTGATGCTAGATGTTAGAACTGTTCAGCTGTGTGTGTAGAGTTATGTTTTTGTTGTGTGTGTCTACTGTTCAGATCCTACAGAAGGTCTAACCTTCACAGTATCATGAGCGTTCACTGGACAAATTACACCATTTTAGATGGGCAAGATCCCTTCCCGTCATTCCCCACGACCCCTGATGTCCGTCGTCTTGAGCAGGGACAGTAACTGTGTGACCGACGTTTAGATACACTCTTTTTTCTTTAACTTGTTTTTATTCATTTTCAGACATATAGATCTTACAAACATCTTAAAATGTACACAATGCATAATCAACAGATCTAACAAAATGTAGATAGAACAAGCATTCATTGCAATACATATACATGTACATAGACACACATACACACATACATGTATACACACATCTACATCTACATCTATATCTATTTTTATATATATATATATATATATATATATATATGCACATACACATACACACACATATAATATACATACACACACATACATACATATACACATACATACACATATATACATATGTATACACATACACACACACAGAGACACATACATATACATACACAAACATATACACACATATATACACATGTACATATACATACATATACACATATACACACACATACATGTACATCCATATGTCTAACTGAAGCATATGAAGTTAGATACTCTCTTTGCCTTAGTGAATGTTGCTCAGCAATAAAGGGAAGGCCGTCAATATGGCCTGACCGTTTCCCTTTGTTCAATAAAGAGGAGAAACACGGAAGAAGAGAAAAGTTTGGGAAACAGTTGGAGGGAGCATTGATTTGCAATGTACATTGATTTTCCTCAAGATAACTTGATCTCATTCCTGAACACGACTTTTGGAAGACGTTTGCAGGAAACATAGTTACTGTTCTTTTAGGATGGAACTTGTGTGTCTATGAGTGTGCATTGTGGTCGTGTGAGTGTGTACTGTGCTGTGTGAGTGTGTACTGTGCTGTGTGAGTGTGTACTATGCTGTGTGAGTGTGTACTGTGCTGTGTGAGTGTGTACTGTGCTGTGTGAGTGCTTACTGTGTGAGTGTGTACAGTGTGAGTGTGTACTGTGTGAGTGTGTACAGTGTGAGTGTGTACTGTGTGAGTGTGTACAGTGTGAGTGCGTACTGTGTGAGTGTGTACAGTGTGAGTGTGTACTGTGTGAGTGTGTACTGTGTGAGTGTGTACTGTGTGAGTGTGTACTGTGTGAGCGTGAGTGTGTACTGTGTGAGTGTGTACTGTGTGTGTGTACTGTGTGAGTGTGCACTGTGTGAGTGTGAGTGTGTACTGTGTGAGTGTGTACTGTGTGAGTGTGTACTGTGGAGTGTGTGTACTGTGTGAGTGTGTACTGTGGAGTGTGAGTGTGTACTGTGTGAGTGTGTACTGTGGAGTGTGAGTGTGTACTGTGGACTGTGTGGACTGTGTGAGTGTGTACTGTGGAGTGTGTGTACTGTGTGAGTGTGCACTGTGTGAGTGTGAGTGTGTACTGTGTGAGTGTGTGTACTGTGTGAGTGTGTACTGTGTGAGTGTGAGTGTGTACTGTGTGAGTGTGTACTGTGTGAGCGTTAGTGTGTACTGTGTGAGTGTGTACTGTGTGAGCGTTAGTGTGTACTGTGTGAGTGTGTGTACTGTGTGAGTGTGTACTGTGTGAGTGTGTACTGTGTGAGTGTGAGTGTGTACTGTGTGAGTGTGTACTGTGTGAGTGTGTACTGTGTGAGTGTGTACTGTGTGAGTGTGTACTGTGTGAGTGTGAGTGTGTACTGTGTGTGTGTGTACTGTGTGAGTGTGTACTGTGTGAGTGTGTACTGTGTGAGTGTATACTGTGTGAGTGTGAGTGTGTACTGTGTGAGTGTGTACTGTGTGAGTGTGAGTGTGTACTGTGTGAGTGTGTACTGTGTGAGTGTGTACTGTGTGAGTGTGTACTGTGTGAGTGTGAGTGTGTACTGTGTGAGTGTGTACTGTGTGAGTGTGTACTGTGTGAGTGTGTACTGTGTGAGTGTGAGTGTGTACTGTGTGAGTGTGAGTGTGTACTGTGTGAGTGTGTACTGTGTGAGTGTGAGTGTGTACTGTATGAGTGTGTACTGTGTGTGTACTGTGTGAGTGTGCACTGTGTGAGTGTGAGTGTGTACTGTGTGAGTGTGTACTGTGTGTGTGTACTGTGTGAGTGTGCACTGTGTGAGTGTGAGTGTGTACTGTGTAAATGTGTACTGTGTGAGTGTGTGTAATGTGTTAGTGTGTGTACTGTGTGAGTGTGTACTGTGTGAGTGTGTGTACTGTGTGAGTGTGTGTACTGTGTGAGTGTGTACTGTGTGAGTGTGTGTACTGTGTGAGTGTGTACTGTGGGAGTGTGTGTACTGTGTGAGTGTGTACAGTGTGAGTGTGTACTGTGTGAGTGTGTACTGTGTGAGTGTGTACTGTGTGAGTGTGTGTACTGTGTGAGTGTGTGTACTGTGTGAGTGTGTACAGTGTGAGTGTGTACTGTGTGAGTGTGTACTGTGTGAGTGTGTACTGTGTGAGTGTGTACTGTGTGAGTGTGTGTACTGTGTGAGTGTGTGTACTGTGTGAGTGTGTACAGTGTGAGTGTGAGTGTGTACTGTGTGAGTGTGTACTGTGTGAGTGTGTGTACTGTGTGAGTGTGTACTGTGTGAGTGTGTGTACTGTGTGAGTGTGTACAGTGTGAGTGTGAGTGTGTACTGTGTGAGTGTATACTTTGTGAGTGTGTGTACTGTGTGAGTGTGTACTGTGTGAGTGTGTACTAAGCTCAATACCTATGGTCCACGAGCCTTCTCTGTTTCTGGTCCACTCTCCTGGAACAAACTTCCTCTCTCAGTCCGTCAGCAACCTACTTTTGTCTCCTTCAAGTCCGCTCTCAAAACTCACCTTTTCTCCTCTGCATAAAATCCTAACCTCACTCAACCCCCCCCCCCCCCCCCTGCAGCCTGTCTCCGCTCGGAGGAGAATCACATTTTTATAATATATAATTGTGTAAGGTGTGCTCTCTGTGGTTTTCCATTGCTTTTATTCTTGCTTTTATTGCTTTTATTCTTTCTCCTCATTTGTAGCCATGCGTGTGTTGTGTGTGTGTGTGTGTGTGTGTGTGTGTGTGTGTGTGTGTGTGTGCGTGTGTGTGTGTGTGTGTGTGCGTGCGTGCGTGTGTGTGCGTGCGTGCGTGCGTGCGTGCGTGTGTGTCTGTTTCAGCGCTTAGATTTGATTTTATCAAGATTTTGCGCTATATAAATATTGTAATTATTATTATTATTACTTTGTGAGTGTGTACTGTGTGAGTGTGTACTGTGTGTAGTGTGAGTGTGTACTGTGTGAGTGTGAGTGTGTACTGTGTGAGTGTGTACTGTGTGAGTGTGTGTACTGTGTGAGTGTGTACTGTGTGAGTGTGAGTGTGTACTGTGTGAGTGTGTACTGTGTGAGCGTGAGTGTGTACTGTGTGAGTGTGTACTGTGTGTGTGTACTGTGTGTGTGTACTGTGTGAGTGTGCACTGTGTGAGTGTGAGTGTGTACTGTGTGAGTGTGTACTGTGTGAGTGTGTACTGTGTGAGTGTGTATTGTGTGAGTGTGAGTGTGTACTGTGTGAGTGTGTACTGTGTGAGCGTTAGTGTGTACTGTGTGAGTGTGTACTGTGTGTGTGTACTGTGTGAGTGTGTACTGTGTGAGTGTGAGTGTGTATTGTGTGAGTGTGTACTGTGTGAGTGTGAGTGTGTACTGTGTGAGTGTGTACTGTGTGTGTGTACTGTGTGAGTGTGTACTGTGTGAGTGTGTGTGTACTGTGTGAGTGTGCATTGTGTGAGTGTGAGTGTGTACTGTGTGAGTGTGTACTGTGTGAGTGTACTGTGTGAGTGTGAGTGTGTACTGTGTGAGTGTGTACAGTGTGAGTGTGAGTGTGTACTATGTGAGTGTGTACTGTGTGAGTGTGTACTGTGTGAGTGCGTACTGTGTGAGTGTGTGTACTGTGTGAGTGTGTACTGTGTGAGTGTGAGTGTGTACTGTGTGAGTGTGAGTGTGTACTGTGTGAGTGTGTACTGTGGAGTGTGTACAGTGTGAGTGTGCACTGTGTGAGTATGAGTGGTATGTACTGTGTGAGTGTGCGATGTGTGAGTGTACCGTGTGTGTGTGAGTGAGTACTGTGTGAGTGTTACTGTGCATTGTGTGAGTGTGATTGTGAACTGTGTGAGTATGAGTGTGTACTGTGTGCGTGTAAGTGTGAATTGTGCGCGTATGAGTGTGCATTATGTTCGTGTAAGTGTGCATTGTGTGCGTGTGAGTGTGCATTGTGTGCGTGTGAGTGTGCACTTTGTGAGTGTGCATTGTGTGCGTGTGAATGTGTATTGTGTGCGTGTGAATGTGAATTGTGTGAGTGTGCACTGTGTGCGTGTGAGTGTGCATTGTGTGTGTGTGAGTGTGCATTTTGTGAGTGTGCACTGTGTGCGTGTGAGTGTGACTTTTGTGAGTGAGAGTGTGCATTGTGTGCGTGCGCATTGTATCTGAGGGATGATTTCTATCTGTGGCATAAGTGGCCTCCGATCCCTGAGGACATTGCAGTGTGTGCCATGGACAGGCCTCAGTGTTTTAGTCAGGGCAGAGTGACATGGAAACCTTGTTGTTACCCATGTATGGGACAAGCCAAGCCTGTCTGTAGCTCTAATGTGATACAGGGGGGATGGGGGGGGGGCTACAGCCGTTACAGCTTGAAAACAGTGAAAGGAGAGGCTACAGCTGTTACAGCTTGGTGCTGGTGAAGGGAGAGAGAACTCATCTTTTTCTAATCTTCTTCATTAATGTTCTTTTTGTGTCTGCCTCCTTCAAGACTGTTTCGTTTGTTTTCTTTGCTGTCCATGAAAC
>JAPXFY010000014.1:58501935-58511935 GCA_030674185.1 Monoplex corrugatus | reverse complement strand
GGAGCTGATTCTGATTTACAGTCTGTCGATAAGAGTGAAAATGACGGTAATTTAGCGCATGCAGGCGATATTTCGGTGTTGATGTCCGAAGTCGGACTTGACCCAGATACGAGTCGAAGTGGACATTACTAGCACTGGCGATCGTAAAAACGAAAGTACTGCTGCTCCTGGTGTGTTGTAAAGTATACTGAACAAGAAAATTTATAGTGTTGTGGGGGTTTCTGGGCTGGATGAAGAGATATGAATTTTTTTTTATTTTAAGTCGAGACGTTTAGAACTCCATGGCACAGGCGATTCACCTTTTTATTTACACTTTGGCAGTGAAGGGGTAAATAAACATGAAAACAATACGTGTGTGGTATGTGTCCAATGTGCGGACATCTTGATTTCCACAGGTCGATTGACAAAGGCGTATCATATAAACTGAATTACATCGAATTAAATTTATCAAAAATTTGTTGGTTGTTGTTTATGTAGATGGATAGACACACAAACAGTCACACACACAAAAAACAACAGATATACAGACAGATATACTGACACACAGATAGACAGTTAGACAGATATACAGACATAAAGACAGACATTCACAAAAACAGACACACAGATATACTGACACACAGATAGACAGTTAGACAGATATGCAGACATAAAGACAGACATTCACAAAAACAGACACACAGATATACTGACACACAGATAGACAATTAGACAGATATGCAGACATAAAGACAGACATTCACAAAAACAGACACACAGATATACTGACACACAGATAGACAATTAGACAGATATGCAGACACAAAAACAGACACACAGACAGTTAGACATACAGATGTACAGACATAAAGACAGACATTCACAAAAACAGACACACAGATATACAGACAGATATACTGACACACAGATAGACAATTAGACAGATGTACAGACATAAAGACAGACATTCACAAAAACAGACACACAGATATACTGACACACAGATAGACAATTAGACAGATATACAGACATAAAGACAGACATTCACAAAAACAGACACACAGATATACTGACACACAGATAGACAATTAGACAGATGTACAGACATAAAGACAGACATTCACAAAAACAGACACACAGATATACAGACAGATATACTGACACACAGATAGACAATTAGACAGATATGCAGACATAAAGACAGACATTCACAAAAACAGACACACAGATATACTGACACACAGATAGACAATTAGACAGATATGCAGACACAAAAACAGACACACAGACAGTTAGACATACAGATGTACAGACATAAAGACAGACATTCACAAAAACAGACACACAGATATACAGACAGATATACTGACACACAGATAGACAATTAGACAGATGTACAGACATAAAGACAGACATTCACAAAAACAGACACACAGATATACTGACACACAGATAGACAATTAGACAGATATACAGACATAAAGACAGACATTCACAAAAACAGACACACAGATATACTGACACACAGATAGACAATTAGACAGATATACAGACATAAAGACAGACATTCACAAAAACAGACACACAGATATACTGACACACAGATAGACAATTAGACAGATATACAGACATAAAGACAGACATTCACAAAAACAGACACACAGATATACTGACACACAGACAGACAATTAGACAGATATACAGACATAAAGACAGACATTCACAAAAACAGACACACAGATATACTGACACACAGACAGTTAGACATACAGATATACAGACATAAAGACAGACATTCACAAAAACAGACACACAGATATACTGACACACAGACAGTTAGACACGATATACAGACATAAAGACAGACATTCACAAAAACAGACACACAGATATACTGACACACAGATAGACATACAGATATACAGACATAAAGACAGACATTCACAAAAACAGACACACAGATATACTGACACACAGACAGTTAGACATACAGATATACAGACATAAAGACAGACATTCACAAAAACAGACACACAGATATACTGACACACAGAGACAGTTAGAACAGATATACAGACATAAAGACAGACATTCACAAAAACAGACACACAGATATACTGACACACAGATAGACAGTTAGACAGATATACAGACATAAAGACAGACATTCACAAAAACAGACACACAGATATACTGACACACAGATAGACAATTAGACAGATGTACAGACATAAAGACAGACATTCACAAAAACAGACACACAGATATACTGACACACAGATAGACAATTAGACAGATGTACAGACATAAAGACAGACATTCACAAAAACAGACACACAGATATACAGATGGATACACTGACACACAGACAGACAGACATACAGATGTACAGACATAAAGACAGACATTCACAAAAAACAGATACACGGTTACACAGACATATATACTGACACACGGATACACAGACATACAGACATAAAGACAGGCATTCACAAAAAAACAGACACAGATTATACAGACAAATATACTGACACACACACAAAGATACATAGACAGACATGCACACATAAAGACAGGCATTCACAAAAAAACAGACACAGATATACAGACAAATATACTGACACACAGATACAAAGATACACAGACAGACATGCACACATAAAGACAGGCATTGACAAAAACAGACACAGAGATATACAGACATTCAAACAAACAGA
The DNA here is from genome assembly GCA_030674185.1 of Monoplex corrugatus. Classification (NCBI taxonomy): domain Eukaryota; kingdom Metazoa; phylum Mollusca; class Gastropoda; order Littorinimorpha; family Ranellidae; genus Monoplex; species Monoplex corrugatus. Next base: position 58,509,239 of record JAPXFY010000014.1, on the reverse strand, counting down.
TAGACCACAACTACTAACACACAGACAGAGGAGCGAACAGACATACAACCACACTGACAGTCACACATACAGACACACACCCAGCCAGACACACAAACATGCAGGCAGAATGAGGAGCAATCAGGCATACAGACGTAAGGCAGACACACATAGGCACGCCAGAGATCAGTCAGAATCAGTCTCTGTATGCGGGAAGGGAGTCAGTCTGTGTCCGATCGGTGTAATGCTACGCCCCCACCCCCTACCCCCTAGCCCCACCCTCCACAAATGGAATCAAACTTTAGTGAAAGTGAGTGAAAATCCTCTGAGAGTGCTACAACCCGCTTTCTGCCCCGCCCCTTCCCCCACACACCATCCTTTTACCCCCCCCCCTCACCTCATTCTTCCCCCTCCTGTTTCCAGTGGAAGAGGAACGGAACAGCCCCTCTCTCCTTCCTTCACCTACCCAAACATACTCCTTCCCTCCCCCTCCCCCCTTTCCTCTCCTACCGTGGTGTGGTGGGGGTAAAATAACAGTTTAACCCCGTCCCCTCCCTAAATACAATCTTGCGTGAGCTGTGTTTGTTTGACTGTTTGCACTGTAATGTGGTTCTTTATCAGCGTTCTGCTGCATGTCACCGTTCCTTCATGTTGTTGTTGTTGGTGGTGGTGGTGGTGGTGGTGGTGGTGGTGGTGATGATGATGATGATGATGATGATGATGGTGTTGCTGTTGGTGTTGTTGTTATTGTTATTGTCGGTGTTACTGTTGTCTTCTTGCTGCTGCTATTGTGTTGTTGTTGTTGTTGTTGTTGTAGTTATCGTTGTTGTTGTTGTTGTTATCATTGTTGTTGCTGCTGCTGTTGCTGTTGTTGTTGCTGTCATTACCATAGATATTATTGTTGCTGCTGCTGCTGATGCTGTTGTTTTTGTGTTTTGTTGTTATTGTTGTTATTGTCATTGTTGTTGTCTTTGTCGTTCTTGTGTTGTGGTTGTTGTCGTGGTTGTCGTTATTGTTGTTGCTGGTGCTGCTGCTGCTATTGTTGTTGTTGTTGCTCTGTCTCTGTCTCTCTCTCTCTCTGTCTATCTGTCTCTCTCTCTCTTCTTCTCTCTCTCTCTCCCCTCTCTCTCTATCTATCTATCTATCTATCTGTCTATCCACCTATCTCTCTCTCTCTATCTATCTAGCTAGCTAGCTATCTGTCTGTCTGTCTGTATATCTTTTTCTCTCTATTTCTTCCTCTCTCTCTCTCTCTCTCTCTCTCTCTCTCTCTCTCTCTCTCTCTCTCTCTCTCTCTCTCTCTCTCTCTGTCCAGATGTGTTTGATGAATAATGTTGTACAAGTGCGATTTCTTTTTCTTTGTATTATTATTATTATTATTTTAATTGTTATTATTATTATTATTATTATTGGTGTTGTTTTTGTTGTTGTTATTGTTGTTGTTATTATTACTATTGTGACTATTATTGTTGTAATTATTATCATCATTATTGTTGTTGTTGTTATTTTCGTCGTCATCATTATCATTATTGACGGGCGTGGTCGTCAACTGGATAAACGTCAGACTTCCAGTCACAAGGCCTTAGGTTCGATCCGCCCAGACACCTTCACCTGGTGGGTAAAGGGTGGAGACTTTTCCCATCTCTCAGGTCAACATGTGTGCAGACCTGCCAGTGCCTGAACCCCCTTCGTGTCCACGTGCATGTAGAAAATCAAATATACACGTTAAAGATCCTGTGAGTCATGTCAGTGGCTGACTTACGGAAACATGAAAACACCCAGCATGCAGGCAACGGCACATTTGAAAAATGTCTTTTGACGTAATAACTTCTACTGTTGGAAAAATATCTTCATTATGATTATTATTATTATTAATATTATTATTAATTATTATTATTACTATTATTATATTATTATTATTATCATTAGTAGTAGTACTAGTAGTAGTATATTATTATTATCATCATCATCATCATCGTCACCATCATCGTCGTCATCATTATTATCATCATCATCATCGTCGTCGTCGTCGTCGTCGTTGTTGTTGTTGTTGTTGCTGCTGCTGCTGCTGCTGCTGCTGCTGCTGCTGCTGCTGCTGTTGCTGCTGCTGCTGCTGCTGCTGCTGCTACGTCTGTACGTATTCCAGAAATGTTGATAATAGAGCAAAGTTACCGAATTTGAACAAGGGGCTTCCGATTGGTCAGAACCTTAACAACAGGTCAGACAACTCTCAGACGCCAAGAAGATTGTCTGTCTTCCAGCCATGGTGTTGTGTTTCCTGCTGACAGTCCAGTGACAACTCTGTCCAAGTGTTTAGCTAAGAATTCCTTACGTGTACAAACGTTAACGGTTGTTGACACATTCTAAATGGACCCGAACTTGTGCGTGTGTGTTTAAGGTCAAGTGGCGTGGTTCCCCTGTTCATCCGTCACGTTTACACAGTCGTCTTCGCCAGTGATAATACTGACGAGATGTTTGGTTAAGGACTGCTACGTGTAAGATCGTTAACAGTCAGACGTTCTGTAACAACGTATAACATCAACTACCAGACACTGTGTTACATTAAACACTGTCAATTAAATATTGTCAATGATCAGATTGTCAACACATACTGTATAATATCAAGGGTTTGGGTAAGGATTGTCAATGATCAGATTGTTAACATTGTATAAAATCAAGGGTTTGGATAAGGATTGTCAATGATCAGATTGTTAACACTGTGCAATATCAAGGGTTTGGATGATTGTCAATGATCAGATTGTCAACACATACTGTATAATATCAAGGGTTTGGATAAGGATTTCAATTATCAGATTGTTAACACTGTATGATATCAAAGGTTTGGATAAGGATTGTCAATGATCTGATTGTTAACACTGTGCAATATCAAGGGTTTGGATAAGGATTGTCAATGATCGGATTGTCAACAGACAGTGTATGATATTGAGGGTTTGGATAAGGATTGTCAATAATCAGATTGTCAGCACATACTGTGTGATAATAAGGGTTTAAATAAGGATTGTCAATGATCAGATTGTCAACATACACTGTATAATATCAAGGGTCTGGATAAGGATTGTCAATGATCAGATTGTCAACATACACTGTATAATATCAAGGGTCTGGATAAGTATTGTCAATGATCAGATTGTCAACACACACTGTATACAATCCAAAACAAGTGTGACTGCCTGCGTTCAAGCAAACAGGAACCGCAAAAAACACGAAAAAGGAATCAGAACGCGTATTTAATACAACCAGACAAGACTGGCGCAAATTTTCTGCCAACTGGCCTTTGTCAAGAGTAAGATCACAAACAAACAAACACCAAATTCAAAAGTCCTTTTCTCACAATGGGAAGCAGCTGGGAAGTTTCAGTCTTTTTCTCCTAATTTTCATATTAGGTGTTTGTTTTTGTGATTTTACGTTTGACAAAGGCCAATTGGCCGAAAATTTGCGCCTGTCTTGTCTGGTTGTATTAAATACGCGTTCTGATTCTTTTTTCCGTGTTTTTCTGGTTCCTACACACTGTATAATATAAAGGGTCTGGATAAGGATTGCCAGTGATCAGATCGTTAACAGACATTGTATAATATCAAAGGTTTGGAAATGGGTTGTCAATGATCAGATTGTCGACTGACATTGTATAATATCATGGGTTTGGACAAGGATTGTATAACATCAAAGGTTTGGATAAGGGTTGTCAACGATCAAAACGTAACAGGCAGATAATGTGCAGTGTGTTTTATTATAGGACTGTCTTAGCCACCAGATCATACACCTACCTGGTATGGGTAAGCCCTGCTGTCACGTGGGCAGGTTGGTTCTTTTGATACAGCCATGTACTCGGCGTCTGGTTTCTGGGGTTCAATCCCAGCCCGTAACATTCAGAACTGACAGTTCGCTGCCCGTCTTAATGTTTCCATTGTTTTGTTGTTGTTGCTGCTGTTGTTTTGTTTCTTGGTTTTTGTTTTGTTTTGTTTTTTGTGGTGTCAGCTTCGTGTTTCATGGCTCCACTGGCCTGTTCACTGCCCATCTTATGTTTCCATTGTTTTTGTGGTGTCAGCTTGGTGTTTCATATGTCCACTGGCCTGTTCACTGCCCATCTTAATGTTTCCATTGTTTTTGTGGTGTCAGCTTGGTGTTTCATATGTCCACTGGCCTGTTCACTGCCAATCTTAGTGTTTCCATTGTTTTTGTGGTGTCAGCTTAGTGTTTCATGGCTCCACTGGCCTGTTCACTGCCCATCTTAATGTTTCCGTTGTTTTTTGTGGTGTCAGCTTAGTGTTTCATGGCTCCACTGGCCTGTTCACTGCCAATCTTAATGTTTCCATCATTCTGATGGTGTCAGCTTAGTGTTTCATATGTCCACTGGCTTGTTCATGCCATCTTAATGCTTCATTGTTTTTGTGGTGTCAACTTAAATGTTTCATGGGTCCCTTCATCCCTCGCCATTTTAAGACCTTGCATATGGTTTTGCGCAGGTTCATGGGGTCTGCCAGATAAATGCTGGCATATTTGGGTAAGTGCATATGGAACTGTCTGAGTGTTATGAGTCCCTCTTGAACAAACTCCAAACAAACGAACTTCCACACGCTGTCAGCATGTCACCATTTTGTAGTGTTCAACATACTAACGAAATGTGATGTTCGTGTGAGACACCTGCAGTGACCTGAAGTGTTTGTTGACTGGAAGTACTGTTGTGCTCCTCCATCTGACAGAATGGCTCCTTTTCAATTGCCCTCTGCGGCTTCCATTTCGCCAGTGTCAGCTGTCCGCAAGTAGATCTTCTTAACATCCGCCACGTACAATGTCAGTGTTTTCAAACCAACACACACCGTAATGCACGGCCAGTCACGTGTTAGGCGTGCTTAAAACAATCGACAAAACAGTGTACATGTATCTTACACAAAGTAAGTCAGAACCAGCGGACTTCTGTGTAACACACGCCACTTCAACATCCAAACCAAGCGACAGGTTTTCGGCATGTCGTTACACTAGTGACCAAGTCCTTTCCCTCATCCTATGTCCTTTGTTTACCGGGGCAATGTCGCTGAAGTGACCCAGGGAAAGGGATGTTGCTTAACACGTAAGCGCATTTGTTATGGCGGCAGGAGGAAACAAGAGTAGATTTTCGTCATCATATCTACTGTCCAGTCACCTTCCTTATAATACCCGTTGTACCAGTAGTAGCAGCAAGAAACTCAGTGGAGAGCTGGACAGTACAAGTTGTTTTTTTTCAGAAGCCCCCGTCGGCCCTAAGTTCTCTACACTCTGAGGGGACCGGGCCACATCCAGGTCTCATTTCCTAGATGCCCATCTGCTGTCATTATTTTCTCATAGAAATCAGTCCACCACCAGGGTCCGAACCCATTCATACAAGGTGGTCAGAAATCTCAAGACCAAGTCACCCGTGCGACGGATGTCTTAACCACTTAGCTATCAAACATGATGAGCATGCCAGAGAATTTTAAGCCATATGAAATTCATTTTTTTCCTCCTCGACCAGATCCACCTGGAGCTTTTTTTTCCCGCTGCTTCTGCCATCGCATTTAGGGCTCTGGTCCTTTCTGTCCCCGAAATCGAGAACTGCTTCATGAGATCATAGACTGATGTGCCTATCAACCCCCTTGCTCCAACCTCTATGGCGAGGACTGTGGCTTGAAAGCCAGATGTCCTCAAGTTGCTGGCCAGACTGGCATACTTTTCAGTCTTAAAGATGTGGGCTTCCTCCATTCTACTTTCAGATGGTTCGGTGAGTTCGATCAGAATCGTTTGTTTTGATGAATGGGAGTGGAGAACTATTTCCAGTCTCATGCCACTCTCGCTGCTGATTTCTGGGTGTTTTTCTTCATTGTGGGAGATCTGCTGTGTATTCCCAGTCGTCCGCTCCATCCAGCAGACCCTGCTTCCATGCTCCGGACGTCACAGCTTTTTCAGGCCGCAAAGTGTTACCTCCTGCCGTATAGAAGGTTGCTGGAGCTTCTTGTGGCATGTTTTTCCCCAGGCAACACTATTTTTGTTCTTGATGCATGACTGTATTGACCACCCACCCAACCACCCCCATCCCACCCTCTCTGTCTCTCTGTCTGTCTCTCTCTGTCTCTCTCCGTCTCTGTCTCTCTGTCTCTGTCTCTCTGTCTCTGTCTCTCTGTCTCTCTGTCTCTCTGTCTCTCTGTCTCTGTCTGCCTTTGTCTTTGTCTCTGTCTCTGTCTCTGTCTCTGTCTGTCTGTCTCTCTCTCTCTCTCTCTCTCTCTTGCTCTCTCTCTCTCTCTCTCTCTCTCTCTCTCTCTCTCTCTCTCTCTCTCTCTCTCTCTCTCTCTCTCCCTTCCTCCCGGTTATGCATATATGCATTTATGTGCGCGTATATTCGTGAAGGGGAAGAGTGGTAGAATGGTTTAGACGTTCACCTGCCAATAACTAGACGCGAGATTCCAGGGTTTATTTCCCGTTGAAGCCTCGATTTTTCTCTTCTGTTTGACTGCAAATCGAAATAAACGTCTAGTCCTTTGGACGGGGACCAAAAAAATGAGTCTGAACCATGTACCTTCATACCTGAGCACGCTAAAGATCCCACGGCAGTTGAAAATCATGAACAGCAGGGCATTCGCCCAGCTGCCGTGGTAAAATACATCGAAGAGGTAGGTTGATTTCCAGGTCTGTTCCCTTGAAGTCCAATTAGCCTTCTTGCCTTTCTTAAGTCTTGGACCAGAAAGAAATGGCTGGCGCTGCTGTGTGGCGATGCGCTCTCAACAGCGAGAACAGTCCGAGTTTCACATAGGAAATCCACTGTGAGAAAAGAAACAAATGTAAATAGATTTATGTATGTCTGTTTGCCTTTATGGGCGTGCATCTAACAGACAGTATTCAGATGATTTATACATTTTTCTTTCCGACATTGATTTACTTGTAAACAGCATCACCTATTTCTGATATAGTGCAATGCTCTGCTGTTATTTTTGAAGAACTACAGTATGTCCATGCTGCACTGATGTGTTGGTGTATGTATCTGACTGTGTTTATATTGGTGTATGTGTCTGCCTGTGTTTATACTGCATTAATGTGTTGGCATGGCAACCCACTATGTTTATACTTCATTAATATATTGACAAGGCAACCGGCTGTGCTTATATTGCATTAATGTGTTGACATCGCAACCGACTGTGTTTATGCTGCATTGATGTGTTGACATGACAACCGACTGTGTTTATACTGCATCAATGTGTTGACATGACAACCGACTGTGTTTATGCTGCATTAATGTGTTGACATGACAACCGACTGTGTTTATGCTGCATTAATGCGTTGACATGACAACCGGCTGT
>JAPXFY010000014.1:58491935-58496935 GCA_030674185.1 Monoplex corrugatus | reverse complement strand
TACAACCAGACAAGACTGGCGCAAATTTTCTGCCAACTGGCCTTTGTCAAGAGTAAGATCACAAACAAACAAACACCAAATTCAAAAGTCCTTTTCTCACAATGGGAAGCAGCTGGGAAGTTTCAGTCTTTTTCTCCTAATTTTCATATTAGGTGTTTGTTTGTTTGTGATTTTACGTTTGACAAAGGCCAATTGGCCGAAAATTTGCGCCTGTCTTGTCTGGTTGTATTAAATACGCGTTCTGATTCTTTTTTCCGTGTTTTTCTGGTTCCTACACACTGTATAATATAAAGGGTCTGGATAAGGATTGCCAGTGATCAGATCGTTAACAGACATTGTATAATATCAAAGGTTTGGAAATGGGTTGTCAATGATCAGATTGTCGACTGACATTGTATAATATCATGGGTTTGGACAAGGATTGTATAACATCAAAGGTTTGGATAAGGGTTGTCAACGATCAAAACGTAACAGGCAGATAATGTGCAGTGTGTTTTATTATAGGACTGTCTTAGCCACCAGATCATACACCTACCTGGTATGGGTAAGCCCTGCTGTCACGTGGGCAGGTTGGTTCTTTTGATACAGCCATGTACTCGGCGTCTGGTTTCTGGGGTTCAATCCCAGCCCGTAACATTCAGAACTGACAGTTCGCTGCCCGTCTTAATGTTTCCATTGTTTTGTTGTTGTTGCTGCTGTTGTTTTGTTTCTTGGTTTTTGTTTTGTTTTGTTTTTTGTGGTGTCAGCTTCGTGTTTCATGGCTCCACTGGCCTGTTCACTGCCCATCTTAATGTTTCCATTGTTTTTGTGGTGTCAGCTTGGTGTTTCATATGTCCACTGGCCTGTTCACTGCCCATCTTAATGTTTCCATTGTTTTTGTGGTGTCAGCTTGGTGTTTCATATGTCCACTGGCCTGTTCACTGCCAATCTTAGTGTTTCCATTGTTTTTGTGGTGTCAGCTTAGTGTTTCATGGCTCCACTGGCCTGTTCACTGCCCATCTTAATGTTTCCGTTGTTTTTTGTGGTGTCAGCTTAGTGTTTCATGGCTCCATGGCCTGTTCACTGCCAATCTTAATGTTTCCATCATTCTGATGGTGTCAGCTTAGTGTTTCATATGTCCACTGGCTTGTTCACTGCCCATCTTAATGCTTCCATTGTTTTTGTGGTGTCAACTTAAATGTTTCATGGGTCCCTTCATCCCCTCGCCATTTTAAGACCTTGCATATGGTTTTGCGCAGGTTCATGGGGTCTGCCAGATAAATGCTGGCATATTTGGGTAAGTGCATATGGAACTGTCTGAGTGTTATGAGTCCCTCTTGAACAAACTCCAAACAAACGAACTTCCACACGCTGTCAGCATGTCACCATTTTGTAGTGTTCAACATACTAACGAAATGTGATGTTCGTGTGAGACACCTGCAGTGACCTGAAGTGTTTGTTGACTGGAAGTACTGTTGTGCTCCTCCATCTGACAGAATGGCTCCTTTTCAATTGCCCTCTGCGGCTTCCATTTCGCCAGTGTCAGCTGTCCGCAAGTAGATCTTCTTAACATCCGCCACGTACAATGTCAGTGTTTTCAAACCAACACACACCGTAATGCACGGCCAGTCACGTGTTAGGCGTGCTTAAAACAATCGACAAAACAGTGTACATGTATCTTACACAAAGTAAGTCAGAACCAGCGGACTTCTGTGTAACACACGCCACTTCAACATCCAAACCAAGCGACAGGTTTTCGGCATGTCGTTACACTAGTGACCAAGTCCTTTCCCTCATCCTATGTCCTTTGTTTACCGGGGCAATGTCGCTGAAGTGACCCAGGGAAAGGGATGTTGCTTAACACGTAAGCGCATTTGTTATGGCGGCAGGAGGAAACAAGAGTAGATTTTCGTCATCATATCTACTGTCCAGTCACCTTCCTTATAATACCCGTTGTACCAGTAGTAGCAGCAAGAAACTCAGTGGAGAGCTGGACAGTACAAGTTGTTTTTTTTCAGAAGCCCCCGTCGGCCCTAAGTTCTCTACACTCTGAGGGGACCGGGCCACATCCAGGTCTCATTTCCTAGATGCCCATCTGCTGTCATTATTTTCTCATAGAAATCAGTCCACCACCAGGGTCCGAACCCATTCATACAAGGTGGTCAGAAATCTCAAGACCAAGTCACCCGTGCGACGGATGTCTTAACCACTTAGCTATCAAACATGATGAGCATGCCAGAGAATTTTAAGCCATATGAAATTCATTTTTTTCCTCCTCGACCAGATCCACCTGGAGCTTTTTTTTCCCGCTGCTTCTGCCATCGCATTTAGGGCTCTGGTCCTTTCTGTCCCCGAAATCGAGAACTGCTTCATGAGATCATAGACTGATGTGCCTATCAACCCCTTGCTCCAACCTCTATGGCGAGGACTGTGGCTTGAAAGCCAGATGTCCTCAAGTTGCTGGCCAGACTGGCATACTTTTCAGTCTTAAAGATGTGGGCTTCCTCCATTCTACTTTCAGATGGTTCGGTGAGTTCGATCAGAATCGTTTGTTTTGATGAATGGGAGTGGAGAACTATTTCCAGTCTCATGCCACTCTCGCTGCTGATTTCTGGGTGTTTTTCTTCATTGTGGGAGATCTGCTGTGTATTCCCAGTCGTCCGCTCCATCCAGCAGACCCTGCTTCCATGCTCCGGACGTCACAGCTTTTTCAGGCCGCAAAGTGTTACCTCCTGCCGTATAGAAGGTTGCTGGAGCTTCTTGTGGCATGTTTTTCCCCAGGCAACACTATTTTTGTTCTTGATGCATGACTGTATTGACCACCCACCCAACCACCCCCATCCCCACCCTCTCTGTCTCTCTGTCTGTCTCTCTCTGTCTCTCTCCGTCTCTGTCTCTCTGTCTCTGTCTCTCTGTCTCTGTCTCTCTGTCTCTCTGTCTCTCTGTCTCTCTGTCTCTGTCTGCCTTTGTCTTTGTCTCTGTCTCTGTCTCTGTCTCTGTCTGTCTGTCTCTCTCTCTCTCTCTCTCTCTCTTGCTCTCTCTCTCTCTCTCTCTCTCTCTCTCTCTCTCTCTCTCTCTCTCTCTCTCCCTTCCTCCCGGTTATGCATATATGCATTTATGTGCGCGTATATTCGTGAAGGGGAAGAGTGGTAGAATGGTTTAGACGTTCACCTGCCAATAACTAGACGCGAGATTCCAGGGTTTATTTCCCGTTGAAGCCTCGATTTTTCTCTTCTGTTTGACTGCAAATCGAAATAAACGTCTAGTCCTTTGGACGGGGACCAAAAAAATGAGTCTGAACCATGTACCTTCATACCTGAGCACGCTAAAGATCCCACGGCAGTTGAAAATCATGAACAGCAGGGCATTCGCCCAGCTGCCGTGGTAAAATACATCGAAGAGGTAGGTTGATTTCCAGGTCTGTTCCCTTGAAGTCCAATTAGCCTTCTTGCCTTTCTTAAGTCTTGGACCAGAAAGAAATGGCTGGCGCTGCTGTGTGGCGATGCGCTCTCAACAGCGAGAACAGTCCGAGTTTCACATAGGAAATCCACTGTGAGAAAAGAAACAAATGTAAATAGATTTATGTATGTCTGTTTGCCTTTATGGGCGTGCATCTAACAGACAGTATTCAGATGATTTATACATTTTTCTTTCCGACATTGATTTACTTGTAAACAGCATCACCTATTTCTGATATAGTGCAATGCTCTGCTGTTATTTTTGAAGAACTACAGTATGTCCATGCTGCACTGATGTGTTGGTGTATGTATCTGACTGTGTTTATATTGGTGTATGTGTCTGCCTGTGTTTATACTGCATTAATGTGTTGGCATGGCAACCCACTATGTTTATACTTCATTAATATATTGACAAGGCAACCGGCTGTGCTTATATTGCATTAATGTGTTGACATCGCAACCGACTGTGTTTATGCTGCATTGATGTGTTGACATGACAACCGACTGTGTTTATACTGCATCAATGTGTTGACATGACAACCGACTGTGTTTATGCTGCATTAATGTGTTGACATGACAACCGACTGTGTTTATGCTGCATTAATGCGTTGACATGACAACCGGCTGTGTTGATGCTGCATTAATGTGTTGACATGATAACCGACTGTGTTTACATTGCATTAATGTGTTGACATGACAATCGACTGTGTTTATACTGCATTAATGCGTTGACATGACAACCGACTGTGTTTATGCTGCATTAATGCATTGACATGACAACCGATTGTATTTATGCTGCATTAATGTGTTGACATGACAACCGACTGTGTTTATATTGAATTAATGTGTTGATATGACAAACGAGTATGTTTATACTGCATCAATGTGTTGACATGGCAACCGACTGTGTTTATACTGTATTAATGTGTTGACATGACAACCGACTGTGTTTATACTGCATTAATGTGTTGACATGACAACCGACTGTGTTTGTATTGCATTAATGTGTTGACATGACAACCGACTGTGTTTATATTGCATTAATGTGTTGACATGACAACCGACTGTGTTTATGCTGCATTAATGTGTTGACATGACAACCGACTGTGATTATGCTGCATTAATGTGTTGACATGACAACTGACTGTGTTTATATTGCATTAATGTGTTGACATGACAACCGACTGTGTTTATGCTGCATTAATGTGTTGACATGACAACCGACTGTGTTTATGCTGCATTAATGCATTGACATGACAACCGACTGTGTTTATATTGCATTAATGTGTTGACATGACAACCGACTGTGTTTATATTGCATTAATGTGTTGATATGACAACCGAGTATGTTTATGCTGCATTGATGTGTTGACATGACAACCGACTGTGTTTATATTGCATTAATGTGTTGACATGACAACCGACTGTGTTTATGCTGCATTAATGTGTTGACATGACAACCGACTGTGTTTATGCTGCATTAATGTGTTGACATGACAACCGACTGTGTTTATGCTGCATTAATGCATTGACATGACAACCGACTGTGTTTATATTGCATTA
>JAPXFY010000014.1:58484435-58486935 GCA_030674185.1 Monoplex corrugatus | reverse complement strand
TTCTGCCTCTCTGTGTCTCCGTCTCTCTGTCTCTGTCTCTGTCTCTGTCTCTGTCTCTGTCTCTGTCTCTCCCACTCTCTCTCTCTCTCTCTCTCTGTCTTTCTGTCTCTGTCTCTGTCTCTGTCTCTCTCTTTCTCTCTCTGTCTCTGTCTCTCTGTTTCTCCCCTGTCCTGTTCTTGTCCTCTCTCTCTCTCTCTCTCTCTCTCTCTCTCTCTCTCTCTCTCTCTCTCTCTCTCTCTCTCTTACCTTCTTTTTCTTTCTCTGTGCATAATATCAGAAAATGGAAGCTGCTAATATGAGAAAATGGAATCCGCTAATCGGTGTGAATGTTGGGTATTTGTGTGGAGCATTATAACAATTTAGTTAATATGTGGCCCCACGGACATATTTTCTACTTCACTTCAGGCGTTCATTAATGGATGCTGAGTGCTACAAATGTCCGTTCACTTTTTTGTTTTATCTGTAGCCCTTGATAAATTGATCTCTGAATACTCAATGCCACATCTCCTGTCTTTATCGCTGATGGTCTGTTTGAGAGTCGATCTATTTGTTTTAAGTCTACGTCTGATGACGTGCCCACTCTCTTGTTTTGATCTCTGTTTGATGATTTACCAACATTCTTGTTTTTAGTCTATCTCTGCTATAGTCGTAAAACTCTTGTTTTTAATTCATCTCTGATGAACTGTTACAGCTCTTGTTTTTAATCCATCTCTGATGAACTGTTACATCTCTTCTTTTTAATCCATCTCTGATGAACTGTTACAGCTCTTGTTTTTAATTCATCTCTGATGAACTGTTACAGCTCTTGTTTTTAATCCATCTCTGATGAACTGTTACAGCTCTTGTTTTTAATTCATCTCTGATGAACTGTTACAGCTCTTGTTTTTAATCCATCTCTGATGAACTGTTACATCTCTTCTTTTTAATCCATCTCTGATGAACTGTTACAGCTCTTGTTTTTAATTCATCTCTGATGAACTGTTACAGCTCTTGTTTTTAATTCATCTCTGATGAACTGTTACAGCTCTTGTTTTTAATCCATCTCTGATGAAGTGCTACATCTCTTCTTTTTAATTAATCTCTGATGGAGTGCTACATCTCTTCTTTTTAATTAATCTCTGATGAAGTGCTACATCTCTCTCTCTTCTTTATAATTAATCTCTGATGAAGTGCTACATCTCTTCTTTTTAATTAATCTCTGATGGAGTGCTACATCTCTTCTTTTTAATTAATCTCTGATGAAGTGCTACATCTCTTCTTTTTAATCCATCTCTGATGAAGTGCTACATCTCTTCTTTTTAATCCATCTCTAATGATGTGCTAATCTTTTCTTTTTAATCCATGTCTGATGGAGTGCTACATCTCTTCTTTTTAATCCATATCTAATGATGTGCTAATCTTTTCTTTTTAATCCATCTCTGATGGAGTGCTACATCTCTTCTTTTTAATCCATCTCTAATGATGTGCTAATCTTTTCTTTTTAATTAATCTCTGATGGAGTGCTACATCTCTTCTTTTTAATCCATCTCTAATGATGTGCTAATCTTTTCTTTTTAATCCATCTCTGATGGAGTGCTACATCTCTTCTTTTTAATCCATCTCTAATGATGTGCTAATCTTTTCTTTTTAATCCATGTCTGATGGAGTGCTACATCTCTTCTTTTTAATCCATCTCTAATGATGTGCTAATCTTTTCTTTTTAATCCATCTCTGATGGAGTGCTACATCTCTTCTTTTTAATCCATCTCTAATGATGTGCTAATCTTTTCTTTTTAATCCATGTCTGATGGAGTGCTACATCTCTTCTTTTTAATCCATATCTAATGATGTGCTAATCTTTTCTTTTTAATCCATCTCTGATGGAGTGCTACATCTCTTCTTTTTAATCCATCTCTAATGATGTGCTAATCTTTTCTTTTTAATCATCTCTGATGGAGTGCTACATCTCTTCTTTTTAATTAATCTCTGATGAAGTGCTACATCTCTTCTTTTTAATTAATCTCTGATGAAGTGCTACATTCTCTTTCTTTATAATTAATCTCTGATGAAGTGCTACATCTCTTTTTTTAATCAATCTCTGATGAAGTGCTTACATCTCTTCTTTTTAATCCATCTCTAATGAAGTGCTTAATCTTTTTTTTAATCCATCTCTGATGAAGTGTTGCACTCTTGTTTTTAATCCATCTCTGATGAAGTGTTACATCTCTTGTTTTTAATCCATCTCTGATGAAGTGTTCATCTCTTGTTTTTAATCCATCTCTAATGAAGTGTTACATCTCTTGTTTTTAATCCATCTCTAATGATTGCTAACTCTTTTTTTTAATCCATCTCTGATGAAGTGTTGCATCTCTTGTTTTTAATCCATCTCTGATGAAGTGTAATCTTTCTTTTTAATCCATCTCTGATGAAGTGTTGCATCTCTTGTTTTTAATCCATCTCTAATGAAATGTACAATCTCTTTTTTTAATCCATCTCTGATGAAGTGTGCATCTCTTGTTTT
>JAPXFY010000014.1:58449435-58479435 GCA_030674185.1 Monoplex corrugatus | reverse complement strand
AATAGCAGTAGTTCACACAGAACAATAGCAGTAGTTCACACAGGTGACAATAGCAGTAGTTCACACAGTGCAACAAATAGCAGTAGTTCACACACAACAAATAGCAGTAGTTCACACAGTACAAATAGCAGTAGTTCACACAGAACAAATAGCAGTAGTTCACCACATACAAATACATAGTTCACACAAACAAATAGCATAGTTCACACACACAAATAGCAGTAGTTCACACAGCCAACAAATAGCAGTAGTTCACACAGACAAATACAGTAGTTCACACAGCCAACAAATAGCAGTAGTTCACACAGTACAAATAGCAGTAGTTCACACAACCAACAAATAGCAGTAGTTCACACAGCCAACAAATAGCAGTAGTTCACACAACCAACAAATAGCAGTAGTTCACACACCCAACAAATAGCTGTATTCACACAGCCAACAAATAGCAGTAGTTCACACAGGTGACAAATAGCAGTAGTTCACACAGGTGACAAATAGCAGTAGTTCACACAGCCAACAAGTAGCAGTAGTTCACACTGGTGACAAATAGCAGTAGTTCACACAGGTGACAAATAGCAGTAGTTCACACAACCAACAAATAGCAGTAGTTCACACAACCAACAAATAGCAGTAGTTCACACACCCAACAAATAGCAGTAGTTCACACAACCAACAAATAGCAGTAGTTCACACAACCAACAAATAGCAGTAGTTCACACAACCAACAAATAGCAGTAGTTCACACAACCAACAAATAGCAGTAGTTCACACAGGTGACAAATAGCAGTAGTTCACACAACCAACAAATAGCAGTAGTTCACACAGGTGACAAATAGCAGTAGTTCACACACCCAACAAAGAGCAGTAGTTCACACAGCCAACAAATAGCAGTAGTTCACACAGCCAACAAATAGCAGTAGTTCACACAACCAACAAATAGCAGTAGTTCACACAGACAACAAATAGCAGTAGTTCACACAGGTGACAAATAGCAGTAGTTCACACAGGTGACAAATAGCAGTAGTTCACACAGCCAACAAATAGCAGTAGTTCACACAGGTGACAAATAGCAGTAGTTCACACAGGTGACAAATAGCAGTAGTTCACACAACCAACAAATAGCAGTAGTTCACACAACCAACAAATAGCAGTAGTTCACACAGGTGACAAATAGCAGTAGTTCACACAGCCAACAAATAGCAGTAGTTCACACAGATGACAAATAGCAGTAGTTTACACAACCAACAAATAGCAGTAGTTCACACAGATGACAAATAGCAGTAGTTTACACAACCAACAAATAGCAGTAGTTCACACAGCCAACAAATAGCAGTAGTTCACACAGGTGACAAATAGCAGTAGTTCACACAGGTGACAAATAGCAGTAGTTCACACAGGCAATAAATAGCAGTAGTTCACACAGGTGACAAACAGCAGTAGTTCACACAGGCAATAAATAGCAGTAGTTCACACAGGTGACAAATAGCAGTAGTTCACACAGGCAACAAATAGCAGTAGTTCACACAGGTGACAAATAGCAGTAGTTCACACAGGCAACAAATAGCAGTAATTCACACAGGTGACAAATAGCAGAAGTTCACACAGGCAATCATCAGGTCAGTACAGTCAGTAGACCGGAGAGAAGGGACGAGAAGAAAGTGAAGCTACTGTGAGTAATGGTATTGTCTGAAGAGAGAAGTGCTTTCTAAGCTGTTTTGATTTAAGTACGCCATTAATAAGGAGACATACAGACAGAAGTGAAAGGATAGGAAATTAAAGGAAAGGAAATTAATGGACTTAACCTTATTTTCCAAGGGGGTGGATATTGTCATATAGACCAACTTATGCGGCTCATTATCATCACGTGCCAGGCCGCATGGCTTTGGTGATCATGGCCCTCCATACGAATCTACCTTTCACAGCTGCAAGTATACCTCCTACCTTTTCTGTCCCTATTCCGCTCTGAAAATCTGTGTAATATTTTCTCTTTGGGTCTACCCGGTGCTCGTTTTCCCTCTAGCTTTCCTGTTGTGACTAGATAATCAAATTTTCTTGCCCCGTAAAATGTCCTATAAATGTCGCTTGTATTTTCCTAATCTTCTTCATCAAAGTTCTTTTTTGTTTTTGTTTTTTGTTTACTTCTTTCAAGATTGTCTCGTCTGTTTTCTTTGCTGTCCATGGAACTATAACATTCTTCTTATAAACCACATTTTAGCATTTCACAGTTCATTCATGTGTCTACCGTGGCTAATTTCATTGTAGTAAGATAGATGTGAATAAACTGTTCCAGCCCCAATAGAAAGAAAGCAGAGTTGTCGAGGAGCAGACAGAAGGACAAAAAGCAAGCAATGAACATAGCCATAGACCTTTAACTGGACAGAAGGAACGCGTTAACGGTGTGGTGAAAAACACAATACCAAACAGAGACCAATGAAGCAGACAATACTCGAAGTGACATGTAATAAAAGAGAAAAGGAAAAAGAGGAGAGACAGCTGGGTATAGAGGAGCAGGTCAGGAGAGCGTCCACATACGCTCTGTCAGCATTGAGGTCCTTCAATGGGCAGGTCCCTACGCTTCCAAAGCAGACGGCGCTTTTTGTTCTGTGTAGAATTCATCAGACCTGCCGTCTGGAACAGCCAGAGGACAGGGGCACCACACATAGACAGAGCAAACCACCGAAACCTAAACCCCTGTGTCTTCTGGCCTGCGCACGCTTAAGATCCCATAGCCGTTGAAAATCGTAAAGAGTGGTGCATTCACTCTGCTGCCCCGGTATAAAACAGTAGAGAAATGGGTTGATTTCCCGTGTTACTGCCCTTATAAAGGCTATCAGCCCTTTTGCTTTTCTGAAGCCTTGATCAAAAAAAGGTGGCGCTGCACTGCGGCGACGCGCTCTCAACGAGGAGAGCAGCGCCAGTTTCACCTGGTAAATCCATTGTGACAAACAGAGTCCATTGTGACAAAGACAAATGAATATGAATATGAATATGAACATGAATATGACGAGGGTTGACAGCCAGAACCCAGTATCTCAATTTTTTTGTCAATTTTCACTTTCTTATACTGAACTGTTGCTTTGGATGTGATCTTTCACTTGATGGACTTTGTTTTTGTCGTGATATTGATTTTTGATCGGTTATCGTAAAACCAAAAAGCAGTATCTCAAAATGTAAATATAGCCTCTCCCCGAAAACCCAGTTTAAATCGTCTCCTGTAAACTACCAGAAAATCGAGATACTTGGTTATGGTTGTCAACCCTCGATGAATATGATTATACGTATGGTAAGCCAACTCCACAAAATGTAGAGAATTAACCCAAGCAGCTCATAGAACACCTTGTGAAGGTTAAAAAAAAAGTTTGGAAAAAAAGTATAAAGATAATATGTTCTTTTCATTTAATGAAGCTGTTCTTGTGTGATGTTATGTTATGTTATGTTATGTTATGTTATGTTATGTTATGTTATGTTATGTTATGTTATGTTATGTTATGTTATGTTATGTTATGTTATGTTATGTTATGTTATGTTATAGTGTAGTATAGTGTAGTGTAGTGTAGTATAGTATAGTATAGTATAGTATGGTATAGTATAGTATAGTATAGTATAGTATAGTATTGTATAGTATAGTATAGTATAAAGATAATATGTTCTTTTCATGAAGACATGAAAGGCACCGTCGTCTTTGACGGCTCAACATCAGCTGCCTTCAACATACGGAGCGGAGTGAAACAGGGTTGCGTCCTGGCTCCCACCCTGTTTGGAATCTTTTTTGCTGTGATGCTGAAACACGCATTCGGTCCTGCAGCTGAAGGCATATACCTCCGAACCAGGACAGACGGTAAGCTCTTCAACCTCTCCAGACTAAGAGCCAAGACCAAAGTCCAGCTGAGGTGCCTGCGTGACTTCATCTTTGCAGACGACGCGGCAGTAACCGCCCACTCAGCTGAGGACCTACAGCAGCTCATGACTCGCTTCAGCGATGCCTGCCAAAACTTTGGGCTTACCATAAGCTTGAAGAAAACACAGGTCATGGGACAGGATGTTGACTCTCCCCCAGCCATCAGCATCAATGACCATGAACTGGATGTCGTCCATGACTTTGTTTATCTGGGCTCAACAATCTCAGACACCCTCTCACTTGACATAGAGCTCAACAGGCGCATCGGCAAGGCAGCTACCACCATGACCAGACTGACGAAGAAAGCATGGAACAACAGCAAGCTGACTGAGCACACAAAAATCCAGATCTACAGAGCCTGCGTCGTGAGCACCCTCCTGTATGGCAGCGAGTCCTGGACTTTGCGTGCCCGACAAGAGCAAAAGCTCAATGCTTTTCATATGCGTAGCCTCCGACGCATTCTAAACATCACCTGGCAGGACAAGGTCCCGAACAACACTGTCCTGGAAAGAGCTGGATGCACCAGCATGTACACGCTGCTGAAACAGAGACGCATGCGCTGGCTTGGCCATGCCGTGCGCATGGACGACGGACGGATCCCCAAAGACCTCCTCTACGGAGAACTGGTGCAGGGAAAACGTCCCACAGGCAGACCACAGCTGCGATTCAAAGACGTGTGCAAGAGGGACCTAAAAGCCTTGAATATCGACAAAGACAACTGGGAAGCAACAGCCCTCGAACGGTCAGCCTGGAGACAGACTGTGCAGAAAGGTCTCTCCAAGTTCGAAGAGACACTCGCTCAGCGGCACGAGGAAAAGAGAACGAGAAGAAAGGCTGCAGCCCAGGCAGACAGACCAGTGTCAGACTTCATCTGTGCCCTCTGCCACAGGGACTGTCATTCCCGCGTCGGACTGGCCAGCCACACCCGGCGCTGCACCAGAATAGGCACCCAGAGCGCAACTCCATAGTCTTCCGAGACTGAAGGACGCCTATGAGTATAGTATAGTATGGTATAGTATAGTATAGTATAGTATAGTATAGTATAGTATAGTATAGTATAGTATAAGTCATGACCTGCCATGCTATGTTATGCCATGCCATGTCATGTGGTGTCATGTCATGTCATGTTAGGCTAGGCTAGGCTATGTTATGTTATATTATATCAAAGCAAAAAAAGAAAGAACGTAAGTTAGATACTGCAAAAGACAGCATTTTAGGGAAAGCAGATTAAAGCAACAACAGAACGATAAAAAAAAGATAAAGACAGACAATTCCCCAGGATTACTTGAAAGGGTTTTCAGATTTTTTAAATTAATGTGTGCGTGGGTAAGTGTGTGTGCGCGCGCGCGCGTGTGTGTGTGTGTGTGTGTGTGTGTGTGTGTGTGTGTGTGTGTGTGTGTGTGTGTGTGTGTGTGTGTGTGTTCGTGCAGACAGATGTAGAGACAGACAGACAGAGACAGGCAGATATAGAGAGACAGAGACAGATATAGAGACAGACAGACAGAGAAACAGACCGACAGAGAGACAGAAAGACATACAGATAGAGAAAATGACAGACAGACAGGAAGACACAGAGACAGGGTGACGATAACAGACATCTCTGTCATTGCCCTCATCATCTTCATCACATTCCTCCTCCCCCTCATCCAACTTGTCAGCCGTCTTACAGTCCTCCTGGTATCGCCTTCCACATCAGTGGTCCTGAGACACTGCCTCCTCTTGGTTCATGCCCACAACTCTTGGCCTTATCATTTACATATAGATTTATATCTATATCTACATCTGTAGCTATCCATCTATCTATCTGTCTGTCTGTCTGTCTATCTATTTATATCTGTCTATCTATCTATCTATCTGTCTATCTATCTATCTATTTATCTATCTATTCATCTATCTATCTATCTATCTGTCTGTCTATCTATCTATCTATCTGTCTGTCTGTCTGTCTATCTATCTATCTGTCTGTCGTTCTGTCTATCTATCTATCTGTCTGTCTGTCTATCTATCTATATCTGACTATCTATCTATCTATCTGTCTGTCTGTCTGTCTGTCTATCTGTCTATCTATTTATAACTATCTATCTATCTATCTATTGATCTATTTATCTATCTACTTATCTACCTACTTCTCTCTCTCCTCTCTCTCTCTCTCTCTCTCTCTCTCTCTCTCTCTCTCTCTCGATCGATCGATCGATCGATCGATATATATTTATATATATATATATACATACATACACACATACATACATACATACATACATACATACATACATACATACATACATACATACATACATACATACATACATACATACATACGCACGTACGTACCTATATACATACATACACAGACATACACACATACGCACGACTCATGCACGCACGCACACATACACAGACTTGGGTGCAACTCTACCGTCAGATGACAGAATCCGTGATTACGTCTTTGAGCCATGACGGAATTTCCGTCAGTCAAGAATGTTGCCTCGTGACCTACAGTTGTAACCAGCGTCAAACAGCTCTCCTCCTGATCACAACCCTCCTTATCACACTGTAATGGTCCCCGAACTCTATAGTGATGTCATTTTCCGCAAATAGATCGACCAATTCAAAATGCTATACCGTTTACAATCGGCCAATTGCATTCTAGAATAGTTCAGGTTACGTCACTCGGAATCCCCTTTTTTTTTTTTCATTGGTTGAAAGAGAAAACCAATACATCTACCACGTCGAGAGTGCAAGCTCACCGTGGAAATGTCAAGATTTACACCTGACGAGTTGCCAGAAATGTCATCGAAAGTGGCAATGGAGAAGAGTTTTAGCGATTGTCAGTAGAAGATCTTGAATATTGTAAATACTGCTTCATTATATCAAAACTTTTCAAGACATAACTGGGTGCTGGAGGGGTGGTGATCGGCTGTCAATGTCCTCCCAGTCAGAGATACTTCACGTTGCCGAGCACGAATGAACTCGTTGATTTGCTGTTCGATTCGGGAAGTGAGAACAATTTTTGACGATTTTGATGGTGAAGAATCAAATGAAGACGTCACTCAACGGTCAAATGACGATCATGCTTACATCACCAGATCAAACACCACACCTACCATGACCAAAACACTTGACATCACCTTGTAGAAAAAAATCAATCAGTGCTTCATTTAGCTGTGTACAACACATTCACCTTTAAACAACAACAGAAGTTTAAATTATCCTCTATCCTACCCCCCCCCCCCCCCCCGAAATTTATCCATTTTTAGCAGCTGCATTCAGAACTCAGTCTAAAACTAGTTTCGGTTTGAGTTCAAGGTCGGAAACGAGACCAAAGTTTCACTCTTCTTTGATTGAGGAAGAAAACTTTGCGACACATATGTCACTATTTTGCCACAGGTCAACAGGTTTCAATAGGAGGTTCAACGCTTCAGGGAAAGCTTTTCGGTTTCCACAATGCAATTTACGAAACAAGGAAATCCTACGCACGTTGAAGACGCCCCAGCGAAGAACAAATGGACTTTTATTCAATTTTCCCGGGTTTTCTGAGCCTTAGTGCGACAAAAATTCCCCAAAAATAGCCTTCACATTTGCTTGAAAATGCCTAAATTTCTCTTTCATTTCCCTTTTTTCTCAAGTTTCATGGAAGGAGGTATGTGTGTGTGTGTGTGTGTGTGTGTGTGTGTGTGTGTGTGTGTGTGTGTGTGTGTGTGTGTGTGCGTCGTGCGGCGTGTGTGTGTGTGTGTTTGTCTGTCTGTCTGTCTGTGTGTCTGTGCGTCTGTGTCTATGTGTGTGTCTGTGGGGGGGGGGGGTAAACAGAGAGATAAAAGAGACAGATAGATAGATAGACAGACAGACAGACAGATAGATAGATACATAATAGATAATAGATACATAGATTGATTCCATCTGGACAAACCTCGGGACATAGATATTATCTCGAAAAATTTATGGGGATCGGAGGATAAACTGGAAAAGTTATGATAGAGACGATAAATTGTGTTGCAAGCCGAATGGGGCGATGCATCATATTTATAAGGGGTTGGCGTTTGTGATGTGACTGTACAGGACTTTGGTGAGACCATTTTATACTGAAGGGCTGGTTGTGTTTTCGTCATCTCCAGTTTTGTGCGTGTGTTGATGTTATTGTTGTTATTATTGCTGTTGTTATTGTTGTTGTTTAACATTACAGCTTAACATATACTGTCACTACATTGTAGTCTAGATTGCTGTAATGACACATTGACACAAAAGCCACACGCAAGGTAGGACCTCAAGACTTTTTGTTATTGTTGCTGTTTAACATTACAGCTTAACATGTACTGTCACTACATTGTAGCCTAGATTGCTGTAATGACAGATTGACACAAAAGCCACACGCTAGGTAGTACCTCAAGACTTTGCCAACACATGGAGTTTTAAGTTCAAGTTAATAACTTACGTCATGAACATTGTGGATCTTCTCCATCACATGGCATCAGTGGCGTTATTCATTGTGGAATTTATTCAAAGCGAGGAGACGTTATCAACAGAAACTGAACTGGAAAGTTGTGTCATCATCATCATCAAGTGCCTTGCACATGGCGTTGGTGATCATGGCCTTCCGTCTGTTTCTATCCCTTGTTGGCGCAAGTTGTGTAGTCCTTCGTAAATCTCCATCCACACCATGAGTCCTGATGTGCGCCACTGGTCTGGTTTCTGACCCATCTTTCGGGACTGCTCAAGTGGCCGCTGTCTGGGATACACTTTCACGTTATGATGATACACGTTATTCGACAAGGATTGTGTTGGTGCCGTGGGGTGCCATTTAGGGTCGACGTCGCGTGACAGGGCTGTACTCTATGCTTTCATTCATCGTAATTATGCTTTGGCCTGGGAGATACAGCCCTGAGAGATGCAGATACTTGTAGTGTATGTCAGGACTTTCAAACGCACTGCCGTGGTGTGGATGAGACTCGGCTCTGTGGTTCTAAGTCTTCACAAAGAAGTCGTAGCATGTTCATCTCTGAGTAGGAAAACAAAAAATTCTGATAATCACTTCAATGATAATAAAACTGGAGGGAAAAAGAGCACCACGTAAACCCAGGGAGAAAATACATGTATCGGACGGACTTGCGGAGTGGATGAAGACAGAAAGGTGGAGATGCGCTTGCAATGACAAATGATTGATTCGTATGGAGTGTCATGATCGCCAACGCAGAACATGACGATGATGACCTCAATGATCCCGACTAATGCGATTCGAGCCGACAAACGTCCAGATATTAGTCCGTACGCTAACCACTTTCGCACATTGGCTGGTAAACCCCTCCTGTGTCACACGGGTCCACATGGTTTGACGACAGATAGCGCTCCAGCCATTAGCCGGTGATCAGTCTGTCCCTGTAACTGTCCTGGTCATTTCCCCCGATAATCAGTCCTCATTGTCACATAGGTGTCCACACACTGGGGGCCTCAACTGGACTGGTCGGTCTGTCTGTCTGTCTGGCTGTCTGGCTGTCTGACTGCTGTCTGTCTGTCTGCCTGTGCTGTCTGCCTGTCTGTCTGTCTGTTTGTCTGTCTGTCTGTCTGTCTTCTGTCTGCTGGTGGCCTCTGCTTGCTTTGGTTCCTTGTTTTGTGTCGTCTGACCGGTTCTGTACTTACGGTTTGTATCGTCTGTTTGGTTATGCCCCTTGATGGTTGTGTTAAGTGCTTGGTTATTTTCCCCTGATGGTTTGTATCGTCTGACCGGTTATGTCCCATGACGGTTTGTATCGTCTGCTTGGTTATGTCCCTCTGTGGCTTGTGTTATGTGCTTGGTTATTTCCCCTGATGGTTTGTATCGTCTGACTGGTTATGTCCCCTGATGGTTTGTATCGTCTACTTGGTCATGTCCCTTGATGGCTTGTGTTATGTGCTTGGTTATTTCCCCTGATGTTTTGTATCGTCTGACTGGTTATGTCCCCTGACGGTTTGTATCGTCTGCTTGGTCATGTCCCTTGATGGCTTGTGTTATGTGCTTGGTTATTTCCCCTGATGGTTTGTATCGTCTGACTGGTTATGTCTTCTGATGGTTTGTATCGTCTGACTGGTTATGTCTCCTGATGGTTTGTATCGTCTGACTGGTTTATGTCTCCTGATGGTTTGTATCATCTGACTGGTTATGTCTCCTGATGGTTTGTATCGTCTGACTGGTTATGTCTCCTGATGGTTTGTATCGTCTGCTTTGTATGTAATAATAATAATTAATTAATAATTACAATATTTATATAGCGCAAAATCTTGATAAAATCAAATCTAAGCGCTGAAACACACACACACGCACGCACGCACACACACGCACGCACGCACGCACACACACGCACCACGCACACACACCACACACACACACACACACACACACACACACACACACACACACACACGGCTATAAATGGGGAGAAAGAATAAAAACAATGGAAAATTATAGAGAGCATATTATATACAATTATATATTGCAATGTGATTCCCCTCCGAGTGGAGACAGGCTGCAGAGGGGATTGAGTGAGGTCAGGATTTTATGCAGAGGAGAAAAGGTGAGTTTTGAGAGCGGACTTGAAGGAGACAAAAGTAGGTTGCTGACGGACTGAGAGAGGAAGTTTGTTCCAGGAGAGCGGACCAGAAACAGAGAAGGCTCGTGGACCATAGGTATTGAGCTTAGTGCGTGGAAAGCGAAAAGTCAGAGGATTGGAGGCAGAGCGGAGGGTACGTGAGGGAACATAGATTTCAAGTAGGCTTGACAGGTAATCGGGGGCTGCGTTATTGAGGCTTTTGTAGCACATGGTGTCTAGTTTGTACTGTATGCGCTTTGATACAGGGAGCCAGTGAAGTTGTGCCAGGAGAGGAGATATGTGGTCAGCTTTTTTCTTTTTGAGTACAAGGCGTGCAGCATTGTTTTGAATGCGCTGTAGGATGTGAGTGGTGGAGGCAGGAAGACCGGACAGGAGTGAATTGCAATAGTCAATGCGAGACATTATGAAGGAGAGAACGAGTTTTGCAGTTGTTTCCACAGAGAGATACTTCCTGATCAGGCTTATACGATGGAGATGATAGTAGCAAGATCTGGCAGTTTGAGAAACAAAGTTGTTCATGGAGAGGGTAGAGTCAATGCAGACACCAAGGTTTTTAGCTGAATCAGAAATTGGGACTGATGTGTTACATAATGGGAGAGAAAGAGGAGGCAGCTGAGAAAGTTTCTGACGGGTGCCAATGAGGATAGCTTCTGTCTTGTCATCATTTAGCTGAAGTTTGTTGTATGTCATCCAATTTTTGATGTCCGAGTAACACTCAGTGGTGCGAGTCAGGAGGCGCTGTATATTGTCAGGTGAGTCACTGTCTTGAAGTTGGGTGTCATCAGCATAGAAGTGGTGTTTTATAGAGTGGGAGTTGATGATGGTGGACAGGGGGGAGGTGTAAAGAGTGAAAAGAACAGGGCCAAGGACAGATCCTTGTGGAACACCACAGGTCAGGTATGCAGGTTGAGAGTAAGTGCCATTGATGAGAACAGTTTGTTTTCTGTTTGATAGATAAGAAGTGAACCAGGAGAAAGCAATGTCAGAGATGCCAAAAGTATGATGAAGTCTAGAAAGGAGAATACCATGATGAATGGTATCAAAGGCTGCAGACAGATCAAGGAGTGTGAGGAGAGAGACTTTGCTAGTATCAGTTGCAAGGAGGAGATTGTTGAGAATGTGTAGCAATGCAGTTTCAGTGCTATGGCACTGGCGGTAGGCTGACTGGAAAGGATTGAGGAGATTGTTGGCAGACAGGTGAGAGTTCAGTTGGTTGAGGACAACTTTTTCAAGCAGTTTTGACAAGAAAGAGAGATTAGAGATAGGCCGGTAATTTTTCAGTTCATTTGGGTCTAAATTGTATTTCTTGAGGAGAGGGTGAACAATAGCAGACTTGAAAGAATCAGGGACAGTTCCAGTTTGGAGACAAGTGTTGATGATGTCAGTGATGAATGGGAGGAGCGTAGGGAGACAGTCAGAGTAGAGAGAACCTGGAAGAGGATCCAGTTCGCAGGTTTTGAACGACATGGATTGATTGTGTTGAGAATTTCTTCTTGTGAGACTGGGGTAAGAGTAGTAAGAGGTGTGCCAGAGAAGGAAGGGTCGGTGGGCATGGTTGACAGGGTGTCCTGTCGAGCCTGTCACGAAGAGTTTGTATTTTTGTGGTGAAATACTTGGAGAATACAGATGGGAGTTCTTCATTTGTGTGTTTTGTTGGGAGAGGTAAATCTTTTCGTGTGCCAAGGAGATGATTCAGGTTGTAAAGAGTTCTTTTGAAGAAGAGGCATTCAGATTTTGGTTTGGAAATAGTTTGTTTTTGCAGATGCAATGAGGGTGGATACTTTTGTTTTAGAGGCTTGGAAAAGTTGCCTATGTACAGTGAGTTTGGATTTGCGCCAGCGGCGCTCTGCTCTGCGGCGGGCACGTTTTGCACAGGCAATCTCATGAGTGAGCCAGGGGGTAGGGGGGCGGTCAGGTAAAAGACGGGTTGTGGCTGGAGCATGAGTGTCCAGAAGATGGTGGAGAGTAGTTAGAATTCATCGGCAAGGTTATGTGACTTTTCAGAAAGGAGACGGAAGGCATCAGATGAAAATGTGGAGAGGTCGATAGATTTGAGATTGCGTCGAGTCACTGTGCGCATGGTACGGGAAGGAGGAGGAATGTCAAGAGAACAGAGAATTGCAGAGTGGTCAGATGGAAGGGCTGAAGTTAGACGGGTAGAAAGAACTAAGCAGTTATCAGTAGCTGAATTGTGGTGATCACGAGAAATGATCCAGTCAAGAATGTGACCTTTTTGATGGGTTGGTTCAGAAATGTGTTGAGTCATATTGCGATTGGACAGAGAGTTGATGATATGCCTTGTGTCATAACGGTGAGTGTTGTCATAGTGGACATTGATGTCACCTAGAATGATGAGATTTCCAGGTAAGAGACAGTAGTAATCAAGAAGTTGATCAAAGTCAGAGAGAAACATGGATGTGGTGAGCTTGTTGGCAGAGCTAGGTGGAGGTCGATAGACACAGGAGAAGGTGATGGGGTGAGGGGTGGATTGGAAGGATACTTCAACGTGCTCGAAAGAAGGATGGGAAAAAGGCAGAGACTGCGAAAAACAGGCGGGAATGGAGTGATCGTTGTAGAGGATGGCGATACCACCACCTCGGGATGAGCGATGGAAAGAAGCAAGCCTGTAACCACTCGGAGTGAGATTCACATGTATAGGTTCATGACCAAGGGGGTTAAGCCATGTTTCGGTGATAAAAGCAATGTCAACATGTCCCTTGATGGCTTGTGTCGTTTACTTGGTTATGTCCTTTGAGTTTCTGTCATTGCTTGGTTATGTCCTGATCTTGTATCATCTGCTTGGTTATGTCCCCTGATAGTTTCTTTCATCTCTTGGTTATGTTTCCTGATGGCTTGTGTCTTCTACTTGGTTATGTCCCCTGATGGATGGTGTCGTCTGCTTGGTTATGTCCGTTGATGTTTTCTATCGTCTGAGTGGTTATGTTCCCTGATAGTTTGTGTCGTCTGCTTGGTTATGTCCCCTCATGGTTTTATCGTCTGCTTGGTTATGTCCCTTGATGGTTTGTGTCGTCCATCTGTCCTGATCTGGTTTGGTTTGTCGCTTGCTTGGCAGACGAACTGGTCAGTTGGTTGGTTGGCTGATGAACTGATTAGTTGATACCTTGTTGGCTGATGAACTCGTTAGTCGACACCTTGTTGGCTGATGAATTGGTTAGTTGACACCTTGTTGGCTGATGAACTGGTTAGTTGATACCTTGTTGGCTGATGATCTAATTAGTTGATACGTTGTTGGCTGCTGAACTGGTTAGTTAATACGTTGTTGGCTGATGAACTGGTTAGTTGATACGTTGTTGGCTGATGAACTAGTTAGTTGATACCTTGTTGGTTGATGAACTGGTTAGTTGATACCTTGCTGGCTGATGAACTGGTTAGTTGATACCTTGCGCTGATGATGTTAGTTGTACTTGTTGGTTGAGAACTGGTTAGTTGATACCTTGCTGGCTGATGAACTGGTTAGTTGATACCTTACTGGCTGATGAACTGGTTAGTTGATACCTTGCTGGCTGATGAACTGGTTAGTTGACACCTTGCTGGCTGATGAACTGGTTAGTTGATACCTTGCAGGCTGATGAACTGGTTAGTTGATACCTTGCTGGCTGATGAACTGGTTAGTTGATACTGCTTGTGGTTGATGAACTGGTTAGTTGATTGCTTTGGATGGTGATGAACTGGTTAGTTGATTGCTCAGGTGGTTGATGAACTGGTAGTGTTGATTGACTCAGGTGGATGTGAAAGGATGTGTTTTTTTGTCATAAATGGTATGACTTGGTAGTGGGTTGCGGATTTACAGTTTATGGATCTGTGTGATAAATGTAGTTCGCTTGTCTGTAATATTTACTGTATTCTGTAATGAGGTAGTTGACGACTTTGTCGGAAAGGTGTTATGGTTTCTGTAGTTTTATAATGTAAGTATGGTTATGTCTGTAAGAATTGATCTGTCTGTAAATGGTATTAGGTCTGTTGTAAAGATTAAGCTTCTGTCTGTAAAGGTATTAAGTTCTTCTGTGAAAGATATTTAGGTTCTATTGTGAAGGTACTGAGGTTCTGTCTGTGATGGAATTGAGGTCTGTCTGTAAAGGTATTGAGGTTCTGTCTGTAAAGGTATTGAGGTTCTGTCTGTAAAGGTATTGAAGTTCTGTACTGTGAAGGTATTGGGTTCTGTCTGTAAAGGTATTGAGGTTCTGTCTGAAAAGGTATTAGGTTCTGTCTGTAAAGGTATTAGGTTCTTCTGTAAAGGTATTAAGGTTCTTCTGTAAAGGTATTGAGATTCTGTCTGTGAAGGTATTGAGGTTCTGTCTGTAAAAGGTATTGAGGTTCTGTCTGAAAGGTATTAAGGCTTCTGTCTGTAAAGGTATTAAGGTTCTTCTGTAAAGGTATTGAGGTTCTTCTGTAAAGGTATTGAGGTTCTGTCTGTGAGGTATTGAGGTCTGTCTGTAAAAGGCATTGAGGTTCTGTCTGAAAGGTATTAAGCTTCTGTCTGTGAAAGGTATTGAGGTTTTGTCTGTAAAGGTATTGAGGTTCTTCTGTGAAGGTATTGAGGTTCTGTCTGTGAGGTATTGAGGTTCTGTCTGTAAAGGCATTGAGTTCTGTCTGTAAAGTATAAGCTTCTGTCTGTGAAGGTATTGAGGTTTTGTCTGTGAAGGTATTGAGGTTCTGTCTGTGAAGGTATTGAGGTTCTGTCTGTGATGGTATTGAGGTTCTATCTGTGAAGGTATTACACTTCTGTCTGTGAAAGTATTGAGGGTCTGTATGTGATGGTATTAAGCATGTGAAGGTATTGAGGTTCTGTCTGTAAAGGTATTGAGGTCCTGTCTGTGAAGGTATTGAGGTTCTGTCTGTAAAGGTTTTTGATCTTTCTCTGTAAACTTTTTACAGTTGTTTTCTGTAAATGTATTAAATTAAGGTGACTCTCTAGAACAGAAAAGTGAAGGCCAGACAAGGAGTTATGAAGGAATAAACACAACAACAAATTGCTATGAGACTGAACACGCCATGCTGTAGATTCGATATCCAAAACAAGTGCGACTGCAACACGTTCAAGCAAACAGGAACAAGAAAAACACAAAAATAGATACAGAACGCGTATTTAATTAATACAACAAGACAGTTTTCGTGTTTTTCTGGTACCTGTAGATTCGATAACAGATATTTTGGAGGCATAATACATACATTGGTGTCAGAATCAATAGCTGGAAGGAAAGGGATGGGGAGAGAGAAAAATGACTTACCTGTTTCTGAAGATAATAATGTCTAGTTTCTCTTCTGTCGTCTGAATGTAAGCTGAGTCTCAGGTCTTCGTGGTGTGGGTGGAAGACTGTGTATAAGTTATGTGTCAGGTCTTCGTGGTGTGTTAGGTCTTCATGGTGTGTCAGGTCTTCATGATGTGTCAGGTCTTCATGATGTGTCAGGTCTTCATGATGTGTCAGATCTTCATGATGTGTCAGGTCTTCATGATGTGTCAGGTCTTCATGATGTGTCAGGTCTTCATGATGTGTCAGGTCTTCATGGTATGTTAGGTCTTCATGGTGTGTCAGGTCTTCATGGTGTGTCAGGTCTTCATGATGTGTCATGTCTTCATGGTGTGTCAGATCTTCATGATGTGTCAGGTCTTCATGATGTGTCAGGTCTTCATGGTGTGTCAGGTCTTCATGATGTGTCAGGTCTTCATGATGTGTCAGGTCTTCATGATGTGTCAGGTCTTCGTGATGTGTCAGGTCTTCATGATGTGTCATTCTTTATGATGTGTCAGGGCTTCATGATGTGTCAGGTCTTCATGATGTGTCATGTCTTCATGATGTGTCAGGTCTTCATGATGTGTCAGGTCTTCATGATGTGTCGGGTCTTCATGATGTGTCAGGTCTTCATGATGTGTCAGTCTTCATGATGTGTCAGGTCTTCATGATGTGTGTTAGATCTTCATAGTGTGTCAGGTCTTCATGATGTGTGTTAGATCTTCATAGTGTGTCAGGTCTTCATGATGTGTCAGGTCTTCATGATGTGTCAGTCTTCATGATGTGTCAGGTCTTCATGATGTGTCAGGTCTTCATGGTGTGTCAGGTCTTCATGGTGTGTCAGGTCTTCATGATGTGTCAGGTCTTCATGATGTGTCAGGTCTTCGTGATGTGTCAGGTCTTCATCGTGTGTCAGGTCTTCATCGTGTGTCAGGTCTTCATGATGTGTCATGTCTTCATGATGTGTCATGTCTTCATGATGTGTCAGGTCTTCATGATGTGTGTTAGGTCTTCATGATGTGTCAGGTCTTCATGATGTATCAGGTCTTCATGATGTGTCAGGTCTTCATGATGTGTCATGTCTTCATGATGTGTCATGTCTTCATGATGTGTCAGGTCTTCATGGTGTGTCAGGTCTTCATGATGTGTGTTAGGTCTTCATGATGTGTCAGGTCTTCATGATGTGTCAGGTCTTCGTGATGTGTCTGGTCTTCATCGTGTGTCAGGTCTTCATGGTGTGTCATGTCTTCATGATGTGTCAGGTCTTCATGATGTGTCAGTATTCATGATGTGTCAGGTCTTCATAGTGTGTCAGGTCTTCATGATGTGTCAGGTCTTCATAGTGTGTCAGGTCTTCATGGTGTGTCAGGTCTTCATGATGTGTCAGTCTTCATGGTGTGTTAGGTCTTCCAGGTGTGTTAGGTCTTCATGATGTGTCAGTCTTCATAGTGTGTTAGGTCTTCATGGTGTCTTAGGTCTTCATGATGTGTCAGGTCTTCATGATGTGTCAGTCTTCATAGTGTGTTAGGTCTTCATGGTGTCTTAGGTCTTCATGATGTGTCAGGTCTTCATGGTGTGTCAGGTCTTCATAGTGTGTCAGGTCTTCATTGTGTGTCAGGTCTTCATGGTGTGTCAGGTCTTCATGATGTGTCAGGTCGTCATGGTGTCTTAGATCTTCATGATGTGTCAGGTCTTCATGGTGTGTCAGGTCTTCATGATGAGTCAGGTCTTCATGGTGTGTCAGGTCTTCATGGTGTGAATGGAAGATTGTTTAAGTGGTGCGTCTCCCATCTGTATCCAGTTATTTTCATATCTCTCAGAGAATACAGCGTATC
Organism: Monoplex corrugatus; assembly: GCA_030674185.1. Classification (NCBI taxonomy): domain Eukaryota; kingdom Metazoa; phylum Mollusca; class Gastropoda; order Littorinimorpha; family Ranellidae; genus Monoplex; species Monoplex corrugatus. The sequence continues at coordinate 58,461,872 of JAPXFY010000014.1, read as the reverse complement.
TCCTGTGGAAAACTGCTTCTCCGTTTTTCATGTTGTTTTGTTTCTTTTGTTTTGTTTCGTTTCGTTTCGTTTCGTTTGGTTTTTGTTTATTTTTTACCCAAGAAATTCAACCATCCGTCAATGACCATCACTCAATTACTCTCACATCCGGTTCTGATTAGATGTCTACTGAAAGTTGTTGTTCTGTGGCTGTGGTCAAACACAGAGGACCATCTCCATCCTTTCCGGCTTGTTTACAGACCCAATACATGTACAATCAAAGAACAAGTCACAAGGACTCTTTGGCACAGTGCACGTACACATTCATTCGTGGCTGCTTCTTCTTCTTCTTTTTTTTTATTTCTCAGCCTTTAACATTATACAGAACATTGTGAATGATGATGATGATGATGATGATGATGATGATGATGATGATGATGATGATGATGATGATGATGATGATGATGATGATGATGATGATGATGATGATGATGATGATGATGATGATGATGGGGAAGATGAAGGTGAAGGTGATGAAGAAGAAGAAGAAGAAGAAGAAGATGATGATGATGATGATGATGATGATGATGATGATGATGATGATGATGATGACGACGACGACGACGACGACGACGAGGAGGAGGAGAATGGTGATGTAAGTCAGAAAAATGTGAGTGATGATATTTGTAAGGCACTCAGTATTGATGTCTAAACCAGACCAAAGCGCTCACTCTTGACGTTCACGCTAACATCCACTCAGAGTAGCAAGAAACTCTCGGGACAGCCAGACAGCAGAAGGTCCTCAGAGGAGAAGCCCCATTCAGACAAGTGACAAAAACAACTTCCAGGTACAAAGCACTGCACACTGGAAGGGGGAGGGCAGGAGAGGACTAGACTGGAAGTGGGAGGGGATTGGGGGCCGAAGGAAAAAATCTTTGCAAAACGCAATACTATATTTTAACCCTTTGACTCCGGCACCCTAGCTACCAACTGCAAAAATGTAACCCTTTTGACTCCCTCACCCTACCCACCAGCTTCCTTTACCCTATCCACCAGCTTCCTGTAGGAAGCTGGTGGCTATGGTGAGGGAGTCAAAGGGTAAAGTTTTTGCTTTGCTGGCATGGCTGACAAAGCAGGATGCTGGTGGAGAGGGTGGGGGAAACAAAGGGTTAAAGTTACACTTGAAGAAGAAAACATTTGTATATGAAATCTGACTCAAAGTGACTGCCAGTGTTCAAGCGAATACGAACCAGGACATCACGAAAACAGAATCAGAACGTGTGTTTAATGTAACAGATGTGTATATCTACCATTTTCTTCCTGATCTTCGCCACCTCTGGGAAACTGTCCACTGGTTTGTTGTTGTTGTTGTTGTTGTTGTTGTTATTTGTTGTTGCTTTTTGTTTTGTTTTGTTTTGTTTTGTTTTGTTTTGTTTTGTTTTGTTTCGTTTTGTTCTTCTTGTCTTTATGTGCGCTTGACGAAGGCCATTTGGCTGAAAATTGGCGCTTATCTTTTTTTGTTATATGAAATACACGTTCTGTTTTTGTCTTTCTCTCGTTCGTAGTTGGAATTTGATTATGTTGAACATACGGGGGAAGTCCTTCCATGATAAGGGTATTACCGTGACTAGGGTATTACCGTGACTAGGGTATTACCGTGACTAGGGTATTATTGTGACTAGGTGTTACCTTGACTAGGGTATTACCGTGACTAGGGTATTGCCGTGACTAGGGTATTACCGTTACTAGGGTATTATTGTGACTAGGGTATTACCGTGACTGGGGTATTACCGTGACAGGGATATTATTGTGACTAGGGTATTATTGTGACTAGGGTATTATGGTGACTGGGGTATTACCATGACTAGGGTATTGCTGTGACTAGGGTATTACCATGACTAGGGTATTACAATGACGGGTATTGCCGTGACTATGGTATTACTGTGACTAGGGTATTACTGTGACTAGGGTATTACCATGACTAGGATATTACCATGACTAGGGTATTACCATGACTAGGGTATTGCTGTGACTAGGGTATTATCATGACTAGGGTATTGCTGTGACTAGGGTATTACCATGACTAGGGTATTGCTGTGACTAGGGTATTACCATGACTAGGGTATTGCTGTGACTAGGGTATTACCATGACTAGGGTATTGCAGTGACGGGTATTGCCGTGACTATGGTATTACTGTGACTATGGTATTACTGTGACTAGGGTATTACCATGACTATGGTATTACAGTGACGGGTATTGCCGTGACTATAGTATTACTGTGACTATAGTATTACTGTGACTATGGTGTTACTGTGACTATGGTATTACAGTGACGGGTATTGCCGTGGCTAAGGTATTTCTGTGACTATGGTATTACTGTGACTAGGGTATTACCATGACTATGGTATTACTGTGACTATGGTATTACCATGACTATGGTATTACTGTGACTATGGTATTACTGTGACTATGGTATTACTGTGACTATGGTATTACCATGACTATGGTATTACTGTGACTATGGTATTACTGTGACTATGGTATTACTGTGACTATGGTATTACCATGACTATGGTATTACTGTGACTATGGTATTACTGTGACTATGGTATTACTGTGACTATGGTATTACTGTGACTATGGTATTACTGTGACTAAGGTATTACTGTCACTAGGGTATTACCATGACTATGGTATTACTGTGACTATGGTATTACCATGACTATGGTATTACTGTGACTATGGTATTACTGTGACTATGGTATTACTGTGACTATGGTATTACAGTGACGGGTATTGCCGTGGCTAAGGTATTACCGTGACTATGGTATTACTGTGACTATGGTATTACTGTGACTAGGGTATTACCATGACTATGGTATTACAGTGACGGGTATTGCCGTGACTATGGTATTACTGTGACTATGGTATTGCTGTGACTATGGTTTTACTGTGACTATGGTATTACAGTGACGGGTATTGCCGTGGCTAAGGTATTACCGTGACTATGGTATTACTGTGACTAGGGTATTACCATGACTATGGTATTACAGTGAGGGGTATTGCTGTGACTATGGTATTACTGTGACTATGATATTACTGTGACTATGATATTACTGTGACTATGGTATTACTGTGACTATGATATTACTGTGACTAGGGTATTACCATGACTATGGTATTACAGTGACGGGTATTGCCGTGACTATGGTATTACTGTGACTATGGTATTACTGTGACTATTGTATTACAGTGACGGGTATTGCCGTGACTAAGGTATTACTGTGACAATGGTATTACTGTGACTGTGGTATTACTGTGACTATGGTATTACTATGACTAAGGTATTACTGAGACTATGGTATTACTGTGACTATGGTATTACCATGACTATGGTATTACAGTGACGGGTATTGCCGTGACTATGGTATTACAGTGACTATGGTATTACTGTGACTATGGTATTACCATGACTATGGTATTACAGTGACGGTATTGCTGTGACTATGGTATTACCGTGACTATGGTATTACTGTGACTATGGTATTACTGTGACTAGGGTATTACCATGACTATGGTATTACAGTGACGGGTATTGCTGTGACTATGGTATTACCGTGACTATGGTATTACTGTGACTATGGTATTACTGTGACTAGGGTATTACCATGACTATGGTATTACAGTGACGGGTATTGCCGTGAATATGGTATTACTGTGACTATGGTATTACTGTGACTATGGTATTACTGTGTCTAGGGTATTACTGTGACTATGGTACTACTGTGACTAGGGTATTACTGTGACTATGGTACTACTGTGACTATGGTACTACTGTGACTATGGTACTACTGTGACTATGGTACTACTGTGACTATGGTACTACTGTGACTATGGTACTACTGTTACTATGGTACTACTGTGACTAGGGTATTACTGTGACTATGGTACTACTGTGACTATGGTACTACTGTGACTATGGTACTACTGTGACTATGGTACTACTGTGACTATGGTACTACTGTGACTATGGTACTACTGTGACTATGGTATTACCGTGACTATGGTATTACTGTGACTATGGTACTACTGTGACTAGGGTATTACCATGACTGTGGTATTACAGTGACGGGTATTGGCGTGACTATGGTATTACCGTGACTATGGTATTACAGTGACTATGGTATTACTGTGACTAGGTATTACCATGACTAAGGTATTACAGTGACGGGTATTGCCGTGACTATGCTCTTACTGTGACTATGGTATTACTGTGACTATGGTATTACTGTGACTATGGTATTACTATGACTAAGGTAATTACTGAGACTATGGTATTACTGTGACTATGGTATTACTGTCACTAGGGTATTACCATGACTATGGTATTACAGTGACGGGTATTGCCGTGACTATGGTATTACTGTGACTCTGGTATTACTGTGACTATGGTATTACTGTGACTATGGTATTACAGTGACGGGTATTGCCGTGGCTAAGGTAATTTCTGTCACTATGGTATTACTGTGACTAGGGTATTACCATGATTATGGTATTTACGAGTGACGGGTATTGCCGTGACTATGGTATTACCGTGACTATGGTATTACCGTGACTATGGTATTACTGTGATTATGGTATTACTGTGACTATGGTATTACTGTGACTATGGTATTACTGTGACTATGATATTACTGTGACTATGGTATTACTGTGACTAGGTATTACTGTGACTAGGGTATTACCATGACTATGGTATTACAGTGACGGGTATTGCCGTGACTATGGTATTACTGTGACTAGGTATTACTATGACTATGGTATTACAGTGACGGTATTGCCGTGACTATGGTATTACTGTGACAATGGTATTACTCTGACTGTGGTATTACTATGACTATGGTATTACTATGACTAAGGTATTACTGAGACTATGGTATTACTGTGACTATGGTATTACTGTGACTAAGGAATTACTGTGACTAAGGTATCACTTTGTGATTATGGTATTACTGTGACTATGGTATTACCGTGACTAGGGTATTGCGGAGAATATGGTATTACCGTGACTAGGTATTATGTGACTAGGGTATTACCGTGACTGGGGTATTACCGTGACAAGGTATTACCGTGACTAGGTATTACCGTGACTGGGGTATTACCGTGACTAGGGTATTATTGTGACTAGGTATTACCGTGACTGGGGTATTACCGTGACTAGGGTATTACCGTGACTATGGTATTACTGTGACTAGGGTATTACTGTGATAGGGCTTTGCCATGACTAGGTATTACCGTGACTATGGTATTTACTGTGACTATGGTATACTGTGACTAGGGCTTTGCCATGACTAGGTATTACCATGACTAGGTTATTACTGTGACTAGGGTTTTACCTTGACTAGGGTATTACAGTGACGGGTATTGTCGCGACTATGGTATTACTGTGACTAGAGTATTACTGTGACTATGGTATTACTGTGACTAAGGTATTACTGTGACTATGGTATTACTGTGACTAGATTTTACTGTGACTATGGTATTACTGTGACTATGGTATTACTGTGACTATGGTATTACTGTGACTAGATTATTACTGTGACTATGGTATTACTGTGACTAAGGTATTACTGTGACTATGTATTACTGTGACTAGAGTATTACTGTGACTATGGTATACTGTGACTAAGGTATTACTGTGACTAGATTATTACTGTGACTATGGTATTACTGTGACTAGATTATTACTGTGACTAAGGTATTACTGTGACTAGATTATTACTGTGACTAGAGTATTACTGTGACTATGGTATTACTGTGACTAGATTATTACTGTGACTATGGTATTACGTGACTAAGGTATTACTGTGACTAGATTATTACTGTGACTATGGTATTACTGTGACTATGGTATTACTGTGACTATGGTATTACTGTGACTATGGTATTACTGTGACTAGATTATTACCCTGACTAGGGTATTACCGTGACTGGGTATTACCGTTACTAGGGTATTATTGTGACTAGGGTATTACCGTGACTGGGGTATTACCATGACTAGGGTATTACCGTGACTATGGTATTACTGTGACTAGGGTATTACTGTGACTAGGGCTTTGCCATGACTAGGGTATTACCGTGACTATGGTATTACTGTGACTATGGTATACTGTGACTAGGGCTTTGCCATGACTAGGCTATTACCATGACTAGAGTATTACTGTGACTAGGGTTTTACCTTGACTAGGGTATTACAGTGACGGGTATTGTCGTGACTATGGTATTACTGTGACTATGGTATTATTGTGACTAGATTATTACTGTGACTATGGTATTACTGTGACTAAGGTATTACTGTGATTGTGGTATTACTGTGACTAGGGTATTGTGGAGAATAGGGTACTACCGTGACTAGGGTATTACTGTGACTAGGGTATTACTGTGACTAGGGTATTACCGTAACTAGAGTATTACGGTGACTATGGTATTGCCGTGACTATGGTATTACTGTGCCTGGGGTATACCGTGACTAGGGTATTACTGTGACTAGGGCGTTGCCGTGACTAAGGTATTACTGTGACTATGGTATTGCCGTGACTATGGTATTACTGTGACTAGGGTATACCGTGATTAGGGTATTACTGTACTAGGATATACCGTGACTAGGGTATTACTGTGACTAGGGTATTACTGTAATTAGGTACTGAAGTGACTAGGGTATTACCGTGACTAAATTCTAGCAGGAGTAACAAGGAGTGACTCTTGATTTTCATATGGCGGGGTGGGGTGGGGGGGGGGAAGTAAGCGTTCATTAACCCTTTAACTCACGACCTTTCTTGTCTATCAGCTTCCTTCGGGAAAGACGTAATTGCTTCGGACACCCCCCTCTCTCTCTCTCTCTCTCTCTTTCTCTCTCTCTCTCTCTCTCTCTCTCTCTCTCTCTCTCTCTCTCTCTCTCTTTCCTCCTCGTGTCGCCATGTTTACGGTGGGCGTGGTCTTTTCTCCTTTTGTCACCTCCCACCCCCGCCTCACGCGCTGGGCGAGGACATTACTTGTAATTAATTAATTATCTTCCACTAGCGGACAAAGTAGTGTTCATTTAGTCCTCCCCCCTCCCATACTCATTATCAAAGGACGTTAATGTACCCATCTCCCACCCACCACAAAATTGTGACCTTGAATTTAGTACCCTTGATTCCTGGCAGAATAAGGTGACCAAAATTTTATTACCCTGTTCCTTTCATCCCTTACAAGTTACCGTCTGTTTATTACTCTTTACCCATCAACATCAACACCACATGACTGTTCATTTATTATACTCTCACCCACAACCCACAACCCCAAAGGTCAAAAGGCCCATTCATTTATCACCCTCCTAATTCTCTAGACTGAAACGGGCAGGCCTCTGTCACTGTGATACAGATGCCAATATTGGCTATCACCGTTACACTGTGACTAAATTCTAGCAGGAGTAACAAGGAGTGACTCTTGATTTTCACATAGCGGGGTGGGGTGGGGGGGGGAAGTAAGCGTTCATTAACCCTTTAACTCATCGACCCTTCTTGTCTGTGATATCACTGTGATAGGGTTGTTGTCTGTGATATCACTGTAATAGAGATGTGACGGTTTGTCTATGATAACACTGTGATAGGGTTGTTGTCTGTGATATCACTGTGATAGAGATGTGTTGTCTGTGATATCACTGTGATGAGATGTGAGTGTTGTCTGTGATATTACTGTGATGGAGATGTGAGTGGTGTCTGTGATATCACTGTAATAGAGATGTCAGTGTTGTCTGTGATATTACTGTGATGGAGATGTGAGTGGTGTCTGTGATATCACTGTAATAGAGATGTGAGTGGTGTCTGTTATATCACTGTAATAGAGATGTGAGTGGTGTCTGTGATGTCACTGTGATAGAGATGTGAGTGGTGTCTGTGATATCACTGTAATAGAGATGTCAGGTTGTCTGTGATATAACTGTGATAGAAATGTGACTGTTGTCTGTGATATCACTGTGATAGAGATGTCAGTGTTGTCTGTGATAACACTGTGATAGAGATGTGACTGTTGTCTGTAATATCACTGTGATAGAGATGTGAGTGGTGTCTGTGATATCACTGTAATAGAGATGTCAGGTTGTCTGTGATATCATTGTGATAGAAATGTGACTGTTGTCTGTGATATCACTGTGATAGAGATGTCAGTGTTGTCTGTGATAACACTGTGATAGAGATGTGACTGTTGTCTGTGATATCATTGTGATAGAGATGTGACTGTTGTCTGTGAAGTAGCTGTGACAGAAATGTGACTGTTGTCTGTAATATCACTGTGATAGAGATGTCAGTGTTGTCTGTGATATCACTGTGATAGAGATGTCAGTGTTGTCTGTGATATCATTGTGATAGAGATGTGAATGTTGTCTGTGATGTAACTGTAATAGAAATGTGACTTTGTAATATCACTGTGATAGAGATGTGTTGTCTGTGATATCACTGTGACAGAGATGTGACTGTTGCTGGCTTCTTCTGTCTGTCATCACCACCATCACCACCATCACTACCACCATCATCGGCATCAGCACCATCAGCACCAGCTCACAGCACGCGGCTGTCGCGCGTAGTGATGAATCCTGTCCCTCACCACAAACACGCACACACACACACACACACACACACACACACACACACACACACACACACACACACACACACACACACGCACGCACGCACACACACACACACACACGCACACACACACGCACGCACGCACGCACGCACGCACACACACACACACACACACACACACTCACGGCCAGTGTCTCTCTCTCTCTCTCTCTCTCTCTCCACTGCTGTGCTGTGTGTGGCCACACTGAGCATCTAGCGAAACCTGTCACCACGCCTCATGCCACTTCCAGCCTGCCTTGCCCTCTCTCTCTCCCTCCCTCCCTCCCTCCATCCGCTCCCTCACCGTCTTCCTTCTCAAAGCAGTACCTCACTGCCCCCCCCCACCTCCCACCCCCGTTTTCTTAACATGTTTCTGAAATTGTGACAGTGGTGTGATCAAGGAAGTGTCAGTCAGGGTGGTTACACCCGGCACTGGAGAATCCTGGGTGTGAGTGCGGTCAGTGTGTTATCAGTGGTACGGTCACGTTGAGAGTGCCTTCCAGCCGCTGTCCTGAGGTCATGGACTAAGGGAATTGTGACATCTGTGGTCACCTGACGACCTTGTGGTGGTCCCCTGATGGCCGGTAGTGGTCGCTTGGTAGTCCTCAACAGGGCTATGCGTCAGTCTGTGTGGACACAACACGTTGTGCAGATGATGGAAGGAGCTGATAAGCACGAGTGCTGACTTCAGACCTTGCTGACGTTCAGGTCATACAGAATAGTTGTCTGATCATAACGTAAGTATTGTGTGATTAGGTGTGTGTCTTCATAGTTCACTGATCTGTGTGTGGACATGTGTCACGTGGTAAGCACACTATTCTGACTTTTTCAGTCACTATTCTTAACACCTTTCAATGGTCATCTGTATGTGTACCTGTGTCACGTGATAAGCACAGTCTTGTGTGTACCTGTGTCACGTGATAAGCACAGTCTATATGTGTACCTGTGTCACGTGGTAAGCACAGTCTGTGTGTGCATCTGTGTCACGTGATAGCACAGTCTGTTTGTACCTGTGTCACGTGGTAAGCACAGTCTGTGTGTGTATCTGTTGTATGGAAGCACAGTCTGTAGTGTACCTGTGTCACGTGATAAGCACAGTCTGTGTGTACCTGTGTCACGTGATAAGCACAGTCTGTACGTGTACCTGTGTCACGTGATAAGCACAGTCTGTACGTGTACCTGTGTCACGTGATAAGCACAGTCTGTACGTGTACCTGTGTCACGTTGTAAGCACAGTCTGTATGTGCACCTGTGTCACGTGATAAGCACAGTCTGTATGTGTACCTGTGTCACGTGGCAAGCACACTATACTGTGATGTGACTTTTTCAGTCAATATTGTCTACTGTCTACGTAATGTGTGGAAGTAACCAGTGTCTGCTGTCATTACTGTACCTTGTTACTGTGTCAATTAACACACCATGTCATTTAACACACATGTCCACTGTTCACAAGGTAATTATTGTACCTCGTTTCCGTGTCAATTAACACACTGTTATTTTTTTTTAAAGTGTCTACTGTTCATCAGTGTACTATTTGTTACTGTGTTATTTAACACACCATGTCTACTATATACCAGGTAATTACTGTACCTCGTTACCGTGTCAATTATCACACTGCGTTTTTCTTTAAACTGTGTCTTCTGTTCACCAGGTAATTACTGTACTTTGTTCCCGTGTCATTTAACACACCATGTCCACTGTTCAACAGGTAATTACTGTACCTCGTTACCGTGTCAATTAACACACTGTGTCGGCACACCGTGTCATTTAACATACCATGTCCACTATTCAGATAGACAAGTACCAGAATGTATTCTTCACCTGATGCAACTAGTTACCAGTGTCTGTCGTTCACCCGATTCACCCTTTAACCAGTGTCTGTTGTTCACCTGATTCACCCAGTAACCAGTGTCTGTTCTTCACATGATTCACACGTAACTAGTGTCTGTTGTTCATCCAATTCACCCAGTAACCAGTGCCTGTTGTTCACTTGATTCACCCAGTAACCAGTGCCTGTTGTTCATCCGATTCATTCAGTAACCAGAGTCTGTTTTTCACCCGATTCACCCATACCTAGTGTCTGTTGTTTACTCAGTAACCAGTGTCTGGTTGTTCACCCAGTAACAATGTCTGTTGTTCCCCAGTAACCAGTGTCTGTTGTTCACCTCATTCACCCATTAACCAGTGTCTGTTGCTGACCTGATTCATCCATTAACCAGTATCTGTTGTTCCCCAGTAACCAGTGTCTGTTGTTCGCCTGATTCACCCAGTAACCAGTGTCTGGTGTTTACCCAGTAACCAGTGTCTGTTGTTCACCTGATTCACCCAGTAACCAGAGTCTGGTGTTCATCTGATTCACCCAGTAACCAGTGTGTGTTATTCACCCAGTAACAGTGTCTGTTGTTCACCTGATTCACCCAGTACCAGTGTCTGTTGTTCACTTGATTCACCCAGTAACCAATTCTGTTGTTCATTTGATTCACCCAGTAACCAGTGTGTGTTATTCATCCAGTAACCAGTGTTCTGTTGTTCACCTGATTCACCAGTAACCAGTGTCTGCTATTCACCCAGTAACCAGTGTCTATTATTCACCAGTAACCAGTGTATGTTGTTCACCTGCTTCACCCAGTAACCAGTGTGTGTTGTTCATCTTATTCACCCAGTAACAAGTGTGTGTTATTCACCCAGTAACCAGTGTCTGTTGTTCACCTGATTCACCCAGTAACCAGTGTTTGTTGTTCACCTGATTCATCCAGTAACCAGTGTTTTTTGTTCACATGATTCACCCAGTAACCAGTGTTTGTTGTTCACCTGATTCATCCAGTAACCAGTGTCTTTTGTTCACATAATTCACCCAGTAACCAGTGTCTGTTGTCACCGGATTCACCCAGTAACTAATGTCTGTTGTTCACCAGTAACCAGTGTGTGTTGTTTACCTGATTTACCCAGCAAGCAGTGTCTGTTATTCACCTGATTCACCCAGTAAACAGTGTCTGTTGTTCACCTGATTCACCCAGTAACCAGTGTCTGTTGTTCACCTGATTCACCCAGTAAGCAGTGTCTGTTGTTCACCTGATTCACCCAGTAACAAGTGTCTGTTGTTCACCTGATTCACCCAGTAAACAGTGTCTGTTGTTCACCTGATTCACTCAGTAACCAGTGTCTGTTGTTCACCCAGTAAGCAGTGTCTGTTGTTCACCTGATTCACCCAGTAACAAGTGTCTGTTGTTGACCTGATTCACCCAGTAACAAGTGTCTATTGTTCACTAGATTCACCCAGTAACCAGTGTGTGTTGTTCACCCAGTAAACAGTGTCTGTTCTTCACCTGATTCACCCAGTAACCTGTGTCTGATGTTCACCCAGTAACCAGTGTGTGTTGTTCACCCAGTAACCAGTATCTGTTGTTCACCCAGTAAACAATGTCTGTTGTTCACATGATTCACCCAGTAACCAGTGTCTTTGATCACCTGATTCGTTCAGTAACTAGTGTCTGTTGTTCACTCAATAACCAGTGCCTGCTGTTCGCCTGATTCACCCAGTAACCGTGTCTGTTGTTCACCTGATTCACCCAGTAACCAGTGTCTGTTGTTCACCTGATTCACGCAGTAACCAGTGTCTGCTGTTTGCCTGATTCACCCAGTAACCAGTGTCTGTTGTTCACCCAGTAACCAGTATCTGTTGTTCACCTGATTCACCCAGTACACCCAGTAACCAGTATCTGTTGTTCATCCAGTAACCAGTGTCTGTTGTTCACCCGGTAACCAATATCTGTTGTTCACCAGGTAACCAA
>JAPXFY010000014.1:58439435-58444435 GCA_030674185.1 Monoplex corrugatus | reverse complement strand
AGAGGACAGACAGCATGATAGATAAGAGAATTAAGGGGAAGACAGACAGGAAGACAGACAGCGTGATAGAGGAATTAAGAGGATGACAGACAGCATGATAGAGGAATTAAGAGGATGACAGACAGCATGATAGATAAGAGGAATTAAGGGGAAGACAGACAGGAATACAGACAGCATGATAGAGGAATTAAGAAGAGGACAGACAGCATGATAGAGGAATTAAGGGGAAGACAGACAGGAAGACAGACAGCGTGATAGAGTAATCAAGAGGAGGACAGACAGCATGATAGATAAGAGGAATTAAGGGGAAGACAGACAGCATGATAGATAAGAGGAATTAAGGGGAAGACAGACAGGAATACAGACAGCATGATAGAGGAATTAAGAAGAGGACAGACAGCATGATAGAGGAATTAAGGGGAAGACAGACAGGAAGACAGACAGCGTGATAGAGTAATCAAGAGGAGGACAGACAGCATGATAGATAAGAGGAATTAAGGGGAAGACAGACAGCATGATAGATAAGAGGAATTAAGGGGAAGACAGGGTGATACATGAACGGAATTAAGGCCAGGACAGTCAGCACGATAGATGAGAGGAATGAACACAGGCCGACCTCTGCAGAACTGTAAGCACTGTTACCAAGTGTAGCCTGCTCATTGTGCAGTGGCAAGGATACCAGTTGACTGTTGATTCGATCTCACCAAGGCATTTGATGGGCTTCACACCGGGCCCCGGTCACAGACTTCTTGGGCATGGTCCTGTTTGTAGGGTTTCCTCCACTCTGCCTGTGCCCATGGCATTCCAGACATCCTGCTTGGCCTGGCGGTAGAGCTCTTTCCTTCTAATCAGACAGCACGGGTTTCTGTCTTACTTGGCAAATCCTTGGTTCATATGGGTCTCTGTTTATCGACAGTAGTGACTAAGTTTAGGTTCATATTGCTTGTAGCCCAGCTGACTACTAGAATTATATCAGGGCTAGAGGAAAAAGTTCAGGTTCATATTGCTTATAGCCCAGCTGACTACTACAACCATGTCAGGGCTAAGGGGAAAAGTTCAGGTTCATATTGCTTATAACCCAGCCGACTAGTACAGCCATATCAGGGCCAGAGGAATAAGTTCAGGTTCAGATTGCTTATAGCCCAGCTGACTACAACAGCCATATCAGGGCTCAGGGAAAAAGCTCGGGTTCATATTGCTTATAGCCCAGCCGACTACTGGAGCCATAACAGGGCTAAGGGAATACCTTGACATTAGGCAATTTGTTCAGGTTCGTATTGCCTCTAGCCCAGCCGACTAGTAGAGCCATATCAGGGCTAGGCAAATAAGTTGACAGTAGGCAGTAAGTTCACGTCCATATTGCTTGTAGCCCAGCCGACTACTAGAGCTATAACAGGGCTAAGGGAATAAGTTGGGCCAGAGAAGATAAAGCGATGAGGGAGAGGAGAGGGCACTGTCCTCATAGTGTTGGTTCCTTAAAACAATTGAGGTCTCTACCACCTCACTTTCCTATGACATCAGGGTTACGGCACAAGCTGATTGATCGGTTTATTGATTTGATTCAATATGATGTCAGCACGCCTCAGGGCTGACGGGAGGGGGGGAGGGGGTGACTATCCAAAGAAATGGGAGAGGCAGGGCTTGTCTCAGTCTACAATCTACCCCACCACTACAGTAGTCATCATCGTGTGCCCTGCCACGTGGTATTGGCGATCATGGCTCTCCATATCCGTCTATCCCTTGTCGCCTGAAGACATCTTCTACCCTCTCTGTCCTCAGCCACCCTGCAAGTCCGTCCAATATTTTCTCCCTGGGTCTACCTGGTGTTCTCTTTCCCTCCAGCTTTCCTGTTGTGACCAAGTGCTCTAATTCCCCTTTCCTCATGAAATAGCCTGTAAATGTTGCTTGTCTTTTCCTAATCTTCTTCATTAATGATCTTCTTGTGTCCGCCTCCATCAAGGCTGTCTCGTTTGTTTTCTTTGCTCTCCTTGGAACTCTCAACATTCTTCTTAGAAACCACATTTCGGCTGCCTCAGTCTTGTTCTGGCTTTGTGTGTTGACTGTCCACGCCGAACAACCATATAACATCATCGGTTCTATATAACATTCAAGAATTCTTTTCCTGATGTTAATTGATAGGCATTTGTTGGTAAGAATGCTTTTCATATTCTTGAATGCTGTTTTGGCTTGGCCAGTTTAATGTAAAGAACCCCAGGTTCAAACCCACAACCACTGGCATGTGACTGCAACGCTCAACCAAGTGAGCTATGAAGGCGTATGATATGGGGCAAGCCTTTTCAGGCATCACTGAATATGGGAACAAGTAGAATAACCCAAAGAAGTCACGTGAGTCAAAACTTGAAGCTCGATGCTTTTGAAACAGCACAAATAAACTGCCATCGTTTCCTTCATGTTGTAACCACATTAGTCTTGATTAAAACATGACAAGCTGTGGAGAAGTTGCTCTGATACATTATATATTCCAAATGACAGTGAGCCAAAATATATTGCTTGTTTTATTTCATTATATTTCATTTAATTTTTTGTTTGTTTTGTTTTGTTTTATTTTTTACTACTTTACTATGTTTTATACTACTTTACTTTTCTTTTTTTATCTATTTTGTTTTATTTTATTTCGTTTCATTTTATTTCATTCCATTTTATTTCATTTCATTTTATTTTAGTTTGTTCTGTTTTATTTTATTTCATCTTATTTTATACTACGTTATTTCATTTGATTTTGTTTATTTTATTTTATTCTATTTTATTTTATGTTCCTTTATCTTATTTTATTTTATCTTATTCTGTTTTATTTTCGTTTATTGTATTTCATTTTGTTTTGTTTTGTTCTATTTTGTTGTTATCTTACTCTAAACAGTTTGGGTGAAAGGTAATGAAATCTGAACTGTAGTTGTAGTCTGACAACAGTGTGGTTATAGTCTGGCGAGGTTTGTCATTTCGCTTCAGTTTTGTTTATTCCAGTGAATTCCGGTGTTCTTTCGTGCATATCAGTATGTGACTTAAGTCAGCATGCTCTTTGTATTCCTGTGTTCAGATACATCATCCCGGATTGCACTGCCGTGTGTTTAAGTTCTGTTCCAACACGATTCGGTTTAGTTTGGTATGTTTAGTTTATTTAAGTATGTTTCAGTTTGTCTTAGTCTGTTTCAAATTTGATTTGGTATATCTCAGTTTATTTCAGTTGGTTTAGAAGAACATGTCTATGAATTTCCAGAATTCTGATCATTTTATCTAAAATTGATTCAAAAGGGATTAATCACACACACATGCACGCACGCTCGCACAGACACACATGCACACACATACAAATTAGCCAGTTAATAATTGAGAGTAATTTCCCCTATCAACAGCAAATGTCATCGCCAAGGCGACCACACAGAAATTTGATCTTAATCAGTATTGCCTCCATCAGTGTTGAAAACAATCATCATGGCCTCCATCAGTGTTGAAAACAATCATCATGGCATCCATCAGTGTTGAAAACAATCATCATGGCATCCATCAGTGTTGAAAACAATCATCGTGGCCTCCATCAGTGTTGAAAACAATCATCGTGGCCTCCATCAGTGTTGAAAACAATCATCATGGCCTCCATCAGTGTTGAAAACAATCATCATGGCCTCCATCAGTGTTGAAAACAATCATCGTGGCCTCCATCAGTGTTGAAAACAATCATCATGGCCTCCATCAGTGTTGAAAACAATCATCATGGCCTCCATCAGTGTTGAAAACAATTGTCCTCAAACTTCAAGCGTCATCAGCGTTGCAGACAATTCTTCCCCAAAGTGTCGGTCTTCATGAATGTTGCAGAAAATCTTCTCTCTCAAAGTCGAAATCTTGGTAACTGTTGCAGACACTTCTTCCCAAAGTCTCAATGTGGATGAGTGTTGCGCACAATCATCCCGACAGTTTCAATTGCTATCATCTCCCTCAGTGGTGAAGACAGTATCCACAAACCGTTGCTTGTTCCCACTGTGGAAGACAGGCACGATGGAAGAGGAGATCAGCAAACATTCCAACGTCAACTTTACCTTGTGGTTACATCACCTGGCTCATAACAGGTCTTCTGCGGAGGGTATCCTGATGGGGAACCAGGTTCCGGAGCCTCCAGAGTACCTTCTGGTCATCTGGACCTCTCTCTACGTCGTTGTCTTTGTCCTGGGGCTGATGGGGAAC
The DNA here is from genome assembly GCA_030674185.1 of Monoplex corrugatus. Taxonomy (NCBI): domain Eukaryota; kingdom Metazoa; phylum Mollusca; class Gastropoda; order Littorinimorpha; family Ranellidae; genus Monoplex; species Monoplex corrugatus. The sequence goes on along the minus strand of JAPXFY010000014.1, from coordinate 58,440,238 downwards.
GTGGCCGTGACCTTCGTGGTGCTGCGCTGTCGCTCTATGCGCACCTTCATCAACTTCCTGTTCCTAAACCTGTGCACGGCAGACCTCCTGGTTCTCATCATTTCCGGGCCCACGGCTGTGGTGGACATGTATGCCAAGGAGGCCTGGTACTTGGGCAAGTTTATGTGTAAGTACTGTACTCTGTGGTGTGTGTGTGTGTGTGTGTGTGGTGTGTGTGTGTGTGTGTGTGTGTGTGTGTGTGTGTGTGTGTGTGTGCGTGCGTGAGAGAGAAAGAGTGTGTAACAAAACGAGACAGGCAAAACTGATTCAGACAGATGAAATGGGGGAGGGAGGGAGATATGTGAAAGAAGGAGACGAAACGAATCTGATGAAGGTAACGTTTTCCTCAAACATTAACCCTTTCTAGGTCATAAAATCAAATGAAATAACACGAAACAGCATTTTCTTACGGTGCAGATATTATCATACAGACTAAATGACATATCTGCAGCTGATTGTATACTTACATCAAAACAGCGGGCAGAATTAGGAAGGAAAAGGTTACAAACTACAACACAGCAATTTACAGTAAGAAACTGAACACTTATTCTTGACTACCGAGAGAATGGTGTAGTCCTGTTACAGGAGAGAGGGAAAACAAGCAAACAAATGTTAGAGGAAACAAAGCCGTAGCAAGCATTATAACTTTAAAACTTCTTTTTTTTCTGAAAGGAGGTAACAAGTTTAAGGGGTGAAAAAAATTACAAAAGCAAGGAAACAATTCATTTTTCAGAGTAGTGTTACCACTTTAAGTGTGTCTTTGA
>JAPXFY010000014.1:58424435-58436935 GCA_030674185.1 Monoplex corrugatus | reverse complement strand
TGTTAAACCTCACAACGACCATTATGTTCATTATACTTCAGAAAGGGGTGGTCTGTAAACCTCACAACGACCACAATGTTCATTGTACTTCAGAAAGGGGTGGTCTGTTAAACCTCACAACGACCATTATGTTCATTGTACTTCAGAAAGGGGTGGTCTGTAAACCTCACAACGACCACAATGTTCATTGTGCTTCAGAAAGGGGTGGTCTGTAAACCTCACAACGACTACAATGTTCATTGTGCTTCAGAAAGGGGTGGTCTGTTAAACCTCACAACGACCACAATGTTCATTATACTTCAGAAAGGGGTGGTCTGTTAAACCTCACAACGACCATTATGTTCATTATACTTTAGAATGGGGTGGTCTGTTAAACCTCACAATGACCATTATGTTCATTATACTTCAGAAAGGGGTGGTCTGTAAACCTCACAACGACCATTATGTTCATTATACTTCGGAAAGGGGTGGTCTGTTAAACCTCACAACGACCATTATGTTCATTATACTTCAGAAAGGGGTGGTCTGTAAACCTCACAACGACCACAATGTTCATTGTGCTTCAGAAAGGGGTGGTCTGTAAACCTCACAACGACCACAATGTTCATCATACTTCAGAAAGGTGTGGTCTGTAAACATCACAACGACCATTATGTTCATTATACTTTAGGAAGGGGTTGTCTGTTCGACCCACAACGACCATTTTGTCAGTAATGCTTCGGAAAGGAATAAATGGGGAAAAAATCACCCGACCACCTGCCCGCCCACCGACCCACCCCATGCAAAGGCACGTGCATACACAAACGTACACACGCGCACATACACACACAAGCACACACACGTACACACCACGCACACACACACACACACACACACACACATATATATATATATATATATATATATATATATATATATATATATATATATATATATATATATATATGTAACAGAGTGCCTTGCTCTGTTACGATCTTTCCCCATTTACTTACAACGCTCAAAGGCAACACCGTGTAGCGTGCTTGCCTAGATCAAAAACGCCTTGCGTTCTCTTGGTCAAATTGTACTATTATCTCACAGCCTCTGCCTACCCATAGCTATGCATTGAACATTCCAAGGATCTAGCCAGTACATGACGATTGTAGATAACACACTGCTAAACAATTAGCAGATCTACAATGTGTACATGTACTCGAAAGCGGGCCTACGACAAGATTTTGTCGTCATCTCCAGTCAGTATTACGTGGTAATTTTACAGAACGTAGAGGGGGGGCCGTCACTAATGTATGCATGCTGCCTTCAGCATTATAGAACAATCACTGTGTAATTGCCGGCGGGAACACTCAGACAATGACCGCAGGGCGCGTCTGTCTCAACCGCCTTAGGTATTTGTGGCTCGATAGCGAGGACATACCCACTCGCGAAACTGCCGGACAATGACCAGCGTTTCACTTGTGTGTACTGACGCGCTGCGTTAAAACTACACACTAAGTGTTGACTTATTAATTAGGTGAGAACAACCAATCAGACCTTGGCATCTGGTTGATTGATTAATTTGGTGAGAACAACCAATCAGACCTTGCCATCTGAAAGGTTTGAGATTTGAAAATATGACCATCATGCTCTGTTCCCAGAGTACAAATTAACAAGGCACATCATAGCGTGTGCTTTTCCACCGCCACTCTCAGTATTACCAGAGGTGCCCTTTCCTGCCACCACTCTTGATCTCACAGCAGGTGATCATCTTCACAGCGTTACTGTAGTAAGTTCTGGATTTTTATCACTTTATTATTCATTGTCATTTGCAGTAAGCTTAGGGACTTTAATGTCTCTTATTTCTTTAGATTCTAGCTCGAGTCTATTGAGTACCGCGTTAGATTTGCAGAATTCACACAGCGAGAAAGTACGTTTTGATCTAAACGATGTGCTATCTCACAAGATCTGTAGCACTTAGCGTGGCGGCCACCATTGTAAAGATGGGACTGAGGTTTAAATGTAATAACCACTATAGATTTAGCCCCTATTTTCATGTGGCTATTGTAGGACTATGGACAACCATATTCTGCCAAAAGCCAAGATACAAGGCATTGTGCAGAGGAAGAGTATTTTATACCTGACAAGGTTGTATATTCACATACTGACATGATGATTGATGAAACACGTGCTCAGCTAATTGATCTGTTTGATGTATCCCTTATTGATCAGCACCACTGATAATCATGTATAGAGTGTTGTTTTGGTGACATGGTTTAATAGTAATATGCTATACTATTTTGTTATCATTGTCTCTAGCACTTGATCTAGAATTATACTTAATCACACAGAGATAATGGGTAATAGATTACTCAAGTGTGTTCTCTCAACACTGCTGACCGCTATTTGATTAGGTGCTGTTTGTGATGACATAGTTCTCATTGTCAAATAGGCCTCCTATGTCATCACCACTGAATATTAACTGTCCAATAGCTGCCCACTCAGATGTTATGTTACAACTTACTCAGCCCATGGCAGCCGAACAGCTTAATATGACTGTGCATTATTTTGCCAGTACATTATTGAAAGTCTACTCTATGATAAGGCTATCGAACAAGCAGTATGGTAGTTTACCCTCAGCTTATCAAAGGGTTACTCAATGTTTTGTCACCAATTATTTGTTCCATGTTTACAAGTGCTAGTGCTTTAGAGCGTAAATATCAACACCACATATTTTGGTATACTATAATGTAGTAGTTCTTTACACAACATTTTGTTATCAATTATTTGTTGCATGTTTACAAATGCTAGTGCTTTTGTTTGTAAATGTAGACATCTTCTGTTAGAATGTAGTAGTTCACTCTTGTACATTGACATTGTTATTTCACAAAATGTGTACTTTGTCATTGTATTTATGAAACCTATTTTGTGTCTTACAGGCACTGTCTTCTTTGGTGTCTTCTTTGGCATCTTCCTTCCTGTCTTCTTCTTCGTATTCTTTTGTCTCCTTCCATATCCCAGTACGGTCCTTTTCCCTTATTGTCATTTTCCCATTTTCCCTGTTTTCCTTCCCTACCTATCCTCATCAAGAGATAATAAAGAGTCAAGTAACACAACGAGGACTTGTGTTTTGATTGAGAGACTTCCCTTTCTGCTCTGGATTCAAACGACCACCACAGCAAATATCATCATAATCACCAAACCCCCCCCCTTAACCACGGTCCCTATCACAAGTGGCGCTATCGAGCAGGATCCAGATTCGGAAAGGGAACAAGAAAACAAGAAGACAGTGCTACAGATTCATCAAGTTGCCAAACCATGTCGACACCACAACTGTACCGACTTCCAAAACTGTCAGGAGATGAAAGCAGTGCAGAAATCGACGACTTCATTCAGGAGGCAAGACTGATCCTACAGCTCCAGCCCCTGGATGACAAAGCAGCTGCCCTCTGGCTGATATCATCGTTAGAGGGCCCAGCTCGTCGAGAGGTGCTATGGCAACCAACGACAAGAGTGGACACTCCAGACAAGATCCTGAAGATCATCCAGGACAACTGGGGTGACCAGAGGGACTCCACAACCCTTGCTGCCACATTCTACAACAGGCAGCAGAGAAAGGGGGAGACTGTCATTGAGTACGCGACCCACCTACGCGTACTCTGGATGAAGGCCAACCAAGCTGAAGAGGGGTCATTGTCACCAACGCAGCTTCGGGACGCCTTCGTCTGTGGTCTCTCCCCAGGCGCTCTCAGGAGGGATGTCCGGCGATACATAAGAGATCATCCGGACACCACCTTCGAGGGAGCCAAGATGGAGGCCCTGCGGTGGATGCGAGAGGACAGCTGTGCAGAACACCACCTGGCACAGCTGATAGTGGCCAACTCCAGCCCAGTCATCGCCCGTATGGAGGCACAGCTGGCAGAACTCGGTGCCAGCATAGACCAAGAACTCCAGCGGCGCGACACTGTGGCTGCAAAGAAACTACCATGGCAACCACCTCTCCACATTAGCCAACGGCGACCGTCACCACAGCAACAGCAGCCACCAGAACATTGTCTTTGGTGTGACCGGGCCGGCCACACTGAAGACAAATGCTGGAACCAGCGCCGGTACAAGAGGAGGGCCAAGCGGCGACGGCAGCCTGCACCCAAGAGGGCTGCAACGCAAAGTGCAGACCCTGCTGTCACCCACGGACAAGCTGCAGGGCACAAGAGGAAGAAGCAGCATCCAGGCAAGTCCAAGCCTACCAATACTCCTTCTCCCTTGCCCCATTCTCCCTCTCTTCTTCATCAGCCCTCCAAATCTGCTGCTGCCCCCAAACTCCCCTGTGCCAGCCAGAGCCTGAGTGCTGTCAGCACTCCTGGAACCAACAGTGGACCTCCCATTCCAGTGCCACGCAGACACCGTCGTCGATCCCAAGGCCACCCGAGCCATGATGGTCGATGCCAGGACCCAGCAGCACCGGAGCAGGCGACGTCTACACCAGCAGCTGATGACGACCTGCAGGTAGGCATGTATGTTTACCTGCGGGACATGATTCCTGGTTCCAGCACAGCATGGACCAACACCTGGTCGCCGGACCTGTATTATGTGACGGCACGCCATCCCCAGCACCGTCACATCTACACAGTACAGTCACTGGCAGGTGGCCCTCACCAGGCCATATCCAGGATCCACCTCCTGCCAGCATCTGGGTCCATGCTAGACGCAAAGCCACAACCAGACCCAGAATCAGTATCTGACTCTGAAGATGAGCAGTGGTTAGTCTGCCCACAGCCACGGTGCAGAACAACGCGGCCCACGGTGACAACAGCACCTGAGCCCACTGTACCAGAGCAGCCCACTACACCAGTCCCTCCAAGACGGTCAACACGTCTCTTGAGCAGGACGGAGTGAGTCGTACCACAACGGGACAAATATTAATGAGTATATATTTTCAGGTTCAACTGACCACAATAATATTTACCTGGACAGATTACTGCATAAGGAAAATTTCCTTTTTTGTATGTGTTTAAATTGATAATCTGCCAAAGCTATGAACATTATATTTAGTCATTCTTTTCACTTAGCATGTAATAACCATGCCATTGAAAATCTGGATTGTCACATTGATGCGATGCTTTTGATATTTACATATATTTTTATACATTTGTCATTTTGTTTCCCGTAAAGAATGTTTTGATGCATAGGTATGGCAAAGAGGCTTTAGTGAATTTATTAAATGCTACTTTCTTTAATGCTACTTTCTCTAGCTTATTATGTTAAGGCATTTGCCATTTCAGTGTTTCATACTTTCGTACTGCCAGTTATGTTGACCAAGTCAAGAGTCCTAACTTGACCAAGCAGTGTAACTGTCCTTTCGGAACTGAAATTGCAACTCTTCCAGTGTGCCCATGAATACCCTAGTTAATATACAAGTGGATTCCATACTCCACCATATTCATAGCATTTCTCAATTTTATGAATTCTTGAGGTGGCCCTGAAATTTCAGCCCTCAAGAATTTACCCAATGTTCGCGCACCATCGCGGACGATGGTTTTCAAATTGGTGGGGGGAGGTGTAACAGAGTGCCTTGCTCTGTTACGATCTTTCCCCATTTACTTACAACGCTCAAAGGCAACACCGTGTAGCGTGCTTGCCTAGATCAAAAACGCCTTGCGTTCTCTTGGTCAAATTGTACTATTATCTCACAGCCTCTGCCTACCCATAGCTATGCATTGAACATTCCAAGGATCTAGCCAGTACATGACGATTGTAGATAACACACTGCTAAACAATTAGCAGATCTACAATGTGTACATGTACTCGAAAGCGGGCCTACGACAAGATTTTGTCGTCATCTCCAGTCAGTATTACGTGGTAATTTTACAGAACGTAGAGGGGGGGCCGTCACTAATGTATGCATGCTGCCTTCAGCATTATAGAACAATCACTGTGTAATTGCCGGCGGGAACACTCAGACAATGACCGCAGGGCGCGTCTGTCTCAACCGCCTTAGGTATTTGTGGCTCGATAGCGAGGACATACCCACTCGCGAAACTGCCGGACAATGACCAGCGTTTCACTTGTGTGTACTGACGCGCTGCGTTAAAACTACACACTAAGTGTTGACTTATTAATTAGGTGAGAACAACCAATCAGACCTTGGCATCTGGTTGATTGATTAATTTGGTGAGAACAACCAATCAGACCTTGCCATCTGAAAGGTTTGAGATTTGAAAATATGACCATCATGCTCTGTTCCCAGAGTACAAATTAACAAGGCACATCATAGCGTGTGCTTTTCCACCGCCACTCTCAGTATTACCAGAGGTGCCCTTTCCTGCCACCACTCTTGATCTCACAGCAGGTGATCATCTTCACAGCGTTACTGTAGTAAGTTCTGGATTTTTATCACTTTATTATTCATTGTCATTTGCAGTAAGCTTAGGGACTTTAATGTCTCTTATTTCTTTAGATTCTAGCTCGAGTCTATTGAGTACCGCGTTAGATTTGCAGAATTCACACAGCGAGAAAGTACGTTTTGATCTAAACGATGTGCTATCTCACAAGATCTGTAGCACTTAGCGTGGCGGCCACCATTGTAAAGATGGGACTGAGGTTTAAATGTAATAACCACTATAGATTTAGCCCCTATTTTCATGTGGCTATTGTAGGACTATGGACAACCATATTCTGCCAAAAGCCAAGATACAAGGCATTGTGCAGAGGAAGAGTATTTTATACCTGACAAGGTTGTATATTCACATACTGACATGATGATTGATGAAACACGTGCTCAGCTAATTGATCTGTTTGATGTATCCCTTATCTGATCAGCACCACTGATAATCATGTATAGAGTGTTGTTTTGGTGACATGGTTTAATAGTAATATGCTATACTATTTTGTTATCATTGTCTCTAGCACTTGATCTAGAATTATACTTAATCACACAGAGATAATGGGTAATAGATTACTCAAGTGTGTTCTCTCAACACTGCTGACCGCTATTTGATTAGGTGCTGTTTGTGATGACATAGTTCTCATTGTCAAATAGGCCTCCTATGTCATCACCACTGAAAATTAACTGTCTGAAAGCTACCAGGATGCAATGCATTATTGTACACTATTTTATACTTGATAATGTTGTATGTGTGTACATAATGGTAGTTGATGAAACATGTGCTCAGCGAACTGATCCAATTGTTGTATCCCTTGTCTGCTCAGCACCACCACTAATCATTATAGAATATTGCTTTGATGACATAGCTTAACTAGTAATATGCTATGCTATTTTGTCATCAATATCTCTAGCACTAGACATAGAATTACACATAACTACATGGAGCAAATATTTAATGGATGACTCAAGTGTGTTGACTGCTATCCAATAAGGTAGACCCAATGTTTGTGATGACAGTTCACATAGTCAAATACTATGTCTGTCATCACTACTGAATATTAACTGTCCAATAGCTGCCCACTCAGATGTTATGTTACAACTTACTCAGCCCATGGCAGCCGAACAGCTTAATATGACTGTGCATTATTTTGCCAGTACATTATTGAAAGTCTACTCTATGATAAGGCTATCGAACAAGCAGTATGGTAGTTTACCCTCAGCTTATCAAAGGGTTACTCAATGTTTTGTCACCAATTATTTGTTCCATGTTTACAAGTGCTAGTGCTTTAGAGCGTAAATATCAACACCACATATTTTGGTATACTATAATGTAGTAGTTCTTTACACAACATTTTGTTATCAATTATTTGTTGCATGTTTACAAATGCTAGTGCTTTTGTTTGTAAATGTAGACATCTTCTGTTAGAATGTAGTAGTTCACTCTTGTACATTGACATTGTTATTTCACAAAATGTGTACTTTGTCATTGTATTTATGAAACCTATTTTGTGTCTTACAGGCACTGTCTTCTTTGGTGTCTTCTTTGGCATCTTCCTTCCTGTCTTCTTCTTCGTATTCTTTTGTCTCCTTCCATATCCCAGTACGGTCCTTTTCCCTTATTGTCATTTTCCCATTTTCCCTGTTTTCCTTCCCTACCTATCCTCATCAAGAGATAATAAAGAGTCAAGTAACACAACGAGGACTTGTGTTTTGATTGAGAGACTTCCCTTTCTGCTCTGGATTCAAACGACCACCACAGCAAATATCATCATAATCACCAAACCCCCCCCCTTAACCACGCGACCTATCACATATATATATATATATATATACACGCACGCGCACACGTATTGGTTTCAGTTTCAATATCAGGTGATTCTAAATATGGAGGCAAAAAGGAAGCAATCAAGCGAAAGAAAGAAGGAGAAACAGAAAGAAACATGGAAAGAAACCAACCAGTCAGCCAACCAACCAATGGAAATTCCAAACCCAATGATCAGCCAAACAGACAAACACACGTTCAACCAACCTACCTACCAACCGATCAACCAACCAATCCATCAAACAAGCAACCAACCAACCAACCAACCACCTAAATAACCAAATAACCAACCAACCAACCAACTAACCAACAAACCAAATAATTAACTGACCAACTAACCAGTTAAAGCAACCAAAGGGATCATTCAAACAGTCAAACAAACAATCACACGAACGGCGTTATAGATCGATGGTACCAACAGGTAGACAATGCTTGACCCATCAGAGCTGATCATGGTTGATATGGCTTGACTACCGTCTGATGACTCTTCATTTTTGTTGTTGTTGTTGCTGTTATCGTTGTTGTAGTTATTGTTGCTGTTGGTGTTGTTGCTGCTGTTGTTGCTGTTGTTGTTGTTGCTGCTGCTGTTGTTGTTGTTGTTGCTGTTGTTGTTGTTTTTCTTGTTCTTTTTGTTCTTCTTGTTCTTACTACTACTGGTGAAAGGTCTTTCTCTTTTCAAGCTCCATCGATGTGGAACAGACTGCCAGACTCTCTCAGACATTCAGATTATTTCTCTTCTTTCAAGTCTAAACTTAAAACCCATCTATTTTCTCACAACTAGTCAATGCTGCGTAGGGGTACCACCTATGTCATAGCCGTCTAAGCCTTGTTTTGACATACTGTTTCAGGGTGTGTTTTCTATTGCATGTGTTTGTTGTATAATTGAACGTTGTGTGATTTGGTTTTGTAGCAATGCTTGAGATGAGTGAGTGTTGTGCTCGTAGGATTTGTTGGTTTCTGTAGTGGTGGTATTCGTAGTTGTTTGTGAGGTGTGTGGTTGTGTGTGTAGGAGAGGTGAATGCAGTATATTTTTGTAAAGCACTTAGAGAAATTATTTTGATTAAGCGCTATATAAGAAGCCATTATTATTATTATTATTATTCTTGTTTTTGTTTTTGTTTTTGTTGTTGTTGTTGTTGTTCTTTCTTCTTCTTTCTTCTTCTTCTTCTTCTTCTTCTTCTTCTTCTTCTTCTTCTTCTTCTTCTTCTTCTTCTTCTTCTTCTTCTTCCTTCTTCTTCTTCTTTCTTCTTCTTCTTCTTCTTCTTCTTCTTCTTCTTCTTCTTCTTCTTCTTCTTCTTCTTCTTCTTCTTCTTCTTCTTCTTCTTCTCTTCTTCTTCTTCTTCTTTCTTCTCTTCTTCTTCTTCTTCTTCTTCTTCTTCTTCTTCTTCTTCTTCTCTTCTTCTTCTTCTTCTTCTTCTTCTTCTTCCTCTTCTTCTTCTTCTTCTTCTTCTTCTTCTTCTTCTTCTTCTTCTTCTTCTTCTTCTTCTTCTTCTTCTTCTTCTTCTTCTTCTTCTTCTTCTTCTTCTTCTTCTTCTTCTTCTTCTTCTTCTTCTTCTTCTTCTTCTTCTTCTTCTTCCTCTTCTTCTTCCTCTTCTTCTTGATTTTGATTTTTTTTTCTTTCGTAATGTGCAGTTCTTTCTTGTACTGCTTATGCTGTTCTGTGCTGTTGATGATGCTCTTGCACTGCTGGTTGTTGTTGTTGTTTTTGTTGTTGTTGTTGTTGTTGTTGTTTTTACCTTTGGCTTGATCTTTACGCACTGCCGTTGTTGACTGCCCGCGTATCCTGCTAAACTCTCCCCAGGTCTTCTTTAACTTTCCGTCTGCGCTTTTCAAAGCCATCATTTCCCATTAAAAGTGCCTTTTGAAATCTGCCTTGGCATACAGGATCAAGAGACTTTCAACGAATTTTATGTCCGGTAATTGACTGACTTCTGTAATACCGGCCTCAGTGCTCTGAGACACGCACTTTCAGAGGCGGAAAATCGGGAAGAAATTCATTATTTCACAGAGAAGAAAACGAAGACAGATACAAAAGGAACGAGAGGGGAGCAAACAAAAAGGGAAAAACGACGGCGAAAGAAAGAAAGAAAGAAAGAGAGAAAGAGATACAGAGACACAGAGAGAGAGAGAAGGGACTAAGAATAATAACAAGAACAAGACATGATCAAGGTATGTGAAATATCTGCCATTCCTGGAGATAGACCAGAGAATATGGTTTGTTATGATCAACATGAAAAAAACCATGACTTATCAGTGGACCTGAAGACAGACTGCAGACAGGCTGTAGACAGCCTGAAGACAGACTGCAGACAGCCTTATACAGCCTGTAGACAGCCTGAAGACATAAGACAGTCCAGAGACAGCTTGAAGACAGCCTGAAGACAACCTGGAGACAGCCTGGAGACAGAAGACAGCCTGGAGACAGCTGAAGACAGAAGACAGACTGGAGACAGTCTGAAAATAGAAGACAGCCTGAAGACAGAAGACAGCCTGATGACAGCTTGAAGACTGCCAGAAGACACCCTGGAGACAGCCAAGAAACAGTCTGGAGACAGCCTGGAGACAGTGTGAAGACAGATGAAGACAGCTGAAGACAAAAGACAGCCTGGAGACAGCGTGAAGATGGTCTGATGACAGTTGAAGACAGAAGAAAACCTGGACAGCCTTGAGACAGCGTGACCACAGCATGAAGACAGCCTGAAGACAGCCAGGAGACAGAGGAAGACAACATGAAGACAGCATGAAGACAGCTGAAGACATCCCTAGACAGCCTGAAAACGGAATACAGCCTGCAAACAGCCTGAAGACCGCCTAGAACAGTCTAAAACAGCCTTAGATGGCCTGAAGACAGCCTAAAACAGCCCATGACAGTCTGGAGACAGCCTTAGACAGTCTGGAGAAGGCTTAGAAGCCTTGGACAGCCTTGAGATAGCCTTTGACAGCCTGAAAATAGCCTGGACAGGTTGCAGACAGACTGTAGATAGCCTTAGACAGCCTGAAAATAGCCTAGCCCTTAGCTGTTCACAAAGCCGGTAACTGCCCTGCAGAAGAATGTGCCGATCCGTTCGTAGCGGTTGAGATCGCCCGACCTTTTCCGGCACATGTGTGGGGAATTTCCATCACTACTGGCCTTCCTATCTTATCGCGCGTGTGGTTAGAATCTTGGTCAGTCTCGCGTTGAATATTCTAAAAATAGTACGAGCATTCTGGGATGCAAGGAACTTTCCATTCACTACTGAAAGACTTTGTACTGACGCTGTGCTACATTTGAATGTGAATACTAGGAGCTAGCTTTACATCTAGCAGTGCAAATGCGAAAGGGCTAGCTAGACAGGCTGCAGACAGTCTCTAGACATCCTGAAGACAGGCTGAAGACAACCTGAAGACAGCCTGGATATAGCCTGAAGATAGTCTGATGATTGCCTTAGACAAGCTGCAGACATCCTGAAGACAGTCTGTAAACAGCCTGAAGACAGCCTGCAAACAGCCTGCAGACAGCTTGATCCTGTGTCCAGTTCCAGTGAAGTAGGGACTAGCCATGAGCAGTCAGTGCAGACACCTGTGTCTATTCACACACTACTGTGTCCATGTCTACTTATTGCCATTACCGTGTCTCTTGCCATTAACGTTGTCTATTTATTGCCATTACTGTGTCTATTTATTGTCATTATTGTGTCTATATATTGCCATTACCGTGTCTACCCATTGCCATTACTATGTTTTTGTATTGCCATTACCGTGCCTTTTTATTGCCATTACCGTGTCTATTTCTTGGCATTACTATGCCTCCATTTTGGCATTACCGTGTCTACTTTTTGACATTACCGTGTATACTTACTGGCAATGCTGTGTCTATTTATTGACATTATATTGTCTACTTATTGACATTACCGTAACTATTTATTGCCATTACCGTGTCTACTTGTTGGCATTAACCTTCAGTTGTTTTTTGGTGCACACTACAAGCCATTTGAACTGTCCTTTTGACAGGCGTATCACGTCCGCACACACACACACACAAACACACACACAAACACACACACACACACACACACACACACACACACACACACGCACACACACACACACATACATGTACACAACACACACACACATGCACACACATATGCACACACACATACACGTGCACACACACACACGCATGCACACACACACATACACGTGCACACACACACACACATGCACACACACACAAACGCGCACGCGCGTACACACACACACACACACACACACACACACACAACACACACACACAACACAACACGCACACACATACACAGCATACAGACACATACACAC
>JAPXFY010000014.1:58409435-58416935 GCA_030674185.1 Monoplex corrugatus | reverse complement strand
TCGTTTGTTTTCTTTGCTGTCCATGAAACTCTCAACGTTCTTCTTGGAAACTACGTTTCAACTGCCTCAATCTTGTTCAGACGTTGCGTGTTGACTGTCCATGCTTTACATCTGCACAACAGTGTTGGTTCTGAATAACACTGAAGAACTCACTTCCTGATGTTAATTGATAGGCATTGGTTGGAAAGAACGCTTTTCATTTTTTAAATCCTGTTTTAGCTTGGCCGATTCTGTTGGATATTTTTAATGTGCATTTGCCGTCTGGTGAGACGAATGTATCCAGATATTTAAATTTATCAACTTGTCTCGATGTTGTGACATTTGCTGTTATTTTGCATGAGGGGATTTCTTGTTTTTTACCCATTACCATGACTTCAGTCTTCTTGCTATCAATTCTTCGTGTCTTACCCGATCAAAAGCCTTGGTATAATCAATAAAACATAAATACAGATCCTTTTTAACTCAACTGATCTTTCTACGAGAGTTTTTATGGTGTATATGGCGTTAATAGTTCCTTTCCTTTCGACAAATCCGCATTGTTGTTTTGTTATTTCTCTTTTGATTCTGTTCCAGTAATTCTTAATAGAAATATTTCACATGACTCATCAAGCTGATTGTACAATGGAGTTCACGTTCTATTGCCCCTGGTTTTGGAAGTGCAATGAAAATTGATTTTGACATTTCTTTAGGGATTTTTCTAGTGTTATAAATTTCATTTAGGAGGACTGCTATATTTTCAGTATTAAATTTATCTGGAGCCTCAGTTATTTCTGTAGTAATATTGTCTGGTCCTGGGGTTTTCCCGGTTTCATCTTTTTTCAACCCTACTCTAAATTCATCTTTTGTTATGGGTGGTCCTTCAACGATCTTTCTTAAAATGCGTTCTTCCTTTCTGTCATTGTCAAAAACGTATTTAATGTACTCTCCCCATCTATCTGACCTTTTGCCTTGTCCATAATAATCCCAGCCACCTCACCATAAATAAACTCAGTGAATGCCATAAACAGAAAGAAAGTCAGCTGACGTCATGGGCTCTGTGCGGGACCAGTCCTGTCTAGCGACCTTTAGTTGTGAGGAAACGTTCCACGTGCTGATCGACACAGGCAGTGCAGTGTTCCCTGGAGCTGGCGGTCATACTGTGTGTGACCTTTAACCTCTCTCCTCCTCTCTGTCTGCCCCTGTCTCCCGGGGGACGTTGTCTGCAGCATTGTCGGGGCCTTCCACTGTGCACCACACCACACGGCTCTCCTGCCTTCCATTAACAAGATGCAGAAACAGACAGCCCACGATATCTGTCCCATATCATTGAATGTTATTCTCTTGTCTATGTGTATGTGTGTGGGGGTGGGGGAGTGTGTGGGGGAGTGTGTATGTGTAAGCGCGCGAGCGTGTGTGTGTGCTTGCGTGTGTTTCTGTGTGTGTGCGTGTGTGCGTGTCTGTCTGTGTGTGTGTGTGTGTGTGTGTGTGTCAGTGTCTGTGTGTAATAGTATCTCATCCCCTCCCCCTTCCCCCTCCCCCTAATCAAAGAGCTCACTCCAAGACAGTATCATGAGACTCCACTGGATACATGTGTACTATACATGTCATGATCACAGAGGTCCTGGATGGTCACACCACCCCCCCCCCTCGTTTTTTGTTTGGAAGGAGGGAGGTGCAAATGTGGTGGTTACAATTATCAACAAGTAGAAAATGTTATCGTAAAATGCAAGGGGGGGGGGGGAGGGGTGGTGGTAAGTATTAGTATTGCTCAATTGTCATGTGTATTGTTATTTTAACGCTGCGTGAATTATGTTCTTAACCAACAAATGCCTATCAGTTAACATCAAGAAGAGAGTTTTTCAATGTTACATAGAATCGATACTGTTGTACGGATGTGAAGTGTGGACAGTCAACACGCAAAGTGAGAACAAGATTGAGCCAGCTGAAATGAGGCTTCCAAGGAGAATGTTAAAACAGTTCCATGGACAGCAAATAAAAGAAAAAGAGAAAACACAAAATGAAGAAGATTAGGAAAAGACAAGCAACATATATAGGACAATTTATGAGGCAAGAGAAATGTGAAACCTAGCAACAACAGGAAAGCTGAAGGGGGAAAAAACACAGCACCAGGTAGACACAGGGGAAAAATGTTAGCTTTGAGAGTGGATGGGGACAGAAGGGATAGGGGATATACTTGCAGTGACAAAAGATGGATTCGTATGGAGGGCCATGATCGCCGATGATGATGATGATGATGATGATGATGATGATGATGATGATGATGATGATGATGATGATGATGATGATGATGATGTTGTCTCAACTACTGCAAAATGTTTTCATAAGACGTGAAAGGAGATGAATCTATATATTGCTCGACCATCGTGCTTGTTGTCAACACTAGGAAATACCGGCTGAGCGTCAATGGCGCTCCCTATATCCACCCAGAAGAATGACGTCACTGAAGTCAACCAAACTCCAAAACTAGACCTGGAGGTAAAAGAAGAACAAGCAAACCAAAAAGAAGGCGTGTCCAACACAACAAGACAGTGTCTGTTTGTGATCGTGCATTCGCGCTTGACAAAGACCGGTTGGCCGAAAATTTGCGCTTGTCTTGTCTTGTCTTGTCTTGTCTTGTATTGAACACGCGTTCTTTTTGGTTTGCTTGTTCTTCTGGTTCCTGTTTGCTTGGACGCGGGCAGTCCCACTTGTTTTGGATCTAGACCTTGAGGTGTCCAGGTTCCGCTGTTCTTTTGTGTCACCAGCCGCCCAGATCACTAGTGATAGTATACGCCATACAGCCTGCTGCACGTGTCATTGAAATCAATCAAAAAACATATGGGGTTGTCCACGTTCTGCTGTATACGATGTATGTTTATATCTCTATATATTTAGGTCAACAGCAGTAGTACAGGTGATACAGCCTGCCATATATATCACTGAAGTCAGTCAAGCTCCAAAAATAGATGTGGGGATGTCCAACTTCTGCTGTATACGATGTATGTTTTATCTACAGACATTTAGGCCAACAGCAGTTGTACAAGTGATACAGCCTGCCATATATGTCACTGAAGTCAGTCAAGCTCCAAAAATAGATGTGGGGATGTCCAGTATATGAGGTCTTTTTCTCTCCACAGATTTAGGCCAATGGCAATGGTACACGTGATACAGAATGCCATATATGTCACTATAGTCACTCAGACTCTAAAAATAGATGTGGGGATGTCCAGCACAAGATGTATTTTTCTCTCCCTACATTTAGGCCAGTGGCAATGGTACACGTGATACAAAATGCCATATATGTCACTGAAATCCGTGGCATACCAGTAATTACACTGATAGTCTCTAAGTCCTACGTTGTTTTTATGAGTCAAGTGAGGACAGTGAACTAACGATACAGGCGACACAACGCGCCACAGGCCAGACGTCAGGGAAGTCTTTAACACTGAAGATGGCAGTCGCCATGATTTCACCACGTTTCCCAGCAGTCCACTGACATCCGTTAATTCTGTTTTAGATAAAGATAACAGTACAGCCACCGTGTTTACTGTTGGCTACAAAGAACATGATGGCTCCATGTGTGTGTGTGTGTGTGTGTGTGTGTGCGTGTACGTGTGTGTGCGTGTGTGCGTGCGTGTGTGTGTATGTGTGCGTGTGTGCGTGTGTGTTTATGTGTATGAATGAGAGAGAGAGTATGTGTGTGTGTGTATGTATATACATATGTGTTTGTATGTGTGTATGTGCGTGCGTGCGTGTATGTGTGCGTATTTCTGTGATTATGTGTGTGCATGTGTGTATGTGCGTGCGTGTGTGTGTGCTTGCGTGTGTGTGTGCTTGCGTGTGTGTGTGTGTATGTATATGTGTGTATATGTGTGTGCATATGTGTATGTATGTGTGTGTGCATGCGAGCGTGCGTGTTTGTGTGAGTGAGTGTGTCTGTGTGTGCATGTGTGTGCGTGTATGTGTGTGTGTGTGTGGGCGTGTGTGCGTGTGTGCGTATGCGTGTGTGCGTGTGTGTGTACGTGTGTGTGTGCGTGTGTGCGTGTGTGTGTGTGTGCGTGTGTGCGTGTGTGCGTGTGTGTGTGTGCGTGTGTGCGTGTGTCCGTATGCGTGTGTGCGTGTGTGTGTGCGTGTGTGCGTGTGTGTGTGCGTGTGTGCGTGTGTATGTGTGTGCGTGTCTGCGTGTGCGAGGGTGTGTGTGTGCGTGTGTGCGTGTGTACGTGTGTGTGTGTGTGTGCGTGTGCGTGTGTGTGTCTGTACGTGTCTGTGTGTGTATGTGTGTGTATGTGTGTATGTATGTGTATGTGTATGTGTATGTGTGTGTATGTATGTATGTATGTATGTGTGTGTGTGTGTGTGTGTGTGTGTGTGTGTGTGTGTGTGTGTGTGTGTGTGTGTGTGTGTGGTGCGTGTGTGTGTGTGTTTGTATGCGTGTGAGTGTGTGACCAGGAAGACAGATCTGACTGTGACGTGACGGTCTCAGACTGAATGGCTTCAGCTTTGCTCTCCTGCTCAACGCGTTTTCCTTAGGCTTCCTGCCTTTTCATTTTTTTAATTTTTTTTTTTTGTCTTCAGGGATTATGGTGGTGAAGGTGGGGGTGGGTCGAAAGAAAAGAAAAACGAAACGCTATAGTCACGCCATGCTATCATCTCCCCTTTTGAACAAAAAGTAACAGAAATTCGTTTCTAACTTCTCATTGCAAATCTCCGTGTAACTGAAAAGCCAAAAAAGCATAGCTATTCAAAACCATCAGTGTTGTGACATTCTGTGTATTGGTAGTCTACAAGTAAAAAAAACCCACAGCTCTTCAAAACCACCAGCGTTATAATATAATGTGTATTGGTAGCCTACAGGTAAAAGAGCACAGTAATTCAAAATCACCAGTGTTGTGATATAATGTGTATTGGTAGCCTACAGGTAAAAGAGCACAGTTACTCAAAACCACCAGTGTTATAATGTTATGTGTATTTGTAGTCTACAGGTAAAAGAGCACAGTTACTCAAAACCACCAGTGTTATAATGTTATGTGTATTGGTAGTCTACAAGTAAAAGAGCACAGTTACTCAAAACCACCAGTGTTATAATGTTATGTGTATTGGTAGCCTACAGGTAAAAGAGCACAGTTACTCAAAACCACCAGTGTTATAATGTTATGTGTATTGGTAGCCTACAGGTAAAAGAGCACAGTTATTCAAAAACACCAGTGTTATAATGTTATGTGTATTGGTAGTCTACAGGTAAAAGAACACGGTTATTCAAAACCACCAGTGTTATAATGTTATGTGTATTGGTAGTCTACAGGTAAAACCACCAGTGTTATAATGTTATGTGTATTGGTAGCCTATAGGTAAAAGAGCACAGTTACTCAAAACCACCAGTGTTATAATGTTATGTGTGTCGGTAGTCTACAAGTAAAAGAGCACAGTTACTCAAAACCACCAGTGTTATAATGTTATGTGTGTCGGTAGTCTACAAGTAAAAGAGCACAGTTACTCAAAACCACCAGTGTTATAATGTTATGTGTATTGGTAGTCTACAGGTAAAACCACCAGTGTTATAATGTTATGTGTATTGGTAGCCTATAGGTAAAAGAGCACAGTTACTCAAAACCACCAGTGT
This sequence comes from Monoplex corrugatus, assembly GCA_030674185.1. Classification (NCBI taxonomy): domain Eukaryota; kingdom Metazoa; phylum Mollusca; class Gastropoda; order Littorinimorpha; family Ranellidae; genus Monoplex; species Monoplex corrugatus. The sequence continues at coordinate 58,411,336 of JAPXFY010000014.1, read as the reverse complement.
TATAATGTTATGTGTGTCGGTAGTCTACAAGTAAAAGAGCACAGTTACTCAAAACCACCAGTGTTATAATGTTATGTGTATTGGTAGCCTACAGGTAAAAGAGCACAGTTACTCAAAACCACCAGTGTTATAATGTTATGTGTGTTGGTAGCCTACAGGTAAAAGAGCACAGTTACTCAAAACCACCAGTGTTGTGATGTAATGTTATGTGTGTCGGTAGTCTACAGGTAAAAGAGCACAGTTACTCAAAACCACCAGTGTTATAATGTTATGTGTATTGGTAATCTACAGGTAAAAGAGCACAGTTTTTCAAAACCACCAGTGTTATAATGTTATGTGTATTGGTAGTCTACAGGTAAAAAAAAGCACAGTTATTCAAAACCACCAGTGTTATAATGTTGTGTATTGGTGGTCTACAGGTAAAAGAACACGGTTATTCAAAACCACCAGTGTTATAATGTTATGTGTATTGGTAGTCTACAGGTAAAACCACCAGTGTTATAATGTTATGTGCATTGGTAATCTACAGGTAAAAGAACACGGTTATTCAAAACCACCAGTGTTATAATGTTATATGTATTGGTAGTCTACAGGTAAAACCACCAGTGTTATAATGTTATGTGTATTGGTAGTCTACAGGTAAAAGAACACAGTTATTCAAAACCACCAGTGTTATAATGTTATGTGTATTGGTAGTCTACAGGTAAAAGAACACAGTTATTCAAAACCACCAGTGTTATAATGTTATGTGTATTGGCAGTCTACAGGTAAAACCACCAGTGTTATAATGTTATGTGTATTGGTAGTCTACAGGTAAAACCACCAGTGTTATAATGTTATGTGTATTGGTAGTCTACAGGTTGTCCGTACGTACACCTATGGAGAAAATGGAATGATAAAGGGAAAGGGAAAACAGTGGGTGGCTGGCAGAGAATGAGTGACAAACATCATTGCTGGTGATTTTAAGCGGTGAACTGGTCATTGTGACCTATTTTATGGGTCATAACACTCAAAGCTTTTAAATAAAGCGTATGTCTGTTTATACATAGAAGTGTTGGAATAGTGGAAAAAGGAATGAATTCCTGGAAATTGGAGAACACAAACTTTGTTACAAGTAAAAAAATTGTTGAAAATTGGAGAGTGCAAAATTCGATACGCTGTAAGAACAATAGTAGTTTTTGTGCCCTTAATCTAAAGTGTCTTTCATTAATTGCCTGTGTGTGCCACTAAGTTTTGTTTCTTGCCATTCAAAAGCATCAGAAAATAATCATTATTGTAGACCATTCAGTTTTTTAAATGAGCAAGCACAGTTTCATAGAGTTATGAAAACAAACATTGTCTGGGGCAAACTGACTTAACTTTACAATATGTAACAAACTTTACAATATGTAACAACAGATATGCTAATGTTCAGCTTCTGTGGGAAACAGACAACACTTAACATCACATTATTTCATATTTTGAGAAACTCCCTTGATTTGCAGACACCCAAACACAAACATTAGCAGATGCATATTGAGAGTAAAAATTGGGTATAATATTATCAACAAGTGTTCTGTACCTGTGGTTAAAATTTGATTGCTATTTTTATGGATTGTTTACATGATTCTTATTTAATTTTACACTACAGCCTATCTGTGTTCACGCGTTTCATGTGATGACATTAAAGGAGTCACATCTGAATGTAATTTATCTTACAACTACTTGTAAGTAAAAACTTAATAGCTGTTCACATTATGCAAGGATTAAGACCTCATGACAAACCAGTCCCCATGGTGTAGTGGTTAACGCAACGAACTACTGACTGGAAGGTTGTGGGTTCCAATCCGCATCTGTACCTTCAAAAATTATTGTGGGATTTTTCGGTTCTAACCGGCTTCTACCCAGAGCTGGGCGTGCTA
>JAPXFY010000014.1:58396935-58404435 GCA_030674185.1 Monoplex corrugatus | reverse complement strand
ACACACATTCACACTCTCACACGCGCGCATGCACACACATACACACACTCACACTCTCACATGCATGCATGCACACATACGAGGGTGAGTAAAAAAGTAATGCCTTTTTCTTTAGGAACAATTACCGACACAGGAACATGTATCATACATCAAAATGAAGCTGTTCTTCTGGGGATCACATCTCTGCTCCTCAACATTGTCACCGTTTCTCTCAGTAGCAATGTTCTACATTCGAATGAGGGCATGTATCCCTGTCTCGTAAAATTCTGTTGACTGTGCTTGGAGCCACGTCTTCACTGCAGTTTTTACTTCCTCGTCACTGGCATAATGTTTGCCTCTCAAACCCTCTTTCATGGGGCCGAAGAGATGATAATCTGAAGGCTCTAAGTCTGGTGAGGATGGAGGATGCGGTAAAGTTGTCCACCCGAATGAGGCGATTGTCTCCCTTGTCCTGATGCTTGTGTGTGGTCGAGCATTGACATGCAGAAGGAGCACATTATCGATTTGCAAGTTGGGTCTCACTCGTCGGATTTTTGCTTTGAGCCTCGTCAGGGTCTTAATGTATACCTCAGAGTTTATTGTTTCTCCTCTTGGCAAGAAATCAACCAGAATGACACACTGAGCATCCCAAAAGACAGTCGCCATGATTTTTCCAGCTGACTTTTCCGTCTTTGAACTTTTTCGGTTTTGGTGACGTAGGGTGGCGCCATTCCATTGACTGCCTCTTTGATTCCGGTTCATAATGGGGAATCCATGTTTCATCACCGGTAACGAGCCTTCCAAAGAAGGTGTTGTCTCTTTGACTTTGTTCAAAAAGTTCAGTGCAGGCGTTGACCCTGTCAGTCTTGCGTTCGGTAGCCAGCTCTCTCGGTACCCAAAACCCAAGTGATTCAACAATGTTACAAGCACTTCAAGGTTTTCTGCCAACTCCTTAAGAGTCATGCTCCTATCTTCTCAAATCAGAGCATCTGCTTCTGCTTTATTGGCAGGATTCACAGAAGTGGACGGACAGCCAGAACGGGGTTTATCGGCTACGCTCGCAGTTCCCACCCTTTCATCATTCAGACGACAGACCCACCTGCGAACATTGCTATAATCTAAATTATTCTCCTTATACAAATTCTGTAATCGTCTATGAATGTTCGCAGAGGTTTCCACCTCAGCAACAAGGAATTCAATCACTGCTCTTTGTTTTTGACGCAGCTCTAATGGGGCAGCCATTTTGAATTTTCCTCACGAGTCTATGAACCGGAAACATACCAAACAAAATATTTCAGTCCGTAACAGTTATAATCATTTGTAACTGAGCAACATTTCAGGTAATTTTATCAAAAACTTCGTCTGATATAAATAAAAAGGCATTACATTTTGACTACCCTTGTATACACACAAAGAACACCGCAAAACACACACACACACACACACACACACACACACACACACACACACACACACACACACACACACACACACACACCACAGCAAGATATACAAATACACACACGCACGTGCGCGCACGCACGCACAGAGAGAGGGGGGGAGGGGATCTCGCCGTCCATTACAGAGACAAACAGCCAGAGGGTGAAACATTCCCTTCTCCAAGAAACGGTGCTGAATTCCTGATTACTGCATCATTTTGCCCGGGGGACGAAAAGAAAGGTGTCATTTCTGCAGCGGCACGCTGAGTCAATTTTTGCCATCAAGAACAAATTGTGATGTTTTTGTCTCCTCTTGGTCTTACAATAAGGTAAGCGTTTATTGATTTCTGGAAAACATCTCTGTTCGTTCGTTGCTTGATTTAACGTCTTTTCACTATAAGTGATATTAGACGGGGAAAAATGGCATGGAGGATGAAATAAGGGGGGGGGGGAGGTGTGGAGGGGAGAGGGGAACAGAGTAAGGGACGTAAAAAAAAATTAAAAGGAAGCGGCAAGGTCTTAAGAAAAAGGATATGGATGAACAGAGAAATGAAACTAGAACAACGCTAACATCAATAATGTAAAAGAAAAATCGTCATAAAAACAAAACAAAACAAAAATAATCATAATTATAATAATAATCTTAAAGTAACGCATTAACAGGACTGTGAACCAATGATTCTGAAATTTTAACTAACAAAACTTGATCCGATACTACTTCTTTAAAATGCGTTTCAAGATAGTTTCCTTGTGTAAACGTCTTTGGTAAAAAGGAACGAAGCTTTCTGCAGTAAAACAAACAGTGATACAATGTGAATTGTTCGCCACAAATACATAAAACGTTGTTACAATATTTTGTTTTCAAAGCGTTCAGTTGAATGCGAAAATATGTCATAACAATTAATCTCAAATGATATAACGAGGAATACTGCAAATTTTTACAGATATTTTGAACTGAAAGTTTGATTCTTTTTTGAGACACAAATTTTTCATTTAAATGTTCATGAAATCGAATCCATGATGCTAATTCTAGCGAGTTGTAAGCTTCTTTTACCGAGGTGTTAACATGTAATTCTATGGAATTTTCAGAATGGAGGGCACCGGATTTAGCTGCTCTGTCAACTACGTTGTTGCCATGAAGACCAACATGAGAAGGCACCCAGCATAAATTGATTTCCGAACCATTTATCTTTAAACAATGTATTAGATGATTTGCCTCAATAATTAAGTCAGGTCTTGTGTCTGTATCAAAGACTGTAAGGCATATAATACAGATTTTGAATCAACAAAGAGAACTACTTTGAATGACACAGGCCGAAGGCTTATTAAATAATGCAACGCTTGAACAACAGCGACCAATTCTGCTGTATATATAGATACATTTGCCCCAATGAAAAAAGACTTTTTAATGTTAAATTTTGGAACATAAAAGGCTGCTCCAGCGCTCTGGTTTGCTAAGACTGACCCATCGGTAAAAATGTGGAGGTGGGTACTGTACTTTTCATCGATGTGTTCACAAGCTGTGGATAGCGTAATGTTGACATTATCATCTTTTTTAACTTTTGCATAATCGAGATCAAATGTGGCATTTAGCATTTCCCATGTAGGGATAGGCGTTATCGTTGGTTTCTCAGCAATTTCATCCATTGTTATGTTGGACTGTTTGATCAGGCCAGATATGTAAGTTGCGGCTGTAATTTGTGATGAAATGTTTTTTGCTCGTTTTGGAAAGTCAGTATCAGACCTGATCTTAATTTCTTTGCTCACAAAATTATCCACTTGTGAAGTAGTTCTAATTGCAAACTTTGCTGTAGCTAACTCACGATGGTTGTTTAAAGGTAGAATTCCAGCAACTTTGTACGTTTCCAGAGTAGAAGCATGAGTTGGTACACCTAATGCAATTTTAAGACTTTTGCAGTCCAAGCTCTGAATCTTTTTTAGTAAATATTTGGGTGCATTGAAGAAAACTTCTTGCGCGTTGGATAATTTAGACCTGACCAGCGCTGTTGACAGATGAATCAGTACATTAAACATCTCTGTGTGTGTGTGTGTGCGTGCGTGCGTGCGTGCGTGCGTGCGTGTGTGTGTGGTGTGTGTGTGTGAGTGTGTGGGGGGGGGCGGGCGGGCGGGTGTGTGTGCGCGTGCGCACGCGCGCGAGTGCGTGCCTGTGTGTGTGTTTATTAATTCTTAGAAAACCTATGTGAGTGTGTGTGTGTGTGTGAGTGTGTGTGTGTGTGTGTGTGTGTGTGTGTGTGTGTGTGTGTGTGTGTGTGTGTGTGTGTGTGTGTGTGTGTGTGTGTGTGCGTGTTTGTGCGTGTGTATATGTGTGTGTATGTGTAACCGGTCATGATGGGTAAAACACGGACAACAAATGGGTTATGGTGTGTAGGACAGGACATGACATGATGGGTAAAACACGGACAACAAAAGGGTTATGGTGTGTAGGACAGGACAGGACATGATGGGTAAAACACGGACAACAAACGGGTTATGGTGTGTAGGACAGGACATGACATGATGGGTAAAACACGGACAACAAACGGGTTATGGTGTGTAGGACAGGACATGATGGGTAAAACACGGACAACAAATGGGTTATGGTGTGTAGGACAGGACATGATGGGTAAAACAGGACAACAAACGGTTATGGTGTGTGAAGGACAGGACATGATGGGTAAAACACGGACAACAAACGGGTTATGGTGTGTAGGACAGGACGAATGATGGGTAAAACACGGACAACAAACGGGTTATGGTGGTAGGACAGGACATGATGGGTAAAACACGGACAACAAACGGGTTATGGTGTGTAAGACAGGACATGATGGGTAAACACGGACAACAAACGGGTTATGGTGTGTAGGACAGGACATGATGGGTAAAACACGGACAACAAACGGGTTATGGTGTGTAGGACAGGACATGAGGGTAAAACACGGACAACAAACGGGTTATGGTGTGTAGGACAGGACATGACATGATGGTAAAACACGGACAACAAACGGGTTATGGTGTGTAGGACAGGACAGACATGATGGGTAAAACACGGACAACAAACGGGTTATGGTGTGTAAGACAGGAGACATGATGGGTAAAACACGGACAACAAACGGGTTATGGTGTGTAGGACAGGACATGATGGGTAAAACACGGACAACAAACGGGTTATGGTGTGTAGACAGGACATGATGGTAAAACACGGACAACAAACGGGTTATGGTGTGTAGACAGACAGGACATGATGGGTAAAACACGGACAACAAACGGGTTATGGTGTGTAGGACAGGACATGATGGGTAAACACGACACAACGGGTATGGTGTTAGCGACATAGTAACGACAACGTTGTGTGTAGAAGACGGGAAAAACGCACAACGGTATGGTGTAAGACATTGAACACGCAAAGTTGGTGCGGCATAGAACCGAACAACGTTATGTAAGAGATGAACAGAAACGGGTATGTGTTGACGACAGTGGAAAACGCACAAGTAGTGTAGACAGACATATGGAAACGACAAACGGATGTTTAGAAGGACATGATGAAACAGAACAAGGTTTAGACGAAGAGGAAAACACGGACAACAAAGGTTTGGAGGAGGACAGACAGGGAAAACAGGACAAAAACGTTATGTGGTAGACAAACGGATGGGTAAAACACGGACAACAAAGGGTTATGAAGGACAAGCAAACGATAGTGGTAAAACAGGACAAGATAGGGTTAGGGGTAACAGGTGAATGTGGAAACAGGGAAACAAGAGGTTAAGGGTGAAACGGTAGCAGGACATGAGGGTAAAAAGGAAACAAACGGGTAATGGGTGTAGGGGAATGAGGAAAACAGGACAAACGGGTTATGGTAAGGACAACACGGTATGTGGGTAAAACAGGACAACAAACGGTATGGTGGATAAACGACACGACGTGTGGTAAAACGACAGACAAAGGGTTATGGTGTAGGACAAAAGGTATGTGTGTAAAACACGGAAACAAGGTTATGGGTAAACAGACAGGTATGATTGAGGAAAACAGGGACAAAACGGTATGGTGGGTAGAAGACAGTGGGTAAAACGGACAAAACGGTAAGTGTGTAGGACAGGAACTGATGGGTAAAACACGGACAGACAAGGGTTAAGGTGTAGACACAAAACGGTATGATGGGTAAACCGACAAGAAACGGGTTAGGTGTGTAAGACAGGACAATGAGGTAAACACGGACAACAAAGGGAATGGTGTAAAGACATATGGGTAAAACACGACAACAAAGGGTTATGGTGTGTAGGCAGGACATGATGGGTAAAACACGGACAACAAACGGGTTATGGTGTGTAAGGACAGGACATGATGGGAAAACACGGACAACAAACGGGTTATGGTGTGTAGAGGACAGGCATGGGAAGTAAAACAGGGACAACAAAGGGTTATGGGTTAAAGGAAACAACATGATTTGGGTAAAACCGGACATACAAATGGGTATAGAAGACAAAGACGGTATGTTGATGGCAAAACAGGACAGAAACGGACAGTATGGTGTGTAGAAGGACAGGACATGATGGGCAAAACACGGACAACAAACGGTTATGGTGTGTAGGACAGGACATGATGGGTAAAACACGGACAACAAACGGTTATGGTGTTAGACAGGACAGGACATGATGGGTAAAACACGGACAAACAAACGGGTTATGGTGTGTAGGACAGGACAGGACATGATGGGTAAAACACGGACAACAAATGGGTTATGGTGTGTAGGACAGGACATGATGGGTAAAACACGGACAACAAACGGGTTATGGTGTGTAAGACAGGACAGTGATGGGTAAAACACGGACAACAAAGGGTTATGGTGTGTAGAAGGACAGGACATGATGGGTAAAACACGGACAACAAACGGGTTATGGTGTGTAGGACAGGACAGGACATGATGGTAAAACACGGACAACAAACGGGTTATGGTGTGTAGGACAAGGACATGATGGGTAAAACACGGACAACAAACGGGTTATGGTGTGTAGGACAGGACATGATGGGTAAAACACGGACAACAAACGGGTTATGGTGTGTAGGACAGGACATGATGGGTAAAACACGGACAACAAACGGGTTATGGTGTGTAGGACAGGACAGGACATGATGGGTAAAACACGGACAACAAACGGGTTATGGTGTGTAGGACAGGACAGATGATGGGTAAAACACGGACAACAAACGGGTTATGGTGTGTAGGACAGGACAGGACATGATGGGTAAAACACGGACAACAAACGGGTTATGGTGTGTAGGACAGGACATGATGGGTAAAACACGGACAACAAACGGGTTATGGTGTGTAGACAGGACATCTGATGGGTAAAACACGGACAACAAACGGTTATGGTGTGTAGGACAGGACAGACATGAGGGTAAAACACGGACAACAAACGGGTTATGGTGTGTAGGACAGGACAGGACATGATGGGTAAAACAGGACAACAAACGGGTTATGGTGTGTAGGACAGGACAGGACATGATGGGTAAAACACGGATAACATGTCCTGTCCAACAAAACTGATATTTGAAGTATAAAAACTTTCTTTTTGGCAAGCTACACGTCTTGAAAACATGTAGTTGGACATTTCGTCTCACCAGGTTTCAGGTCTTGTGCGTTCGTCTTTGGTGGAACCTGTTCCAGCTGTTTATTGTGTCTTCAGTAGGCAGTCCCAAGTCTCGAAACAGTACAGCAGGATGCTCAAGACTGCTGCTCTGTACACAGCAATCTTTGTGGCAAGTCTGATGCCATGGTCTTGTTATAACCCCTGGGTCAAACTTCCCAAAGGTAGAGCTGGCCTTGGAGACGTGCAGTGCTACTTCAGCATTAGGAAGATCTGTTACTGTTCACTGTACTGACCTTGTAGCGCAATTCATCTGTTGTCTTTTTCTGCTTGATGACAGCTGGAGGCGGTGATGCACCCGAAGCCTGCGATGGCTGAAACACGACGGCTGTCTTATCGAGGTTACTGTAAGTCCAAACCATTTATAGGCCACAGCAATGACTGCATCAATTATCACTGATGTAAATGAAGGCAGAAAAGTGTGGGCACTAGAACGC
>JAPXFY010000014.1:58384435-58391935 GCA_030674185.1 Monoplex corrugatus | reverse complement strand
AGAAGAAGAAAGAAAGAAGAAGAAGAAGAAGAAGAAGAGAAGAAGAAGAAAGAAGAAGAAAGAAGCAGAAGAAGAAAGAAGAAGAAGAAGAAAGAAGAAGAAGAGAAGAAGCAGAAGAAGAAAGAAGAAGAAGAAAAAGCAGAAGAAGCAGAAGAAGAAAGAAGAAGAAGAAGAAAAGAAGAAGAAAAAGCAGAAGAAGAAAGAAGAAGAAGAAAGAAGAAGAAGAAAGAAGAAGAGGAAGCAGAAGAAGAAAGAAGAAGAAGAAGCAGAAGAAGAAAGAAGAAGAAGAAGAAAGAAGAAGAAAAAGCAGAAGAAAGAAGAAGAAGGAAGCAGAAGAAGCAGAAGAAACAGAAGAAGAAAAAAGAAGAAAAAGAAGAAAGAAGAAGAAGAAGCAGCAGAAGAAGAAGCAGAAGATGAAGAACCGAAGAAGAAGCAGAGGAAGCATGCTTTGATCTTCTGTACAATTTTCCCTCCTCGTGTACATCAAGAAAAGTAAAATCCATACAACTTGGATTCCTACCCACCCCTCGTATCAGATGTAACAGGTTTGGAGTGGAGATAAGGAGACAGAAATGTAAAGAGTGTGCAGCTGTGCCTTTGTCCATTTTTAACACCCAGCTCCAGTGTGTTACACGCAGTTGTATGTGACGCGCGCGCGCACACACACACACACACACACACACACACACACACACACACACACACATACATACATACATACGTACGTACATATACACAATTACACATACAGACACGCACACACAGAGGAATTACACAGATACATACACACAGTCATTCACATAAACACAGATTGCAGTTGAAAAATATGAGTCTTCAGAGAAGGTTTGAAAGAAGTGATTGAAGTTGAATATCTAATCTGAACAGAAGAGTTTGTTCCATACTGTTAGACCTTGGTGAACAAAGTTACATTGACAGATAGATTTTACTGTGAAAGATGGAACACAAAACACACTGGAATCAGAAATGGAGCGAAGTTTACTTAGTGAAGTTTTGACGATAAACATGTCGTAGACACTGACAGTCTTTTGTGGACACAGATGGATAACATAATGAGAAAAGTTTGTAACTGATTCTAAATTGAACAGAAAACCAATAGAATTATTTGAGAAGAAAGGAAACGTGCTTATCTAGGATTTGAAAACGAACCAAGAAGCATCACTTAGAACTTTCTGGTGTGTGTGTGGAAAACTTATTTTGAAAGACCAGCCAAGTATTAAATGCAATAGTGAGGACGAGACAGAACAAATATACAAACAACAAACAAGTCTTTGGAGGCGTCAGTGAAAAGATACTGGCAAGTGGCACTGATTGTCCACAACATCTGGATGGATGCATGAATAGTAAGATGGACTGAATAATAAATAAATGAATTGATTCCTAGATAGATGAATTGATTTATGAATGGATGGATAAATGAATGAATGGATGGATGAATGGAGGGAGGGAGGGACTGCTATATGGAAATGAACAAAGAGGGTGGGAGAGAGCTGGGGAGAAGTCCGGACGAGCGGGTGGTTGTGGGGATTGTATATCTGAATGTATGGCTTTGCCTGGGTGTAGTGATTTGACCAAAGCGTCCACCATCAGGCAGACAAGCTGTTGTGATTGATTAACTACCGATTCATCAACACTGAATATCCTAATAGGTTCAGTGACTAATAACACAAACCATTACGGAGCTAATCAACTCGCCCCCCCCCCCCCCTTCTCCCCTCAGGTAAACTGGACAAGCTGGTGGACAACGCCACAACAGTGATCATCTTGACACACGTTTTATTGACTGGTCATTGACTGATGGATAATTGACACTGTTTTGATGCTCACTGAATGATGAATAAACGATGTTACTTTGATGGTTATTGATTGATGGGTAAATGATGTTGTTTTGATTGTACGATGGGGTATGACTGGTCATCACCTGGTCAGTGTATCCCACAGGTCAACTGTTTCCTTTCCTGTACCTCGTGGTCATCAGTGTCTCAGCGCTGACCCTTCTGACAAACTGGTCTATTTCGTTATTGATTGATAAATGACTGAGGTTGTTTTGATACCATGATAGTACAATGGGCTTTGACTGACTATTGTCTGATCAATACATCCTACAGGTATTGATGGACTGATGGATGTGTCCCCTGTCTTACAGGTATCGATGGACTGATGGCTGTGTCCCCTGTCCTACAGACATTGATGGACTGATGGCTGTGTCCTCTGTCCTACAGTATTGATGGACTGATGGCTGTGTCCCCTGTCCTACAGGTATTGATGGACTGATGGCTGTGTCCCCTGTCCTACAGGTATCGATGGACTGATGGCTGTGTCCCCTGTCCTACAGGTATTGATGGACTGATGGCTGTGTCCCCTGTCTTACAGGTATCGATGGACTGATGGCTGTGTCCCCTGTCCTACAGGTATCGATGGACTGATGGCTGTGTCCCCTGTCCTACAGGTATTGATGGACTGATGGCTGTGTCCCCTGTCCTACAGGTATCGATGGACTGATGGCTGTGTCCCCTGTCCTACAGACATTGATCGTTCGCTCGCTCTTTGATTTAACGTCTTTTCACTATGAGTGATATTAGACGATCAGATGGACATTGATGGACTGATGGCTGTGTCCCCTGTCCTACATGTATCGATGGACTGATTGGTGTGTCCCCTGTCCTACAGATATTGATGACGGGTGTGCCCCCTATCCTTCAGGTATTGATGGACTGATGGCTGTGTCCCCTGTCCTACATGTATCGATGGACTGATTGGTGTGTCCCCTGTCCTACAGATATTGATGACGGGTGTGCCCCCTATCCTTCAGGTATTGATGGACTGATGGCTGTGTCCCCTGTCCTACAGATATTGATGGACTGATGGCTGTGTCCCCTTGTCCTGCAGGTATTGATGATATGGGTGTTTCCCATATCCTACAGGTATTGATGATGAGTGTGTCCCCCTGTCCTACAGGTACTGATGGACTGATGGGTGTGTCCCCTATCCTACAGGTATTGATGGACTGATGGGTGTGTCCCTTGTCCTACACATATTGATGGACTGATGGCTGTGTCCCCTATCCTACAGATATTGATGGACTGATGGATGTGTCCCTTGTCCTACAGATATTGATGGACTGATGGATGTGTCCCCTGTCCTACAGGTATTGATGATGAGTGTGTCCCCTGTCCTACAGGTATTGATGGACTGAAGGGTATGTCCCCTGTCCTACAGGTATTGATGGATAGATGGCTGTGTCCCCTGTCCTACAGATATTGATGGACTGATTTCTGTGTCCCCCTGTCCTACAGATATTGATGGACTGATTTCTGTGTCCCCTGTCCTACAGATATTGATGATGTGTGTTTCCCCTGTCCTACAGGTATTGATGATGGGTGTGTCCCCTGTCTTACAGGTATTGATTATGGGTGTGTCCCCTGTCCTACAGGTATTGATGATGGGTGTGTCCCCTGTCCTACAGGTATTGATGATGGGTGTGTCCCTGTCCTACAGGTAAACTGATCCCCTTCCTGGAGAACGTGGTGGGCAACGCCTCAGCACTGACCATCCTGGCCATCAGCGTGGAGAGGTATCGGGTGGCGTGTCGAACCCTGACCCAGAGCACGGCACGCAGGGCTAACATGGCCAAGACCTCCCTCGTCATCTGGCTGACCTCCGTCATGGCCGCCGTGCCCTGTGTCTTCATCACTAGCTACACCAGCTCCACCTTCCTCGACGGTACCTCAGTCCCTGTCTGTAAGACCCCGATCAGCCGGCCATGGCATAAGGTGGGTCATTGTTCTTGACGACCATGGCGATGATGATGATGATGATGATGATGATGATGGGTGGTGGTGGTGGTAGTGGTAGTAGTAGTGGTGGTGGTGGTGGTGACCATGGTGGTGGTTGTGGTGGTGGTGGTGGTGGTGGTGGTGGTGATGATGGTGATGATGGTGGTGATGATGATGATGATGATGATGATGATGATGATGATGATGATGATGATGATGATGATGATGATGATGATGATGATGATGATGATGATGATATGATATGTTAGTAAAGTCAACGTCAGACCTGATTCCAATTTCGTTACTTAGATACGTGTCTATTAGTGAAGTAGCTCTGGTGATAAATTAGCCGTTGTTAATAGCGTGTGTGTGTGTGTGTGTGTGTGTGTGTGTGTGTGTGTGTGTGTGTGTGTGTGTGTGTGCGTGTGTTTGTGTGTGTGTGCGTGTGTGTGTGTGTGTGTGTGTAGTGTGTGTGTGTGTGTTTATCTGTCTGTCTGTCTGTCGGTCGGTCGTTCGGTCGGTCGATCAGTCTGTCTGTCTATGTCTGTCTGTGTCTGTCTCTGTGTGTTGTGTGTCTGTGTGTCTGTGTGTCTGTGTCTGTGTTCTGTGTGGCTCTGTGTGTCTGTCTCTCTGTCTGTGTTTGTGTCTGTGTCTGTGTTTGTGTCTCTCTGTGTCTCTGTGTGTCTATGTGTGTCTGTGTGTGTCTCTGTCTGTGTGTGTGTTCATGCGTGCGTTTTACGTGTATATGTCTATGTGTTTGTATGTATGTGTGTGCACGCGCACACACATGCACATCATGTGATGGGGAAAACGTAGACACAAAGCTATCTATAGTCTCTATGGACGGGTCTATGCTCCATAGGGATTCCTGAGTCTTCCCAGCTACAAGTGTAAGATCATGTTTTCTGATTCAGCATGGTCACTACATTCTTGTTAAGCTCTGCCAACATGTTGACACGTGTCATCAATGATTGACAAACATTTTGATCCACAGATGTCGACTTCAGTGGGCGACATAGTTAGTCATCACGTGACCTAGTTTGAACCATGCACCATTTCATGGACGTTCATCAGATTTGTTAGTGGTCTTAACTTATAAAACTTTTGTATGACTACAATGGCAGTAACTGGCTGGCTGGCTGGCTGGTTGACTGGCTGACTGATCAGTTGACTAGCTGGCCGGCTAGTTGTCTGGCTGGCTGGCTAGTTATCTGGCTGGCTGGCTGACTAGCTGGCTGACCGCCTGACTGACTGGCTGTTTGACTGGATGGTTTACAGACTGGATGGCACTTGGCTGTCTGGCTGTCTGGCTGGGTCACTGGCATTTATTACCCTGGTCCTAGTGTTGTGTGGTTCTTCAGAAAAAAACAGAATTCTAACATGGCTTGACCATAAATTTGTTGAAACTGGTTATGTAGAAAATAAATGTCGGTATATCGCTGCAGTCACTTACACTGGTACAAAGGGACCGACAAACAAACTAGACAGACAGACAGACAGACAGAAACAAGCAAACAAAACAGAAACAAGCAAACAAAACAAACAAAACAGACAAAACAGACAGACAGACAGAAACAAGCAAACAAAACAGACAGACAAAACAGACAGAAACAAGCAAACAAAACAGACAGACAGAAACAAGCAAACAAAACAGACAGACAAAACAGACAGGCAGACAGACAGACAGAAACAAGCAAACAAAAGAGACCTTTCTGCTTGACAGAATTAAGCTGTCTGGTCTACGATACTAAACGAAACAGAACCCTTTGAGAACACCACCACTACACCTAAAAATGCAAGAAAAGAAAGAAGGGCTAAAAGCTTCAGGGGTTGGGCAAACAGCCCAACAGATCCTCCAAGCAGACTGTCTACGACAGGGGACAGCTGGTCAGTGTCTGCTGCGTGTTTCTCTCCTCTTCTGACAACACTGAACCCCCCCACCCACCCACCCACCCCCATCCCCTTCCCTCTCCCTCTCCCTCTCCCATCCCCGACAGGATTTCACAACGGTTTGTCCCTTTCTTCGGGTCACACAGGCACGTTCACAGAACTCAAGTCACCGTGACAATCATTTGGACACCATCAACACCATCAACCACCACCATCACCATCATCACCACCACTGTCATCATCACAATCCCCTCTCTCCCCTTTCTGTGATTCTCATACCATCACCACCACCGCCACTATCACCGCCATCTCCATCATCACCACCGCCACCACCACCTTCACAGACCCTTCTCTCCCCTTTCTGTCATTCTTGTACCACCACCACCGCCGCCACCATCATCACTACCATCACCATCACCACTACCATCACCATCACCACCACCACCACCTTCACCACCATCATCACCACTATCGCCATCACCACAACTACATGTCACCTATGTTTGTCGATCTCACACCACCACCACCACCACCATCACCATCACCACCATCACCATCATCACCACCACCTGTCACCTATGTCTGTCAATCTCACACCACCACCACCACCGTCACCACCACCACCACCACCACCACCAATCACCTAGGTCTGTTAATCTGACACCACCACCACCACTACCATCATCATCATCATCATTACCATCATCACCACCACCTGTCACCTATGTCTGTCAATCTCACACCACCACCACCACCATCACCACCACCATCACCACCTGTCATCTATGTCTGTCAATCCAACCATCACATACCACCACACCATCATCACCATTATCACACCATCTCACCTATTCGTCAACTCACACCACTCACCACCACCCACCATCACACTCACTGTCACCTATGTCTGTCAATCTCACACACCACCACCACACCACATCACCATCATTACCACCACCTGTCATCTATGTCTGTCAATCTCACACCACCACCACCATCACCATCATCACCATCATTACCACCACCTGTCACCTATGTCTGTCAATCTCACACCACCACCACCATCACCATCATCACCATCATTACCACCACCTTCATCTATGTCTGTCAATCTCCCCACACCACCACCATCACCATCATTACCATCATTACCACCACTGTCACCTATGTCTGTCATTCACACCACCACCACCACACCATCATCCACATACCACCACCTGTCACCTATGTCTGTCAATCTCACACCACCACCACCACCATCACCATCATTACCACCACCTGTCACCTATGTCTGTCAATCTCACACACCACCACCACCATCATCACCATCATACCATACCATCCATACTCACCATCATCTACCATCTTCAATCTTACACCACCTCACTACCAACCACACACACCACCACCATCACCATCATACCACCACTGTCACCTATGTCTGTCAATCTCACACCACCACCACCACCATCATCACCATCATTACCACCACCTGTCACCTATGTCTGTAATCTCACGCCCCACCACCACCACCATCATACCATCATCACCACCACCTGTCACCTATGTTGTCAATCTCACACCACCACCACCACCACCATCATCATCACCATCACCACTCTGTCACCTATCTCACATCTCACCCACCACCCCATCATCATCACCACCACCATTCACCTTATGTCTGTCAATCTCACACCACCACCACCACCACCATCATCATCATCATCACCATCACCACCTGTCACCTGTCTGTTAATCTCACACCACCACCACCATCATCATCACCATCACCACCTGTCACCTATGTCTGTCA
>JAPXFY010000014.1:58339435-58374435 GCA_030674185.1 Monoplex corrugatus | reverse complement strand
TATCGCCTGGTGTGGGTCTTCATGTGGGATAGTAGGCATACTGATCCTTTATCGCCTGGGTGGATCTTCATGTGGGATAGTAGGCATACTGATCCTTTATCGCCTGGTGTGGGTCTTCATGTGGGATAGTAGGCATACTGGTCCTTTATCGCCAGGTGTGGGTCTGCATGTGGGATAGTAGGCATACTGATCTTTTATCGCCTGGTGTGTGTCTTCATGTGGGATAGTAGGCATACTGGTCCTTTATGGCCTGGTGTAGGTCTTCATGTGGGATAGTAGGCATACTGGTCTTTTATTGCTTGGTGTGGGTCTTCATGTGGGATAGTAGGCATAGTGGTCCTTTATCACCTGGTGTGGGTCTTCATGTGGGATAGTAGGCATACTGGTCCTTTATTGCTTGGTGTGGGTCTTCATGTGGGATAGTAGGCATAGTGGTCCTTTATCACCTGGTGTGGGTCTTCATGTGGGATAGTAGGCATAGTGTCCTTTATCACCTGAGTGGGTCTTCATGTGGGATAGTAGGCATAGTGGTCCTTTATCACCTGGTGTGGATCTTCATGTGGGATAGTAGGCATACTGGTCCTTTATGGCCTGCTGTGGGTCTTCATGTGGGATAGTAGGCATACTGCTCTCTCTCTCTCTCTCTCTCTCTCTCTCTCTCTCTCTCTCTCTCTCCCCTCTCTCTCTTTCTTTCTTTCTTTCTTTCTTTCAGTCTCTTTCTCTCACTCTCTCTCTTTCTCTCTGATTCTCTCATCTCTGTCTGTGTGTGTGTGTGTGTCTCTCTCTCTTTCTTTCTTTCTTTCTTTCTTTCTCTCTCTCTCTCTCTCTCTCTGTCTCTCTCTCTCTGTCTCTCCCGCTTTTACCATATCTCCCTCCATCCCTCTTTCTCTTTTCCTCCCCCTCTTCACCTTATTCTTCCCCCTCTCATTCCATGTACTTCCCAGTATCTCTTCTCTCCCTTTCTCTCTCCCTCTATCCCCTCTCTCTCGCTCCCTCCTTCTTTCTCTCTCCCCCTCTCTCCCCTTTTTCTCCCTCTCTTTCTCCTTCCTCTCTCTTTCTCTCCGTCCCACCCTCCTTCTCTTTCCCTTCTTCTCTCTGTCACTCTTCCTCTCTCTCTCTCTCTCTCTCTCTCTCTCTCTCTCTCTCTCTCTCTGTCTCTGTCTCTGTCTCTCTCTCTCTTCCTCTTTCTTTGTATTTGTGACCAGTTGTATATATACACACACACATACACACACATACAAACACATAACATACTCGCACATACACACATACACACACACACACATACACGCACATACACACATACACACACACACATACACGCACATACACACATACACGCACACACACATACACACACAGTTCACACTAACACAGTTCACACTAAGACGTGATGCCCCGCTGACCATGCACGTGTTGTACAGCAAGATGTACTGACGCCCATCACCTCCTGCATGGCCCATGTCTCCACCACCTGTCTAACGTCCTGTGGCTCTATTTACCAGGTGTATATTGTGGTCATCACCAGCCACCCACCCACACACACACACACACACACACACACACACACACACACACACACACACACTCCCATACCTGCTGGCCATGCACGTGCATCAGGCTGACCACCTTTCACCTGGGCTATTGTGACCTCCACCTGTCTAACATCCTATGGTTCCATTTGCCAGGTGTATATCGTGGTGACCACCAGCCTCACACACACACACACACACACACACACACACACACACACACACACACACACACACACACTCCCATACCTGCTGGTCATGCACGTGCATCAGGCTGACCACCTTTCACCTGGGCTATTGTGACCTCCACCTGTCTAACATCCTATGGTTCCATTTGCCAGGTGTATATCGTGGTGACCACCAGCCTCACACACACACACACACACACACACACACACACACACACACACACACACACAACACACACACACACACACACACTCCCATACCTGCTGGTCATGCACGTGCATCAGGCTGACCACCTTTCACCTGGGCTATTGTGACCTCCACCTGTCTAACATCCTGTGGTTCTGTTTGCCAGGTGTATATCGTGGTCACCACCAGCCTCTTCTTCATCCTGCCCCTGCTGGCCATTTACGTGCTGTACACCAAAGTGTGCCTCAGGCTTATCCACCTCTTCAAGACGGAGCAGGAGAAGCTGCAGAGCTACCCCCGTGAGATCGTCAAGCTCAAACGACAGATGATCCAGATCATCATCACCGTCGTCATGATCTTCTTCATCTGCCACACCCCGTACCGCGCCCTTGTTCTGTGGACCATGTTTGAGGACCGGCGCCGCCTGGCCGAGATTGACTTTGAATCTTACCTGACGCTGTTCTACATGACGCGGATCTTGCTCTACTCCAACCACGCCATCAACCCCTTCGTCTACAACTTCGTGTCCAGAAAGTTCCGCCGGGCCCTCCTCTGGCTGTGCTGTGAGCGAAGGAGACGGGAGAGAAAGCTGGAGGACTGGAAAGACTACGCCAACCAGCGCCTCTCCCTACGTCTGCAGGACTGTAACGGGCGGGGCGGGTATCCCCCGGGGGGCAGGGGCGACGTGGACAACGGCCTGAAGGAACGGGAGGAGGTGGAGTGCATCAACCGTTGTCACCGTAACCAACGCAACGATTTTTTAGTGCTGTACGAGAATCTGATGCTCTTGGAGTGACGGCGCTTTAGCCGTGTGCCTAGTACACAACTTCTGGTGACGTCACGACGCGTACACGGCACGTTGGTTTGAATGACGTCACGTGTCATGTCTGTCGTAATGATTGCAATGAAGTCATCTGGTATGCCGTAAATGCCTGTTTGAATGATGTCATGCCATGTACCATATAAATTGCCTTGAAAGACGTAGGGTCTCGCGTTACTTGGCTTTAAATGACGTTACATCTATCAAGCAGACCGTTTGAGTGACGTCATGTGTGTAGGCACATGGCTATAACATCAATGCACTACAATACAATATTTTATTTATATAGCGCTTAGTATATTGTTGTACAGAATTATCTCAATGTTTGCACAATGGGACACATTCCCTGCCGGGTCGTGCTTGTGGTGTTTGAGATAGCCTCTTGGTTTGGCTTCAGGTATGGGAGTTTAGGATTTGTGGGTTTGGGGGGTTTGGAGTATGAGGAGTTTGGGGTTTGGTGTTGGGGTTCTGGGGTATGAGGAGTTTGGGGTTTGGTGTTGGGGTTCTGGAGTATGAGGAGTTTGGGGTTAGTGTTGGGGTTCTGGGGTATGAGGAGTTTGGGGTTTGGTGTTGGGGTTCTGGAGTATGAGGAGTTTGGGGTTTGGTGTTGGGGTTCTGGGGTATGAGGAGTTTGGTGTTGGGGTTCTGGAGTATGAGGAGTTTGGGGTTTGGTGTTGGGGTTCTGGAGTATGAGGAGTTTGGGGCTTGCTGTTGGGGTTCTGGAGAATGAGGAGTTTGGTTTGGTGTTGGGTTCTGGGTATGAGGAGTTTGGGGTTGTTTTCTGGGGTATGAGGAGTTTGGGGTTTGGTGTTGGGGTTCTGGAGTAATGAGGAGTTTGGGGTTTGGTGTTGGGGTTCTGGAGTATGAGGAAGTTTGGGGGTTATTGTGTTGGGGTTCTGGAGTAATGAGGAGTTTGGGGTTTGTGTTGGGGTTCTGGGTATGAGGAGTTTGGTGTTGGGTTCTGGAGTAAGAGGAGTTTGGGGTTTGGTGTTGGGGTTCTGGAGTATGAGGAGTTTGCTGTTGGGGTTCTGGAGAATGAGGAGTTTGGTGTTGGGGTTCTGGAGTATGAGGAGTTTGGTGTTGGGGTTCTGGAGAATGAGGAGTTTGGTGTTGGGGTTCTGGAGAATGAGGAGTTTGCTGTTGGGGTTCTGGAGAATGAGGAGTTTGGGGTTTGGTGTTGGGGTTCTGGAGTATGAGGAGTTTGGTGTTGGGGTTCTGGAGTATGAGGAGTTTGGTGTTGGGGTTCTGGAGAATGAGGAGTTTGGGGTTTGGTGTTGGGGTTCTGGAGTATGAGGAGTTTGGGGTTTGGGTTCTGGAGTATGAGGAGTTTGGTGTTAGGGTTCTGGAGTATGAGGAGTTTGGGGTTTGGTGTTGGGGTTCTGGGGTATGAGGAGTTTGGGGTTTGGGTGTTGGGTTCTGGAGTATGAGGATTTGGGGGCTTTGGTGTTGGGGTTCTGTACTATGAGGAGTTTAGGGCTTGGATTTTGTGGTTTGTTGGGTTTGGGGTTTGGAGACTGTAGACAAATTCTGATTCAGAACAACATGCAGTGAATATTACATCACGTGTAATCTATTTTCGTGAGCTTTTTTTTTTTTTTGTCTTGTTTTGGTTTGTTTTATTTTTTGGTTACAGATGAGGAAGTGAGAAGTCTGCCTCCGTTACAACCAGTACAATGCAATATGGCACAGTATAATATTGTACAATATAATACAGTATGACAGAGTAGAATACAGTACAGTATAATACAGTACAATAGAGTATGGCACAGTACAATACAGTACAGTATGATACAGTACAATCCAGTATGGCACAGTATAATACATTACAGTATAACACAGTACACTACAGTATGGCACAGTATAATACATTAACAATCCAGTATGGCACAGTATAATACAGTACAGTATAATACAGTACACTACAGTATGGCACAGTATAATACAGTACAATCCAGTATGGCACAGTATAATACAGTACAGTATAACACAGCACAGTACAGTACAAGGCAACACAATACAATACATGAAAGTACAATGCAGTATGATACAATAATGTACAAGAGGATGAATACAGTACAATGGAACACAGCACAGCGTATCACGAAACAATACAAAACAACACAATAATATAATACAATATGATACAACACAACATAATATACAACAACACAATACAATACGACACACCATGACACAATATATACAACACAGCACAATACAACACAATATTTCTTTATCAATCTGAATTTGGAAAGGACATCGCACAGCTTGGAGAGAGAGGAAGGGAGACAGAGAAAGAGACAAAGAGTGTGGTACGTTACAGGTAATTACGTGATGGAAGGCGGAAGTCTGGTAGCAGTGATGTCCCTTTGGGATGAAAGGCCTGATGGGATTGATCAGACATGATGAACCTGTTACATTACCGTCTGGAGTGTCGGAGGACGTGTCTGTCTCCACAGGTAAGTCCTATTCGTCCTTCTTCGTGCCACTGCTTCATGGCGACATGGCAACAGATAGCGGTAGCT
Source organism: Monoplex corrugatus (assembly GCA_030674185.1). Classification (NCBI taxonomy): domain Eukaryota; kingdom Metazoa; phylum Mollusca; class Gastropoda; order Littorinimorpha; family Ranellidae; genus Monoplex; species Monoplex corrugatus. The sequence continues at coordinate 58,369,183 of JAPXFY010000014.1, read as the reverse complement.
CCAGTAGTGCGATTTCGCCAAGTACACCCGTGACAATTCGCCCTGCACATCTGTGTCAATTCGCCCCCACAGCTGTGACAATTCGCCCTGTACAGCTGTGTCAATTCGCCCTGTACAGCTGTGGCAATTCGCCCAGTACGGTAGTGTCAGTTCGTCTTGTACAGCTGTGACAATTCGCCCCGTGCAACAGTGACAATTCGCCCTGTACAGCTGTGGCAATTCTCCCTGTACAGCTGTGGCAATTCGCCCTGTACAGTTGTGACTATTCGCCAAGTACAGCTGTGACAATTTGCCTTTACAGTTGCGTCGATTCGCCCTGTACAGCTGTAACAATTCACCCTGTGCAACTGTGTCGATTCGTCCTGTACAACTGTGTCAATTCGCCCTGTACAGCTGTGTCAACTCACTTTGTACAGCTGTGACAATTCGCCCAGTACAGCTGTGTCAATTCGCCATGTGCAGCTGTGGCAACTCACCCTTTCTTGAGCTCGGATTTCGTGGTGGATTGTCAACTTCAAATGTTTTACAGTCTTTTAAAACTCTTGGATATGGGTTGATTTCAAGAAAAACAACAATGACATTGACAATAAGAAAGTCAGTTACATATACTTCAACTGGGACATAACGTGTCACATGACAATATTAGTGAAACTATAATTATACTGAATAGTCAGCTTACCTAAGTCGTTATCTATTCTAGCGCAAATAAGTAACTCTAGAATGTACACATCCAGATCATAATGCGCATGCCCGCATGGGCATCACATAAAATCACCTAACCCCCCCCCCCCACACACACACACACACGCCTTCACATACACACACACACTTAAAACGCACAGGTATTAACATATAATTTGTGACTTACAGACCGAGACGAGACAAAGGGAGAGGGAGAGACAGAGAGAGAGGGAGAGGGGGAGACAGAGAGAGCGAGAGAAAGAGAGAGAGAGCAAACTTCAAACTTCAACTACTAACCTACGTATCTGCCTGAAATTAAAAATTCAGAAGAAATACATGGATGAATGAAGAGAGGCAGACAGACAGACAGACAGACAAGTGACCGGAATCATCACTTGAACGATCTATCGTCGTAGAAGCCACGCGGGAAGTAACTCTATCTCATTATTTCCTCGTTACTTCCCTTGTCGTGGTGATCATAAGTTGTTTTTCCGTCTCTTTTCTCCACTCGTGAAAAACGAGTATTTCAAATCTACTCGAAAAACTGCTCCTGGTAATTGAATTTTGATTGGTATCTTTCTAGAGTTCTAATTGGAAATTTGTTAGTTGCTTGCTTGCTTGCTTGCTTGCTTGCTTGCTTCGTTCGTTGCTTGCTTGCCTTCTTGGCTGCTTGATTGCTTGGTTGGTTCGTTCGTTTGTTCGTTTGTTTGTTTTTTGTTTGGTTGTTGGTTTCGGTTTGGGCTTGTGTTTCCACAACATGTTTAATCACTAATTCCGTTCGTAGAACTTGTTCATTTCTGTATATCCTGTGTTTGAAATTTGAATATGTTCTCCATGTGTTTGTAGTCATTTGAGTGTTTTTTTCTCTAGATATTGATCAATCTTGTTTCTTGATATAATTTTTAGAGATGTTTTTCATCTATAAGTTATGAAGTGAGTTGCGTATGCATTTTATAGACTTAGTGTGATGTGCTCATTTCCGTCTGCATTTGGTAACATTTGTTTTTACTCTTATGTACCAGTCCTTTTCAGTGTGTGAATATATGCTGTAGATGTCTCATAATTTGAATTTTGTGCTCGTCATTTCCACAGATGTTTGGAAGCAACTTTTTCTTTAATTCTTTGCTTTTACATGTTTTATCAGCAGTTGTCAGAAGTACATAACAGACAAACAAATAAACAGACAAGAAACTCATTTGGAAAGGTGTGAGGGTAGTTTTTGACTTTACGGTTTGTTGTGCGCCTGTATATTTTCACGTTGATTTGGTCTGCAGGTTGATTTGGGGGATTCTGTTGTTGATGTTGTTGTTGTTTTTGTTTGTTTGTTGTTTATTTGTTTTCAAATTTTAAAATGCATACTTTGTTCCTGAAGATTTTTTTGTAGATATGTCTTGTTTTTTATGCCCTCGTAAACTTTGGATGTTTTGTTTCTTTTTCTTGGTGAAAGCCAAATACTTTTGTTTCGTTTTTTCTTTGAAAAGGGTGGTGGTGGTGGTGGTGGTGGTGGTGGTGGTGGTGGTGGTGGTGTGTAGCAGGCTGGAAATTTGAAATGTACTTTCAGAGATTTTAATGTTTTGTTGGTTTCTATGGAAATGTTTGTGTATCAGCAAACCCAATAAGCAGATGGTCGGCACATCTTCAGGCAATCTTTGTATCAACGTCAATAACATCAAACTCAAACACATCTGCCAGCCTATGCGTCAACATCAATGGTTTTAAACTGAAACACATCAGATAACCTTGTAGCAACATCAATAACATCAAACTCAAACACAAGAGGCAATATCTGCATCAACATCAATAACATCAAACTCAAACACATAGGCAATCTTTGCATCAACATCAATAACATCAAACTCAAACGCGCCAATTAACCTTGTATCAACATCAATGGCTCTAAGCTCTAACATATCAGTAAATTCAAATACATGGCAGCATTTTCACAGGGACAGAAGACTACATGTAACAGAGAGAGACGAACACCTGAATCCAGAGAGCAAACAATGTCAATTACAAGCATGTCCCACTCCTCAAACACCCCCAACATCCCTAGTGAAACAAAAGTCAGGTTCATTAATTTGTTCCATTTTTCATACCCATCCTGGCCCAGACCTGGACCCTGGCCAAGCCTCTGACGCACAGAATTACCACCTGTGTAATGTGTTGTTTGTGTCCAGTTGTCAACAAGATCAGACATGACATGATCAGAAACACCAAGATCAGAGAAATGGTGGGAACAACACCAGTCCACACAGAATTCACCAAGAGAGAATGAAGCGGTTTTGGTCATCTGCAACTCCACCAGCTGGTTGAGCAGACAAATAACGAAAAGCTGTCTAGATTGAAAAGCGAGAGGCAGACCAAGGAAAACTGCTGGCATGAAGAAGACCTTGACATCACAGGGCATTCCACACTTCACACGTTCTAGCTGGCCATGACTGTCAGCTCTGTTTGCCCGCTACACCCATGATGATCACTAGTGGACACAAAAAACAAGGAAAGACGTTTAAAGACCTTTTCAGGTTTTGGCAAATGCTCTCTCTCTCTCTCTCTCTCTCTCTCTCTCTCTCTCTCTCTCTCTCTCTCTCTCTCTCTCTCTCTTCTCTCTCTCTCTCTGTCTGCCTCTCTCTCTCTCTCTGTCTGCATCTCTCTCTCTCTCTGCCTCTCTCTCTCTCTGCCTCTCTCTCTCTCTGTCTGTCTGTCTTGCCTGTCTGTCTATCTGTCTATCTGTCTGCCTCTCTCTCTCTCTCTCTGTCAATTGATTGATTGATTGATTGATTGATTGATTGATTGATTGATTGATTGATTGATTGATTGATTGATTGATTGATTGATTGATTGATTGATTGATTGATTGATTGATCCGTCGATTGATTGATCCGTCGATTGATTCGTTGATTGATTCGTTGATTGATTGATCAATCGATCGATGATCGATTGGATTGATTGATTGATTGATCGATTCATTCATTCATTCATCCATTCATCCATTGATTGATTGCTAATTAATTACTTGATCGGGAGAGTGATTCATATGAAACTGATCAAAGTGTTTGGTGATCTGGTTGACAGTTGATTTATGGATAAGAACGTTCATCGGTTGACTAATCGGTGGTGAAATGGTTGATTATTTATCTGATGTGGTTTGTATGATTAATTGAACGATTGGTTGAGTATTATTTTAACTGATGTGGTTTGTATGGTTAATTGAACGACTGGTTGAGTATTAGTTTAACTGATGTGGTTTGTATGGTTAATTGAACGACTGGTTGAATATTATTTTAACTGATGTGGTTTGTATGGTTAATTGAACGACTGGTTGAGTATTATTTTAACTGATGTGGTTTGTATGGTTAATTGAACAATTGGCTGAGTATTATTTTAACTGATATGGTTTGTATGGTTAATTGAACAATTGGTTGAGTATTATTTAACTGATGTGGTTTGTATGGTTAATTGAACAATTGGTTGAGTATTATTTTAACTGATGTGGTTTGTATGGTTAATTGAACGATTGGTTGACCGATGGTTGACCGACTGATCGATCGTTTACCTCAGTACAATGAATGTACTAAGTATTTGGAACCAGAAGAACAAGAAAACCAATGTAAGCGCGTATCTAACAAAACAAGACAAAACAAGCGCAAATTTTCGGCCAACCGGCCCTTGTCAAGCGCGAACGCACGGTCACAAACAGACCACAAACACCAAATGATCCATTTGGTCCCTTTTTATCCACTGGACGAGGCGGCAGGGAAGTTTTTAGTCCTGTTTTTATTATCCGTTGTTTGGTGTTTGTGGTCTGTTTGTGACCGTGCGTTCGCGCTTGACAAGGGCCGGTTGGCCAAAAATTTGCGCTTGTTTTGTCTTGTTTTGTTAGATACGCGCTTAGCGCTTCCATTGGTTTTCTTGTTCTTCTGGTTCCTGTTTGCTTGGGCGCGGGCAGTCGCACTTGTTTTGGATCTCGTGTACTAAGTATTTGATTCGATTCATAAAGTGAAATGATTATTTCCAAGTTGAACAATTGATCAATTATTGATCGATTGATGACTGTGTAACTAAATACTTGCCGAAAACCTTCGGGAGGTTACATAATGTGTCTGTTGTGGGTTTGGGAATGAGACTTGTCTCCCTTTTATGAATATTAGATCTATAGAAAACTGGAGTATTAAAATAAAAATTGTATTGTAAAGGTAAAGTAAAATTTATGTTTAGTATATTTTGGTGGGTTGAAATAAAATTTAGTTTTGGCCTTTGTGTGATTTCAAGTGACCTTGGATTTGCATATTAGCGAATTGTTTTTGTTTAATTTCCGGGTCAGATTTTTATGTGACTTTGTAACTGCGCGGCAAAAGCACAGTCAGTGGTTTGAGATCGGCGGAGCAGGACGCCGGGTTGACTGTTAGGTTTCTAAATCAGGTTGGTGTTGATGCATTATTATAGTTTTTGTTGTCAAATGATTGTTTACGTGTAAGTATTGATTGTTTATGCGTGTTTAAGTATTATTTGATTGTATTGTATGGAATAATTGATTGAAATGATGTTTTGATGTTTGGTTACATGGATGGCGGAATGATGTGTGGGGATCGTTATGAAGGGAAAAAAAAACAATGATGATCATTATCATCATTAGACATTGGGGATGTCTTGGATTGTTGGTATTCAACACTATTATGGATTGGGAGAAAAGATGATTGTTGTCATCATTAGACATTGAAATGTCTAATTTTGTTGTAGTTGAATATTTGTAAGTAGAGAGTGGTGAGTGTTGTCAAACAACACTCTGATCAAACCATTTTTCTATTTAAATTTTGATAAACTATAATCTATAGAATAATCTCTGTTGAGATGTGGAAACTTGTTTAGGTTGATAGTTTCCAGAAAGGCATATGGAAGTAAATTATGCATGACACGATCAATGAATAAGAGTAAACAGAGTCAATCTGTTTAGTATGTTTTTTATGAGTGAATATATTTTTTTCCTTTCAGGTGGGAATTGTTGGGTGGAATTAGAACAAGATATTAAATATTTGGTGTTATGTTTCAGAGGCCTCTTAAGTCCTAAGTCCCTATTTTGCTATGTTTGCCATCATCATTGTTTTCATCAAACAATATTGATTAAGCAGTTGTAATGTGATTTTTTTTCAGTTCATTGTAACTAGCCTAGTTTGGTTTCTTTCCAGTGGTTCGGAAAATAAAGAAGTTATAAATGGAATTATTGGCGTTGTTTTCTTCTTTGATCTAAATTCCAATATCTTTTATTTACTTAGATTCATCCTCTTGTCTATTTTTCGTATTATTTTCTTTATTCTGAATAATATAAATATTTTCTATTTCGAATCCGCAATTCTTATTTTATGATACCCTCCTGAAGTTAGGTTAAATTCCTTAGCGGAAGGAGGGTTACAACTGTTTTAATTGACTGGCCATTTACTACACTGACAGACTGAATGCTTGACCAGTAGAACGAGGAATGGCTTGATTTTCTTAATTGGTTGAGCTTTAACGCGCTGATTACGCTTGTTGATAATCAAGTACTGATTACTACATTTCTGCGTTAAAAGATAATCAGGTCAGCAAACGAAGCATCTGTTGACTGTTACATTGATGAAGTGTGAACTGAGGAAAGCATTGAAAGTTATAATTTTAAATGATGTAATTATACGCATGGTAAAAATTGTATGAATCACAAAAAGCCCTACTTCCTTCCCGACCCTACAGAATATCGTATTGTGGCCTAAGGCCGATGTACATTAAAAGTTCTGAGTTCTGAGTTCTGAGTCTAAGTTCTCTCTCTCTCTCTCTCTCTCTCTCTCTCTCTCTCTCTCTCTCTCTCTCTCTCTCTCTGATGTTCAAAACCGGTGACAGAAATACTCAATGTTTTTTGTTTTCACACGTACAACAAATTGTCAGTGCATTCCATGCTGTTCATTGTTTTTTTCGGTACAAAATAGGATTTCTGTTTTCTCAAAACTCGTGGGTTGCGATAATTGCTTGTGTGCTAAATTGTGTTTCTTTCTTTCTTTCTTTCTTTCTTTTTTGTTGTTTTTTTCCCCGTAGTACTTTGTTTCATTGTCATGTTATTTTGCGGGTTGGGTTTCTTGTTGTTGTTGTTGTTGCTGCTGCTGCTGCAGTTGCTGTTGTTTTGTTCTTGTTGTTCTTGTTGTTAATGCTGTTCTTGTTCTTGTTCTTGTTCTTAATGCTGTCATTCTTGTTCTTGTTGTTCTTGTTGTTAATGCTGTCGTTGTTGTTGTTGTTGTTGTTGTTGTGTTGTTGTTGTTTTTTGTTGTTGTTGTTGTTGTTTCCATCCTACTTGTTGTGACATGTTCAAATCTCCTGAAAGGATCAGGACAAGATTTGGTTTTTATAGGAATGTGTGCAGCGGAAGCTGCTTAACAATGACTCACAGTGGTGTGTGTGTGTGCGTGTGGTGTGCATGTGTGTATCTATATATGTGTATGTGTGTTGTGTGTGTGTGTGTGTGTGTGTGTGTGTGTGTGTGTGTGTGTGTGTGTGTGGTGTGTGTGTGTGTGTGTGTGTTGTTGTGTGTGTGTGTTGTTCCAAAAAGCTGTTTTATTTCTCTGGTCATGTTGAACATTAAGCTCATTAAATGTGATAAATCTGACTGTACTGTGATTGTGAATCTGAAGTGTGTGCGTGCGTGTGCGTGTGTTTGTGTGTGTGCTTTGTGTGTGTGTGTGTGTGTTTTGTGTGTATGCGCACGCGCGCGCACGTGTGTGTGTGTGTGTGTGTGGTGTTTGAGACCCAGAATAAATACCCAAGAAAACTTTCCTGGTGCACTGGAAACACTCAACATCATCATCATCATCATCATCATCGACATCATCATCACCATCATCGACATCACCATCACCATCATCGACATCATCATCACCATCAACAGCAGCAGCATTATCATCATCTTCATCACCTTCTTCTTGTTGTACTACTATTGCTGCTGCTGTTGTTGTTGTTACTACTACTACTAGTACGACTACTACTACTACTACTGCTGCTGCTGCTGCTGTTGCTGCTGCTGCTGCTACCACTACTACTATTACTAATACCACTACTACTATTACTACCACTACTACTATTACTACTATTAATACTACCACTAATACAACTACTACTTCTTCTTCTTCTACTTCTCCTCCGTCTTCTTCTTCTTCCTCCTCCTCCTCCTCCTCCTCTTCTTCTTTTTCGTTTTCTTTTTCTATCCCTCAAATGTGAGCAAGCTCAGCAAACAGCAAGGTCACACCAAGGTCAAAGCTCGATAAACCACGCTCAGTGTCAGGGGAAGGAACCCCAGCTCACCACCTCCCTGTGACGTCCTTTGTTTTGTCCCTTGCAGATTTAGAAAAGGTGAGATAATGAATATGGCATGACCATCTTGACCGTGTGGCTGTCAGGCAAGGCGTTCCATCACTGCAGACCACGCGGACAAACTGTGCGCCATGGTCCCTGGATGCTACCACCTGCATCCCTGCATCACACACACACACACACACACACACACACATACACACACGCGCACACACACACACACACACACACACACACATACACACACGCACACACACACACACACACAAACACACAAGTATAGTGTGTCTACTCATTTAATGCCAGCTGGACAGACGCGTTGTCTGTGTGGAAGACAACCACATCAAAGTATGTTTCTATACCATCATCATCTATGCATCATCATCATCATCATCATCAGGTGCCCTGCCGCATGGCGTTGGCGACCATGGACTTCCAACCATCTCTATCTCTCGTTGCTCCTAGCATCTCCCCACCCTCCTCATCCCCAGCCACTCTGCAAGTCCGTCCAGCATTCTCTCCCTGGGTCTACCTGGCGATATCTTTCCCTCCAGCTTTCCCGTTGTGACCAGGTGCTCCAATTCGTTGCTCCTAGCATCTCCCCCACCCTCCTCATCCCCAGCCACTCTGCAAGTCCGTCCAGCATTCTCTCCCTGGGTCTACCTGGCGATATCTTTCCCTCCAGCTTTCCCGTTGTGACCAGGTGCTCCAAATCCTCCTTCCTCATAAAATGGCCTATAAATGTTGCCTGTCTTTTTCCTAATCTTCCTTATCATCTATACGGAGAACTTAAACAAGGACTCTGAACAAGGAAGATCGCTGGAGCCACACAAAGACACTCTGAAGGCCACCTCATCAGCTGTGGCATCAACACCACTAACGGGGAAGACATTGCCCTCAACACAGTAAGCTGGTGACAGCAGTGCACACAGGGCACAGTCACACTTGTACAGCACACAACAGCTGATAGTCAACAGAAGAAGGACCGGCGGAAACAGAACCCAAGGCCACAGGACTCCTTGCCATGCAGTGTCTGTGGAACAACGTATGCCTACAAGTTATATATTGTATCCTACTTGAAGACCCACATTAGGTGATAAAGGACCAGTATACCTACTATCCCACACGAAGACCCACACCAGGTGGCAAAGGACCAGTATATCTACTATCCCACATGAAGACCCACACAAGGCGCTAAAGAACCAGTATGTCTACTACCCCACATGAAGACCCACACAAGGCGCTAAAGAACCAGTATGTCTACTACCCACATGAAGACCCACACAAGGCGCTAAAGGACCAGTATGCCTACTATCCCACATGAAGACCCACACCAGGTGGTAAAGGACTAGTATGCCTACTATCCCACATGAAGACCCACACCAGGCAATAAAGGACCAGTATGCCTACTATCCACGTGAAGTCCCACACCAGGTGATAAAGGACCAATATGCCTACTATCCTACATGAAGACCCACACCAGGCCATAAAGGACCAGTATGCCTACCATCCCGATTTGAGAAGCAGACAGATTGTACAGACGTCATAAAATGAATTGATCACCAAGACAGAAGAAACAAATTTACCGACACCAATACATGAAACACTGTAAGCAGATAAAGCAGCTAACATGCAGTATTTTACAGTCAACTAGATCAAAAGCTTTCTGAAATTCTATGAATATCTCACCAATACGCTTTGAGTTGTTAATAAGATGATAGAGGAGTTTCAGTGAAATAAGTCTGAATCAATTCATATTGAAGCTGACAGTTTGAATCGATTGACGCTGAAGCTGACGTTTTGAATCAACTGATATTGAAGCTGACAGTTTAAATCAATTGACTTGAAGCTGACGTTTTGAATCAATTGATATTGAAGCTGACAGTTTGAATCAGCTAATGCTGAAGCCAGCGTTTTGAATCAGTTGATATTGAAGCTGACAGTTTGAATCAATTGATACTATTGAAGCTGACAGTTTGAATCAATTGATATTATTGAAGCAGACAGTTTGAATCAATTGATATTGAAGCTGACAGTTTGAATCAGCTGATACTGTAAGTGACAGTTTGAATCAGTTCAGTGGGGCAGGTGCCCATTTCATCAGCCCGTTCAGGAGATACCATTACCGCCGGGCATCGCTATCTTCCAAATGGCTGGGGGACAATCTGATCACACGTCGTTACCTTAAAACACTCTGACAGTTATTACTGTTGGCTGCCTCTCCTTCCCTCCCTCCCTCCCCCTCTCTCCCTCGGTTGTGTGTGTGTGTGTGTGTGTGTGTGTGTGTGTGCGCGCGCTCTCTCTCTCTCTCTCTCTCTCTCTCTCTCTCTCTCTCTATCTATCTATCTATCTATCTATCTTTTTCTGTCTATTATTATCTATCTATCTATCTATCTATCTATCTATCTCATTGTCGCGCATGTGCACAAGAGTGCTCACAAATACACCCACACGCACACGCACACACGTACACGCGAACATACACGATCGCACGCATAGACACGGCTCAAGCACGGAAATGAAAGATGATTAGAACCTTTTTGCCCTTTGCCTCCTTCCTGGTAAACACTTCATCGGGTGACCAAGCCAGCTTTTCCCAGTGCAACAGACCAACCGGTGACGTCACAGTTAGCCTTGCCTGTGGTCATCTCCTTGCTGGGGGATGGGTGGCTGTGGTAGCTACTTTCTCCATCTTGTCACTCCAGTCTGGCCAGGGTTTGACATTTCTGTAAGCCTGTGCGCACAAACAAGCAAAGCCAGAACAAGATTGAGGCAGCCGAGATGTGGTTTCTAGAAAGGATGTTGAGAGTTCCATGGACAGCAAAGAAAACAAACGAGACAGTCTTGATGGAGGCAGACACAAGTAGATCATTCATAAGGAAGATTAGGGAAAGGCAGGCAACATTCATAGGCCATTTTATGAGGAAGGGGGATTGGAACACCTGGTCACAACGGGAAAGCTGGAGGGAATGAGAGCACCGGGTAGACCCAGGGAGAAGATACTAGACGGACTTGCAGAGTGGCTGAAGACAGGGAGGATTGAAGAAATGCTTGAGGCAACAAGAGACAGAGACAGATGGAAGTCCATGATCGCCAACGCCACGCGGCAAGGCACCTGATGATGATGTGTGCATAACGCCTGTCCGTGAATGCGTGTGAATGTGTGTCAGGGCGCGTTGATGCGTGCCTCTTTGTGTGTGTGTGTGTGTGTGTGTGTGTGTCTATAAACTATCATCAGCCAATCTTGTTCAATTCACCACAGGAAGAAAAATACAACATGTCAGTCCTGATGTTGTTCTTTGTGCCTCTTACTGCTGGAGAGGTTTGCTGTGTTGACGTCAATAATCTAGCTTCCGTCTCCCCTACGTATATGATGTGATGTCGTCATGCAAAAATGACTACGTCACTGAGTTTTTGCAGACGGCCCTGGCACTTTCTGCCTTTCCTTCTCTGTGTGTGTGTGTGTGTGTGTGTGTGTGTGTGTGTGTGTGCTGTATGTATGTGTTTGTGTGTGCTGTGTGTATTATATATATATATATATATATGTGTGTGTGTGTGTGTTTGTGTGCTGTATATATATATATATATTGTGTGTGTGTGTGCGTGTGTGTGTGTGTGTGTGTGATGTGGTGTATGTGTGTAGTGTGTGTGTGTGTTGTGTGTGTGTGTGTGTGTGTGTGTGTGTGTGTGTGTGTGATGTGTGTGTGTGTGTGTGTGAACAAGAAGTGTCAGTGACGTTTTATCGCATGATTTAAGTTGATTTCCGCGCACATGTGTGTTTAGAGAGAGATGTCCGTTAGGATTTATCGTGTGAATGGACAGTTGATTAAAAAAATGGAGCAGCAACAAGTGTGGATTCCTCTGACAGTGTGTGTCTGCCTGTCATGTCACATTTCCTGCCTGCTCCTGATTTTTAAATTTCAATCTATTTTATTTTTCAACGCTTAGGCTCTTTACTCCCACATCCTTGTGACGAAAAAGGAGAGTTTAATCAATTGATTCGTGCGAATCTGTTGTGTGGGTGTGTATGGGTATGTGTAGATGTTGGTTTGCTTGCTTGCTTCTGTCTAGGTAGGAGATACGTGTGCGTACGTATGCTCAGTCGCTCGCCCTCTCTCGCGTTGTTGTGTGTGTGTGTGTGTGTGTGTGTGTGTGTGTGTGTGTGTGTGTGTGTGTCTGTTGTGTGTGTGTGTGTGTGTCGTGCGTGTGTGTGTGTGTGTGCGTGTGTGTGTGTGTGTGTGTTTCTGTGTGTGTGTGTGTCTCTCTCTCTCTCTCTCTCTCCCTCTCTCTCTCTCTCTCTCTCTCTCTCTCTCTCCTCTCCTACATTAACCTTAATACTATAACTATAAACAGATTGGTGCCTGTTTCTCGTGATTACAAATGATCATGATATCATGATGTTTGTCATATGCTCACACTTTCACAAGGGACGTGGTCGTGTAAAACTCTGTGTTCTGATGTGCAAACCTATTTTCCCCCCGTGATGCCTTCAGCATCTTGCTGTTTCGTTTCAACTTTAATTTTTCATTCTATGCATTGGACAAGACGAAAAGGTTCCATGTCAGGCCATTTTTCTTCTTTCAAATGGCAAAAGTGTTTGACCTTCAGGAGGTGTTGGCCTCTGACCCTCATCAGGGGCTGTGCTAACGGACCCCCTGCACAACCCCTCCCTTCCTGTTCCCCAAATACCGTCCTGGTGTTTGTATGTGTTTTATACCGTACAGTCTGTACAGTAATATCAGCAATACGAAACATACATATTACTCATCGTTCTTGCCTACAGAAATGTACTTTTCCTTGAAACGGTTTGACGTAATGTTCTGTGAGACTGACGTTTTACTGTCGTTTGTACCAGTCTGTCAGTTTTTCCAGTAAGGATCCAGCCATCTTTGTTTAACACACTGCAAAGTGTATAAACATGTAGTTCTGACAGTACAGATCTAGCCATCTTTGTTTAAAACAGTGCAATTTGTATACACATGTAGTTCTGACAGTAAGGATCCAGCCATCTTTGTTTATAACACTGCAATCTGTACACATATAGAGTTCTGACAGTAAAGATCCAGCTATCTTTGTTTAAAACACTGCAACTGGTATACACATGTAGTTCTGACAGTAAGTATCCAGTCATCTTTGTTTAGAACACTGCAACCTGTAAACACATGTAGTTCTGACAGTAAAGATCCAGCCGTCTTTGTTTAAAACACTGCAACTGGTACACGTGTGTATTTCTGACAGTAAAGACCCAGTCATTTTTGTTGAAAATACTGGAACCTGTATACACATGTAGTTCTGACACTGAAGATACAGCCATCTTTGTTCAAAACACTGCACCCGTAAACACATGTAGTTCTGACAATAAACATCCAGCCATCTTTGTTTAACACACTGCAACGTGTATACACATGTAGTTCTGACAGTAAAGATCCTGCCATCTTTGTTTAAAACACTGAAACCTGTATACACATTTAATTCTGACAGTAAAGATCTAGCCATCTTTGTTTAAAACACTGCAACGTGTACACATGTAGTTCTGACAGTACAGATCTAGCCATCTTTGTTTAAAATACTGCAACCTGTATACACAGGTAGTTCTGACACTAAGGATCTACCCATCTTTTTCATACCTCACACAACCAATCATAAACGCACATTATCTCAGACCACCCATTATCTCAGACAACCAATCTTAAAAACATGATCTCACACAACTAATCATATAAATACACACGTGTATATATGATTGTACGTCTTTGTGCAATCGTGTATACATGTCTCTGTGTGTGTGTGTGTGTGTGTGTGTGTGTGTGTGTGTGTGTGTGTGTGTGTGTGTGTGTGTGTGTGTGTGTGTGTGTGTGTGTGTGTGTGTGTGTGTGTGTGTGTGGTGAGTGTGTATGTTTTGATCATAAACGAGTATACACACCTATCTGTATATTCGGAATGTAATGTATGATATCTATTTAAATGTGTGTTCTACAAAAATGCAGTTTATCTCTATGTTGTATGAATTCTTGCCTAAACTTGAATTGAAAAAAATGAGAAAAAAAATCATATAAACACGCTGTCTCACACAATCAATCATATAAACCCACACTATCTCACGCAATAGATCATATACACACACGCTATCTCACACAATCAATCATATAAACACACGCTATCTCACATAACCAATCCTCACAAATACACGATTATGTGTCAATCTTCGCAGTAGCGAACTACAAGCGGGGTGGGGGTGGGGATGGGGGCAACTGTCTGACTCTCTCAGTCTGGTATTATAAGCAGAACGCAGAACATTCTAATCTGACTTAGAATGCATATAAAGTCTGTTTAGAATGTTACAAAAGGACGTAGCACAGAACGGAATGGACTGAACTAAGTGTAACACGTGTGTTTAGAATGTTACAAAAGGACATAGCACAGAACGGAATGGACTGAACTAAGTGTAACACGTGTGTTTAGAATGTTACAGAAGGACGTAGCACAGAACGGAATGGACTGAACTAAGTGTAACACGTGTGTTTAGAATGTTACAGAAGAACGCAGCACAGAACGGAATGGACTGAACTAAGTGTAACACGTGTGTTTAGAATGTTACAGAAGAACGTAGCACAGAACGGAATGGACTGAACTAAGTGTAAACACGTGTGTTTAGAATGTTACAGAAGGACGTAGCACAGAACGGAATGGACTGAACTAAGTGTAACACGTGTGTTTAGAATGTTACAGAAGAACGCAGCACAGAACGGAATGGACTGAACTAAGTGTAACACGTGTGTTTAGAATGTTACAGAAGAACGTAGCACAGAACGGAATGGACTGAACTAAGTGTAACACGTGTGTTTAGAATGTTACAGAAGAACGTAGCACAGAACGGAATGGACTGAACTAGGTGTAACACGTGTGTTTAGAATGTTACAGAAGAACGCAGCACAGAACGGAATGGACTGAACTAAGTGTAACACGTGTGTTTAGAATGTTACAGAAGAATGTAGCACAAAACAGAATGGACTGAACTAAGTGTAACACGTGTGTTTAGAATGTTACAGAAGAACGCAGCACAGAACGGAATGGACTGAACTAAGTGTAACACGTGTGTTTAGAATGTTACAGAAGAACGTAGCGCAGAACGCAATGGACTGAGCCAAGTGTAGCACGTCACATATTTTACACTGTTTCATTTAAAATCGTACAGAAGACCACGGCTCGTACTTAGCTAAGTGTAACACGTGAACAACATGAAGCATTCATTGAAGTTTAATTATTAAAAACTTCGTTGTGCAATTGTTCAGAAGAACAGGGATGAGGAAAGAAGTCTTTGAAACATGTCAACACACCAACGGTCCCTGTGTTCAGGGCATTCCATTCTGAGACATTCCACAGACACCAAGTCCCCCTGGAGAAAAAAATGGAAGAATCCAAACTTAAAGAAAATGAATCGCTCTCCCATTTTGAAACTATCAAGTTAAAAGTTGTGTTTCGGATTTATACTGTGACACAAATGAGGACTTTGATAAAAACAATGAAATATAATCGGAAATCATTTCGCTGATCTCACATGTTCCAGTAAGCAGAGAAAGTTTAAACAACTTACTTTTATCAAGAGAAATAAAATTAAACGACCTGAAATAAAATAAAATAGACTATATAAAAGCCGTTCAGTGAAATTAGAAATCGTATACATCAGACAGTCAATTTCTACAAACAATAAACTCAGAAATAAGATAGAAACAAAAATGTGATTTATTACAAAAAGCATAATGTCCAGTCGTAATGTGTGCCTCGTAGTCCAGAGTTGCAAAAGAAAACACCCAAAGAAACAAACAAAGGAAGAAAAAATCTTATCAAAACCATGTATGTAAATCACAGACCTGTATAGCCAGTCTGCATGAACGAAAATATAGAAACACAAACATACAATGAAAATATAGAAACACAAACATACAATGAAAATATGATAACACACAAACATACAATGAAAACATACAAACACGCAAACATACAATGAAAATACAGAAACACACAAACACACAATGGAAATATAGAAACACTCAAACATACAATGAAAACATACAAACACACAAACATACAATGAAAATACAGAAACACACAAACACACAATGGAAATATAGAAACACACAAACATACATTGAAAATATAGAAACACACAAACATACAATGAAAATATGATAACACACAAACGTACAATGAAAATACAGAAACACACAAACACACAATGGAAATATAGAAACACACAAACATACAATGAAAATATACAAACACACAAACATACAATGAAAATATGATAACACACAAACATACAATGAAAATATACAAACACACAAACATACAACGAAAATATAGAAACACACAAACAGACAACGAAAATATAGAAACACACAAACAGACAACGAAAATATAGAAACACACAAACATACAATGAAAATATAGAAACACACAAACATACAATGAAAATATAGAAACACACAAACATACAATGAAAATATAGAAACACACAAACAGACAATGAAAATATAGAAACACACAAACACACAACGAAAATATAGAAACACACAAACATACAATGAAAATATAGAAACACACAAACACACAACGAAAATATAGAAACACACAAACAGACAATGAAAATATAGAAACACACAAACAGACAATGAAAATATAGAAACACACAAACACACACGAAAATATAGAAAAACACAAACACACAACGAAAATATAGAAACACACAAACACACAACGAAAATATAGAAACACACAAACACACAACGAAAATATAGAAACACACAAACACACAAAGAAAATATAGAAACACACAAACACACAAACGAAAATATAGAAACACACAAACATACAATGAAAATATAGAAACACACAAACAGACAATGAAAATATACAAACACACAAACAGACAACGAAAATATAGAAACAAAAACATACAACGCAAATATCTCACCTGTCTCACCTGTCGGCGTCACCGGGAACAGTGTTGGCCGCTGCACATGATGTCCTCACAAGTTGCCTCCAGCACTCTCGATCTTGGCTAAGTCTGACCACCTCCTGGAGTTTCTTGCCACTGATGTTTGTGATGTTTCTAGCAAGTGATGCAGGTGGCCGTCCTCTGTTTCTCTTTCCTTCCACTTTACCTTGGAGGACAGTGGACATCAAGTCTGTTCTCTCATTACGGATTGCGTGTCCAACATATTTCAGTTTCCTCCGTTGTATGAGTACTAGAAGCTTGCGTGTAGTACCCAACTCATTCAAACATTCAAACATACTTGCACAAACAGACACACATACCAGCAAACAAACAAACAGAACCATACTCAAACATACAATGAAAATATAGAAACACACAAGCATACTCACACAAAGACATAAACAACCCAACAAAAAGAAGCATACTCAAAAGACATTTGTTAAATCAGAGATGGAACCATTAAGATACAGTTACCACGGATGAAACACTGACAGAAAGAAAGGGGAACACAGAGAGAGAGAGAGAGAGAGAGAGAGTAAGTAAAGGGAAAAAAGAAGCAGAAAGAAAGGAAAAAAGAAAGAAAGAAAGAAAGAAAAAGAAAGAAAGAAAGAAAGAAAGAAAGACCAAAAAATATAAAAGAAAAGAAATAAACAAAAAAGAAAAGAAAATAAAGCATCAAACAATGACCTCCTCGCCATAAACATTGCTTTAAAATCACAGACAGCTCTGTGTACACACAATCTTCATAGACCAAGGCACATCAACAAACATGTACATACATGAACAAACAGACGAACAGAAACATACACGGAAAGAAATGAACAAACAGACGAACATAAACAAACTTACCAGGACATCCACAAACAAACAAACATAAAAAAACATACAAAGACATCCACATACAGACGAACATAAACAAACATACACAGAAATAAACAAACGTAAACAAATATGCACAGACATCAACAGACGAATATGAACAAACATACACTGACATGAACAAGACATTAACGAACATACACAGACATAAACAAATAGACGAATATAAACAAACATACAAAGACATGAATTAACAAACATACACAGACATCAACAAACATAAAGACAGACATACACAGAAAGAAATAAACAAACATACAAAGATATGAATTAACAAACATACACAAACATCAACAAACATAAACAAACATACAGACAAACATACACAGAAAGAAATAAACAAACATACAATGACATGAATTAACAAACATACACAGACATCACAAACATACAGACAAACATACACAGAAAGAAATAAACAAAACACACAAAGACATGGACAGACAGACAAATATAAACAAACATACAGTAGACATGAACAAACAGACAAACAAACATACACAGAAAGAAGAAATAGACAAAAAGACAAACACGTCAAGAAACAAACAAGTCAGGGAGGAGAGCTTGACCTAAAACAGTCGTCTACAACTGCAGGAAACATAGGACGCTGGAGGTATATCAGACAAGTAACTGGAGAATGGAGGACACAATCAATTCTTCCTTTGCGCCCTCCACCTCCCTCCCTCCTCTCTCCCCCACCCCATTCACCCACTCCGCTGCCCCTGTCAGAAGAGCTCAGCATAAACTGACGCCTGTTTCTTGTCTTACCGACGGCTGCCACAGAATTGGTCCTGTGTGTGTCACTGGTCAGTGGAGTTGCAAACCTAGTTCAGCCCTACATGAAAACTGTCTTTTCTGCTTCATGCCATGTCTTTAACCCTTTGACTCCTTCACCCTATCCTCCAGCACCAAAAACTTAACCCTTTGACTCTCTGACCCTATCCACGAGCAGCAAAAACTTCACCCTTTGATTCCTTCACCCTATCCACCGGCAGCAAAAACTTAACTCTTTGACTCCCTCACCCTATCCACCATCTTTCTGCAGGAACCTGGTGGATACGGTAAAGGAGTCAAAAGGTTAAGTTTTTGTTTTGCTGTCATGGCTGACAAATGCAGGGTGCTAGAGTATAGACTGGGGGACTCCAAGGGTTAATTAAAAGGTCGTAAGGGAGTGAGGTGGTAAGGACCTTCGCTTTTCTGATGAGGACAGTCTGATGAGGAAATTGCTCATCTCCTGTCTCTGGCTGTTTAATCTTCCCTAACGTGAAGGAAAGTCCAGACACACCGTGCATCAAGAACCATGGGATAGTGTCTGTAGAAAAGTGCTGGAAAGCACAGGCCAGAAAATGTTCTCATTGAAAAACAGGCAATATATTATTCTCATTAAAAAGAATACAAGCTGGAAAATGTTCTTGAAAAATACAGGCACGAAAATGTTCTCACTGAAAAGTAGAGGCTGGAAAACGTTCTCATTGAAAATATGGGCAGGAAACCGTTTTCATCGAAAAATACAGGACTGAAAATGTTCTTAATGAGAAATACAGGACGAAAATTAATGTCATTGAAACGCACAGGCCGGAAAATGTCTCATTGAAAAATACAGGCCGGATGACATTCACGATGAAAAATACAGGCTGGACGATATTCACAATGAAAAATACAGGCCAGAAAATATCTCTGAAAAATACAGGCCAGAAAATGTTCACAATGAAAATTATAGATGGAAAATGTTCACAACGAAAAATACAGGCTGAAAATGTTCTCATTCAAAATACAGGCATTAAACATTCTCAGTGAAAAATACAGGCAGGAAAGTGTTCTCACTGAATGATAAAGGCAGGAAATGACTTCTCTCTCTCTCATCTTCTCTCTCTCTCTCTCTCTCTCTCTCTCTCTCTCTCTCTCTCTCTCTCTCTCTCTCTCTCTCCCCTCTCTCTCTCTCTCTCCTCTCTCTCTCTCTCTCTCTCTCTCTCTCTCTCTCTCTCTCTCTCTCTCTCCTCTCTCTCTCTCTCTCTTCCTCTCTTTCCCTTCCTCTCTCATATTTAATACAAAATGTAGACTTTGCAAAGTCCACCAAATGAATTATTACCAACGCATACACTGATTTCTTTTGTCCCTTATGCATGCAAGCCAAAAGACATGGCAGACGCTAAGTTCATCCTCTGGTTTCCAGCGCTGAAAGAGCTTCAATTTCTGAGCTTGTTCCATTAAAACATTATGATAACACAGCATGTGTAAAATGTGTTTGTTTCTTAACTCATCTCCATATGACTATTGGAAGTATTTGGTCAGTTTCTGCTCAAGAGAGATTAAGATTTGCGAAATTGTCATATTCTATTGTGTCGTGTGTTACATGACCACTTTATGTTGTTTTCTTTGGAGTTGATTCTGTCTTAAGACATGTCTCAACACCATGAAGCGGAAGCTTGTTGACTTTTCAATCAAGTTGTCAAGTCTACATCTGTCTAAGGTATCTTTTGTAAAATCTAAGTATGAAATTTCTCTTTCATCTTTCTGAAACAAGTTGTGAAGTCTTGGTCTGAAATATCTCTTTGTGTCTTTCTGAAACAAGTTGTGAAGTCTTAGTCTGAAATATCTCTTTGTATCTTTCTGAAACAAGTTGTGAAGTCTTGGTCTGAAATATCTCTTTGCGTCTTTCTGAAACAAGTTGTGAAGTCTTGGTCTGAAATATCTCTTTGCGTCTTTCTGAAACAAGTTGTGAAGTCTTAGTCTGAAATATCTCTTTGCGTCTTTCTGAAACAAGTTGTGAAAGCTACGGAACTGTGAGTAGCGATTTTTACACTGTTGGGAGACCTTGTTCTTCAAAATTGGTAGCATTAAGTTGTGAGGTCTTAGTCTGAAATATCTCTTTGCGTCTTTCTTTGCGAAATTGTCATATTCTATTGTGTCGTGTGTTACATGACCACTTTATGTTGTTTTCTTTGGAGTTGATTCTGTCTTAAGACATGTCTCAACACCATGAAGCGGAAGCTTGTTGACTTTTCAATCAAGTTGTCAAGTCTACATCTGTCTAAGGTATCTTTTGTAAAATCTAAGTATGAAATTTCTCTTTCATCTTTCTGAAACAAGTTGTGAAGTCTTGGTCTGAAATATCTCTTTGTGTCTTTCTGAAACAAGTTGTGAAGTCTTAGTCTGAAATATCTCTTTGTGTCTTTCTGAAACAAGTTGTGAAGTCTTGGTCTGAAATATCTCTTTGTGTCTTTCTGAAACAAGTTGTGAAGTCTTGGTCTGAAATATCTCTTTGTGTCTTTCTGAAACAAGTTGTGAAGTCTTGGTCTGAAATATCTCTTTGTGTCTTTCTGAAACAAGTTGTGAAGTCTTGGTCTGAAATATCTCTTTGTGTCTTTCTGAAACAAGTTGTGAAGTCTTGGTCTGAAATATCTCTTTGTGTCTTTCTGAAACAAGTTGTGAAGTCTTGGTCTGAAATATCTCTTTGTGTCTTTCTGAAACAAGTTGTGAAGTCTTGGTCTGAAATATCTCTTTGTGTCTTTCTGAAACAAGTTGTGAAGTCTTAGTCTGAAATATCTCTTTGTGTCTTTCTGAAACAAGTTGTGAAGTCTTAGTCTGAAATATCTCTTTGTGTCTTTCTGAAACAAGTTGTGAAGTCTTAGTCTGAAATATCTCTTTGCGTCTTTCTGAAACAAGTTGTGAAGTCTTAGTCTGAAATATCTCTTTGTGTCTTTCTGAAACAAGTTGTGAAGTCTAAGCATCCATCTTCAATTTATTTTCCTTGATGAAATGGAAGACAGCGACAAACCCTCATGTCGGAACAAAAAAAGCAATCAAACGACAGCGCGGTATCAATTCCCTCCCTTGTGACGATGTCGCAAAAATAATTACTCCTTGTTTAATATTCATGAGAAGGAGTGAAGGGCATTGAAATGTAAAAGAGAGACAAAAGGCCGACAACCGCGTGCCCTTGAGACATGGCCCCGTTGTCTGAAGACAGAGGTACAGGACACAAATCCCTCGTGATTTACCTTCCTTGCGTTTTATGGTCTTCAGAGCAGTTTTATTTCATTGTTTGATGCTCACAGATGACGGTTATATCACGGGAGATGATGGAATTAACAATAATAATCCACTGTTTGAGATGTTGACAGACGATAATGATATCATAGGGAGATGATGGAATTAACAATAATAATCCACTGTTTGATGTTGACAGACGATAATGATATCATAGGGAGATGATGGAATTAACAATAATGATCCACTGTTTGATGTTGACAGACGATAATGATATCATGGGGAGATGATGGAATTAACAATAATAATCCACTGTTTGATGTTGACAGATGATAATGATATCATAGGGAGATGATGGAATTAACAATAATAATCCACTGTTTGATGTTGACAGATGATAATGATATCATAGGGAGATGATGGAATTAACAATAATAATCCACTGTTTGATGTTGACAGATGATAATGATATCATAGGGAGATGATGGAATTAACAATAATAATCCACTGTTTGATGTTGACAGATGATAATGATATCATAGGGAGATTATGGAATTAACAATAATAATCCACTGTTTGATGTTGACAGACGATAATGATATCATAGGGAGATGATGGAATTAACAATAATAATCCACTGTTTGATGTTGACAGATGATAATGATATCATAGGGAGATGATGGAATTAACAATAATAATCCACTGTTTGATGTTGACAGACGATAATGATATCATAGGGAGATTATGGAATTAACAATAATAATCCACTGTTTGATGTTGACAGACGATAATGATATCATGGGGAGATGATGGAATTAACAATAATAATCCACTGTTTGATGTTGACAGACGATAATGATATCATAGGGAGATGATGGAATTAACAATAATAATCCACTGTTTGATGTTGACAGATGATAATGATATCATAGGGAGATTATGGAATTAACAAGAACAATTCAACAAATTAACAAGAACAAGCCATTGTTTGTTGCTGACAGATTATAGTGATATCACAGGGAAATGATGGAATTATTAACAATAACCCATTGTTTGATGCTGACAGATGATAATGATACCAAAGGGAGATGATGGAAATATCGATAAAAATCCATTGTTTGTTGCCTGCTGGCAGATGATGGTGATATCATAGGAAATGACGGAATTATCAACAAAAATCCATTGTTTGTTGCTGACAAATGGTATTGATACAGAGAGACAGTATTATGAACAATAATTCATTATTTGCTGCTGGTGGATGAGATATTGATATCATTGGGAAATGCTGGGATTATACACAATAATTTACTGTTTGCTCTGCCAGATTATACATGTACTGATGACAGAATTATGCCAAACATCTGTGCATTTCTCTCTCTATATATATATAATACATGTATATATATATATATATATATATATATATATATATATATATATATATATGTATATATATATATGTTCATCTATCTATCTGTACATATATATATATATATGTACATATATTGTAGGAATTGTTTCCGACAGTCACTTCTCGCCAGCAGGCGATATACGTTATTTTCTATTGGCAAACCATGTTTGAAATTCTTCTGAAATTCTTCTGAAATTTTTCGAGCTTTTGGCTCATCATCATCATCATCATCATCATCATTCTCCTGCCCGTGATGGGCGTAGAGGAGAGATGAGAGACACTCTTGAAGCCAGCCGTCGCCAACCGGTCCTGTCCTCTCGCATCCATACAGCAGGATGGGGAGCACCAGGGACTTGTACAGCTTCATCTTCGATGGAAAGCCGATCTCTCTGCTCTTCCAGATCTTGTTTAGCTTTACCATTGCTGCTGTTGCGATCGCTAGTCTGGTCTTGATTTCTGTTGTAGAGCGACCGTCTTTGGTGAGAGCGGCGCCAAGGTATTTGAAAGCGTCCACTTCTTCAAGCTGTTGCCCGTTCATGTAGATTTCAGCATGCGTGTTGGTTGTGCTGTTGACCAGGACTTTGCTTTTTTCTGTGCTCACTTCCATTCCGTGTGCACCTGCACTTTCTTCCAGTCTCATGGTCAGGTCTTGTAGTTCTTCGTTGCTGCCTCCCATCAGGTCGATGTCATCTGCGAACCTCAGGTTGTTGATGGTTCTTCCTCCGATGGAGACAGTGGAGTGGAAGTCATGGAGGGCTTCACGCATGATGTTCTCCAGGAAGAGATTGAACAGCACGGGAGAGAGTAGGCAGCCTTGACGGACTCCAACTGTGGTCTTGAAGTAGTCCCCTATCTGGTTGTTGAGGAGAACTGCGCTGCTGGCAGTGTTATACAGCGCCTGGATGGTTTGGACGAGACCTTCCTCTATGCCAAACTTTCTTAGCACCTGCCACAAACCCTTATGCCACACCCTGTCGAATGCTTTTTTAAAGTCTATGAAGTTGTGGAACAGGTCTCTCTGATGCTGCAGATGTTTCTCCATCATTATCCGGCAGGTGAAGATCTGTTCTACTGTGCTTCTGCCCGCCCTAAATCCAGCTTGTTCTTCCGCAAGGTGTTCTTCCGCTTCTTTCTTCAGTCGATTCAATATGACACTGAGCATGATCTTGCTGGTGTGGCTAATGAGACTTATTGTTCTGTAGTTCTGGCATTGGCGCATATTTCCCTTTTTGGGCAGGGGGATGATGAGTGATTGAGTCCATTCTGTGGGCCACTGTTTTGTCTCCCAGATCTTCTGACAAATCGATGTTACACGAGTGACCAAATCATTCCCTCCATGTTTGAGCAGCTCTGCTGGGATATTGTCTGCTCCAGGTGATTTCCCTGCTGGTAGGCTGCGGATGGCTTCTTCCACTTCTTCTCTCATCACTGGTAGCGGTGAGGATTCCCTCAATGGTGTTGAGTCCCCCTGAAACAAACTGTCATCTGTTTCCAGAGTTCTGGAAAAGGACAAAATCAGCATGAAACACGAACAACATTAAAATGTGAAGCGATCACATAAAATGATTACGGCTTAATTGTCAGCTGTCGGCTTCGATACTCATCTCTGGTGTTGACTGTAGGTCCCAATTCTCTTATATGCAATGCTTCAAGCATCATCAAAACTGTTTCTCCCCGGGTTGTTGCGTCTCATATCGTGACATCATTCACGTCCATCGTCTTCATTCCACATTTGTCCATATGTTTTTATCGGCCCACTGTTTTTGACGTGCTCTCTGAAGCGAGATTGCAAATGTCGGCTGGTTTGGCCGACATAGCACGCGTTACAGCGCGGACAGTTGATTTTATAGACAACTCCGCTTCTCAAACACTTCTCCACCGGTGGCTTTAGCGACGGAAGGACGGTTTTCAATTTTCTGATCCTCATCACAATCTTAAATCGGGCATCTGGTCGATGAAATGAACGAGGATAATCCTCCGTTACCTTTCCTCTATACTGCAGCCTCATAGGTATCGTATTTTTCACCGTTTTTATCCTTTTGCACACTCTTCTTATCCTTGGGACACATTAGTTCTGATAAGGCTTTTTCAATGATTGGGTCATAAAAAATCGGTGGGTATTGGTTTCGCTCCAGAATCGAAAAATTTCAGAAGAATTTCAAACATGGTTTGCCAATAAAAAAAAATAACGTATATATATATATATGTGTGTGTGTGTGTACATAGATATATATATATAACTGTTCATCTATCTATCTATCTATCTGTATAACTATCTATCTGTCTATCTATTTGTCTATCTGTCTATCTATCTATATATCTATCCATCTATCTGTCTATCCATCCTTGATCCATCTATCGATCTATGCATCTATCTACCAACATATCTACTGTGTCTGTGAATGTGTGTGTATGCGTGCACGAGAGTGCATGTGCAGGTGAATGCATCTTTCCAGATATTAACGATACTAAAGTGCTATGATAGTGGTAATTTACTGGTTCACGATTATTTCTTTAAAACAATAATTATATTTTATTTCTTCTTTTCTTTCTAGCGCTGTCATCTTCCCGTGAACACATTTGAGAGCAACAGGTTAAAACCTATAATCTTGTGTTTTGTTGTTGTTGTTGTTGTTGTTGTTGTTTTGTTTTTATTTAAAAAAAGAGCTGACACTTTTAGGTTTTATTTTTCTAATAAAAAAGAATAAGCTAAAAACTTTCAGGTTTCTGCCTTTTTCTTACAAAAGAAAAAAGCTGATACCTGTAACTTTTTCTGATAAAAAAAAATAAGTTAAAGCCTCCGGGCTCGTGCCTTTATCGATCAGTCCATAGGAGAACCGACGAAAGCATCGGTATCTCACAATGCTACTAAAAATTTTTAGGGCTTCTTTGAGCAATTTTTATGGCTAGTCCTCTTATATTCTGAGAGTGGTAGGACTTTAAACTCTACAAAACAGAACAGAAAACAGCCTTTGTCGAATTGAAAAAATAGGTTAAATCTATCAGGCTTGTATTGTTTTCGGTATCAACCAGTTAGAACTTTTAGGCTTGACCTTCATCTATATAAATAAATATAAACAAGCTAAAGCTTTCAGGCTTGTACTTCTTCTTACAAAATGTTAAAAACTTTCAGATTCGTACTTTTCATCATGAAAATAACAAACTAAAACCTTTCAGCCTTGTAACGTTTTCCAACTTTCGTACAATTGTCCTCTCATGAACATAGTTGTCTAAATTATGTTAAAACTTTTAGGCTTATAGTTTTTTCTTGGAAGAAAAAGGGAACTATGGCTGGTATGTTTTTGCATGGACGACAAGGCGAGACACAATTCAACACATAGGCTTGTACTTTTTCCTAACAAAAATTTCAGGCTTGTACCTTTGTACCTTTTCCATGAACTGCAATGCGAGACACAAGTTAATATGTTTGGGCTTGTAACTCTTTCTAACCAATAACACATTCAGTCAATCGCAGATGCTAAAAAAAAGTTGTCAATTCAATCAACGGAAGAAGCCAGCAAGGAAATAATCAACTCAGTCCGTGGGAAAATAAAAAAAATGATCAGTTCAATTAATGGGAAACGCCCACCCACCCAAAAAAAGTACAGTGAAAGCGCAAAAAAAAGGAAATGATCAATTCAATCAGTGAGAAAGTCAAGAAGGAGAGGAAGGCCCAATCTGTAGTTTTCTTTGTCGTCGTCGTCACCGTCATATTCCCATTTTACTTGTGCTATTTACAGTATGTTGCTGTATCACCCACTGAAAGTGTCCAAAGGCTTGCACAGAACTCAGGATACCAAACGCAACTCCTTTTCCAGATGCCACAGGCAATCTAAATTATTCAGATAACAGCGTTAAGCTATACTGAAAATCGCACTTTTCTTTCCATCTTAAACACTTGCATTGTTAGAATCGAAGTAGTCAGTGTAAAGTACAGTTCCATCTTAGATACTTGCGTTGTTAGAATTGAAGTAGTCAGTGTAATATACAGTTCCATCTCCATTCGCTGCAAACACGAACAATTGACTAAAAATTCCATGGACATCTCTGACATTAATGGAATCTGAGAAAGATTTCGCGACTGACAAATGACAAAACTGTCCAATATGACACTGACATGGAACTGGAGCACACTCGGTGCCTACCATTCAATACTCCATGGACAATACCATGACACTAACATGACGATGGAGCACACTGACACATCCCATGACATACACCATGGATAATACCATGACACTAACATGACGATGGAGCACACTGACACATCCCATGACATACATCATGGATAATACCATAACATGACATGACGATGGAGTACACTGACACATCCCATGACATACTCCATGGATAATACCATAACATGACATGACGATGGAGCACACTGACACATCCCATGCCATACATCATGGATAATACCATAACATGACATGACGATGGAGCACACTGACACATCCCATGACATACATCATGGATAATACCATGACATGACATGACAATGGAGCACACTGACACATCCCATGACATACTCCATGGATAATACCATGACACTGACATGACAATGGAGCACACTGACACATCCCATGACATACTCCATGGATAATACCATGACACTAACATGACAATGGAGCACACTGACACATCCCATGACATACTCCATGGATAATAAAATGACACTGACATGACAATGGAGCACACTGACACATTCCATGACATACTCCATGGATAATACCATGACACTGACATGACAATGGAGCACACTGACACATCCCATGACATACTCCAAGGATAATACCATGACACTGACATGACAATGGAGCACACTGACACATCCCATGACATACTCCATGGATAATACCATGACACTGACATGACAATGGAGCACACTGACACATCCCATGACATACTCCATGGATAACACCATGACACTGACATGACAATGGAGCACACTGACACATCCCATGACATACATCATGGATAATACCATAACACTGACATGACAATGGAGCACACTGATACATCCCATGACATACACCATGGATAATACCATGACACTGACATGACAATGGAGCACACTGACACATCCCATGACATACTCCATGGATAATAAAATGACACTGACATGACAATGGAGCACACTGACACATTCCATGACATACTCCGTGGATAATAAAATGACACTGACATGACAATGGAGCACACTGACACATTCCATGACATACTCCATGGATAATAAAATGACACTGACATGACAATGGAGCACACTGACACATTCCATGACATACTCCATGGATAATAAAATGACACTGACATGACAATGGAGCACACTGACACATCCCATGACATACTCCATGGATAATAAAATGACACTGACATGACAATGGAGCACACTGACACATTCCATGACATACTCCATGGATAATAAAATGACACTGACATGACAATGGAGCACACTGGTACATCCCATGACATACTCCATGGATAATACCCTGACGTGTGATGGAGCCACAGGCCTGTGTTGTGTGATCTTTTCTGTGTGTTGTGTATTGTGTGACATTACCTGTGTGTTGTGTGATCGTATCTGTGTGTTGTGTGATCTTTTTTGTGTGTTGTGTATTGTGTGATATTACCTGTGTGTTGTGTGATCGTATCTGTGTGTTGTGTGATCTTATCTGTGTGTTGTGTATTGTGTGATATTACCTGTGTGTTGTGTGTTGTGTGATCTTATCTGTCTGCTGTGTGCTCTTATCTGTGTGTCTGTGTGTTGTGTAATTTTGTTTGTGTGTTGTGCATCATGTGATCTTATCTGTGTGTCCATGTGTTGTTTGATTTTATCTGTGTTGTGTGTCCTGTGATCTTATCTGTGTATTGTGTGGTGCTGTCTGTGTTGTGTGATGTTATCTGTGTGTTGTGTGTCGTGTTATCTTATCTGTGTGTCTGTGTGTTGTGATCTTGTCTGAGTGTTGTGTGTTGTATGATCTTGTCTGTGTGTTGTGTGTTCTGTGGTCTTGTCTGTGTGTTGTGTGTCGTGTAATCTTATCTGTGTGTATGTGTGTTGTTTGATCTTATCTGTGTTGTGTGTCATGTGATCTTATCTGTGAGTTGTGTGTTGTGTGATCTTGTGTGTGTCGTGTGATCTAATCTGTGTGTTGTATGTCGTGTGATCTTATCTGTGTGTCTGTGTATTGTGTGATCTTGTCAGTGTGTTGTATGATTTTGTCAGTGTGTCGTGTGTTGTGTGATCTTGTCTGTGTGTTGTGTGATCTTGTCTGTGTGTCTGTGGGCTGTATGGGGTTGTCATTGTTTGTTGTGAAAGAAAACAAGTGTAATGTCACGAAAAACAAAACAGAACACATACATATATACACGCGTTTACATTTGTATAAAACACATACAAATACACACACATGCACATACACATACATAAACGCGTGCACAAACACAACACAAGCACTAGTACTCA
>JAPXFY010000014.1:58319435-58331935 GCA_030674185.1 Monoplex corrugatus | reverse complement strand
AAAATTCATAACTTTCAAAATAAGAAAGCCAATGCGTTGAAGTTTGGCAAACATTTAATTCCATGCTTTAGTGATAACGATACACAATTGCCTTCAATTTCGAGCAATCGTTTGGTGTGTACATTTGATCAAAGTGGGTACGTATCGAAATTTGATTTCCCAAAGTCATTGAAATCACAAGACAGGGCATTCTGAGGCTCCCAAAAGTTCAGTAATGCGTGTAACCGCCATGGCTGTTCTGGCACTCGACGCAGCGAGTCCTCATCGAGTTGACCAGGTTGGTGAAGATCCTCTGTGGAAGCGCCTGCCACTCAGCCTGCAGCATCTGGTAGAGGTGTTGGGCATCCCTGGGAGGGGGGTGGTTGCTCCTCACTTTGCGATCCAGCTCATCCCAGAGGTTCTCAATCAGGTTGAGATCGGGACTGCATGCTGGCCACTCCATTCTGTTGACTCCAGACTGCTGCAGGAAGTCGTTGACCACCCTTGCCCTGTGGGGGCGAGCATTGTCATCCTGGTAGACAGCCGCCGGTCCCATCTGCTGCAGTGTAGGCACAGCCAGCGGTCGAAGGATCTCATCCCGGTATCGGAGGCCAGTCAGGTTACCCTGTACATGATACAAGGGTGTTCTGTGGTGAAGGCTGAAGGCCCCCCAGACCATTACAGAACCTCCACCAAAGGCCACCTTTTCTTGGACAGTGGTGTCAATAAAGCGTTGCCCTGGGCGCCTCCAGACCCTCAGTCGGCCGTCGTTGTGGTTCATGGTGAAGCGTGATTCATCACTGAACAGGACCTGGGACCATTGCTGACGTGTCCACCTCACATGACGTCTGCAGAAGGCGCGGCGTGCTGCCCTATGGGCTGGAGTTAAGCGTGGCCGTACAGCTGGGCGACGAGAACGGAGGTTAAACCCATGAAGGCGGTTCCGTATGGTCTGCTGGCTGATGTTGATGTTAGTAGCCACCCTCAGCTGCCTTCGAATGATGCTGGAAGAGGCTGTTCTTGTCTGCAGGGCTTGTCGTTCAATGAGACGATCTTCACGTGGGTTTGTCTTCTTCGGTCGACCAGATCTGCGTCTTTCATGGACCCTCCCAGTGGCTGTGAAGCGTTGAATCAGTCTGACAATGACCAAGATGGACACCTGAAGTCGCCTGGCCACTTCTCACTTGGGAACACCATCTTGGAACCATGCAACAGCTCGTCCCCTCTCAAACTCGCTCACTTTTCGTCGTGGAGGCATTGTCAGATCAGGCCTACTACTGGTGGAATGTCTTCTTATAAAGCCAAGCAAGAGACAGCATCTCACACATAAACAGCAGTGCTTGCACGTGCATAATGGTTTTTCCATCTGGCTTGTGCAATGTGTTCAGGCAGAACGGTCCAAAACAAGGTCCTTTTTCGCAAGTTTCCGCTTTTCCGTTTGCAGCCAAGCTCAGTAGTAGAGAATCCCGTGCAATTTTCGCACTAACACAACATCGCCCACTTACAGCTGAACAAGAATTCATAACAATTTGGCTGGACTGAGAAATAAATAACAGTAGCGAACTGAGTTTATTACGCACCTGTTTTCTCATAGTGATCCTTAACTTTTTGTGCGTAGTTTATATGTAGGCTAGCGAGGTCGAGCTTTGAAATTCTTTGACTGGTTGTGTGGGTGGTTTGATGCGGTCAGTTTTGTGGGTGTGGTGTGGGACTAGATGTGTTTGCAGCCGTTGCTATCTGCAGATTTTTTTCTTCTTAGATAGCGATAAGCTTGTCACTACTATGTGGCCTGAGTTATCCCAGTGACAAACTGATACAACTATAAGATATACTACTGGTACAACTATAAGATATACAACAGATACAACTATAAGATATACAACAGATACAACTATAAGATATACTACTGATACAACTATAAGATATACTACTGATACAACTATAAGATATACATCTGATACAACTATAAGATATACAACAGATACAACTATAAGATATACTACTGGTACAACTATAAGATATACTACTGATACAACTATAAGATATACTACTGATACAACTATAAGATATACTACTGGTACAACTAAAAGATATACTACTGGTACAACTATAAGATATACTACTGATACAACTATAAGATATACTACTGGTACAACTATAAGATATACTACTGATACAACTATAAGATATACTACTGGTACAACTATAAGATACACTACTGATACAACTATAAGATACACTACTGATACAACTATAAGATATACTACTGATACAACTATAAGATATATAACTGATACAACTATAAGATATACTACTGATACAACTATAAGATTTACTACTGATACAACTATAAGATATACTACTGATACAACTATAAGATATACTACTGGTACAACTATAAGATATACTACTGATACAACTATAAGATATACTACTGATACAACTATAAGATATACTACTGATACAACTATAAGATTTACTACTGATACAACTATAAGATATACTACTGATACAACTATAAGATTTACTACTGATACAACTATAAGATATACTACTGATACAACTATAAGATATACTACTGATACAACTATAAGATATACTACAATGTGGCTTTAGTTGTCCCAGTGACAAAATGATACAACTATAAGATATACTACAATGTGGCTTTAGTTGTCCCAGTGACAAAGTGATACAACTATAAGATATACTACAACTAGAATGGAAGAAGCACATATCTACAAGACCGAAAAATACGCCGGTCTTGCCAGCACCCTGAAGCAAGCAGGTCTGCGGGTCAAAATCTTCGCCATAGAGGTCGGGGCAAGAGGGTTTGTGGGCACCTCCGCTTATGATCTCATGAAACAACTCGCCATTTCTGGGAAGAAGAGGACTAGAGCCCTTAAAGCGATGGCAGAGGCAGCAGAAAGGAGCTCAAGCTGGATCTGGGCAAGGAGGAACCAAAAGTGAACTTCATAAGGATTAAATTCCCTACAGATGATGTGTGCCCCGTTAGCACATTGGTAAAACCGCGTACCGCAGTTCTGAAGCGCAGAATCGCCCAGGTTCGCTCCCCGGCGTGGGAAAAATAAAAATAAAAATAGACAACAGCAGAAGGGCATCCAGGAGTCATGACCTGGATGTGGCCCGGCCCCCCGAGAGTGTAAGGAATTCAGGGCCGAAACACTTGTCTAAAGGGGGTTACTTCTCTGAAGACCTTCTGTTGTCTAGCTCTCCCTAGAGTTTCTTTCTACCTGCACATGGTCAATCCATTGACTTCCGGGAATAGTTCGGAGGACATTCGGGAAAGACCGAAGGACACTGGGAAAGACTAGATCTGCGGGCTTTGTGGGTTGGCTTCCCACCTTGCCTTTGATAACATGCCACAAGTTCTTTAAATGAAAGATGCTCCCAGGATTCACCGAAAGGGGGAGAGAATGATGAATCCATCGGCACTGACTCCATCACGACTGGAAACGCACAACGGATCATAATTAATGACCAGATGGAATTTCCGTGTGCGTGTGGAAGGAGATTCACCACCAAACGCGGCATGAAGATCCACAGGACAAAAATGGGCTGTTTGAAGACACATACGAACCAGCAGCAGCGCACTGCGATAGCAGGTGAGACGTTGGATGACCAAGGCCAGGATTTAAACCATAGTGCCAAGGACATCCACGCTGACGGTTCTGATGCGGATTTTGCACAAGCTCTTAACGCCAAACGTGGAAAACTCAATTTGCCGCCTGCCGGTGCAAAAGAACAATGGGAGAAATTAGATGAGGAACTTGTCCTTAAGCTGAATGCGCTAATAGGGAACAGTACGCTGGAACATAAACTTGACACATACGGAGACATCATATACTCTATCTGCAGGGACACTTATGGAGTGAAGCAGCCAAAGACAAAAACGCCTCCCCAGAAATCCAGAAGACAGCAACAGATGGAGAGCATCCGGAGGGAGAAAAGGAAGCTTAAAAAGCGAATGAAAACTGCCTCAGAATTCGAGAAGCAAGGGCTCCTGGAACTCTGGAAAGATCTGAAGGCCAAACACAATGCTCTCAGCAAAGTGGAATCAGCAAGGCGAAGAAAGAGCAAAAAGAAGAAGACTCAAGATCGTTTCTTCAAAGATCCCTTTGACTTTGCAAGAAAGCTGTTTGAACAACCCAAATCAGGGACTCTCACAGTGGGCAAGGAAACCCTAGAGCAGCATCTCAGGGAAACATATTCCGATTCTCAGCGCGAGGCACCACTTGAAATCCAGAATCTGGTTTGGCCTGCAGCGCCAGAAGGAAAATTCAATAACAAACCACCAACACTGGATGAAGTGAAGAACGTAGTAAAGAAAGCCAGAGCCAAGTCAGCACCTGGACCAAACGGAATACCATACCTGCTCTACAAGAAATGCCCAAAAGTGCTCGAGTGGCTCCACAAGATGATTCGATCAGCATGGAGGAACCAGAAGATCAGCGACCAATGGATGAGAGCTGAAGGAGTGTACATTCCGAAGGAGCAGAACTCCAGCAGCATCAATCAGTTCAGGCCAATATCACTTCTGAACGTCGAGGGGAAAATCTTCTTCTCTGTTATGGCAGCAAGATTGACAAAATACCTGACTGAAAACAAGTATCTGGATATGTCAGTCCAAAAGGGAGGCATACCAGGAATGCCTGGATGCTTGGAACATGCCACGTTGATTTGGGATGCCATCCAAAAAGCAAGAACAGAGAAGAGAGACATTGACGTAGTTTGGCTTGATCTGGCGAATGCATATGGATCAGTTCCACACGATATGATCCAGCTGGCTCTTAAAATGTATCACATCCCAGAAAACATCCGAACAATGCTGAGGAAGTATTTCCAAGGGTTCTCAATGCGGTTCTCTACCAAAGAATACACCACGGACTGGATAGACCTAGAGGTGGGCATTGCAATGGGCTGTGCAATCTCTCCCATACTGTTCGTGTTGGCAATGGAAGTCATCTTGAAAGCTGCAATGAAGAATTCAGGTCCAGTGAATCTGGGAGATGGATACCAAATGCCTCCTCTGAAAGCTTTCATGGATGACACAACAGTCTTGTCCACGGATGAGGAAGAGACACACCAAATCTTAAAGCAGCTGGATGAGCTGGTGGCCTCTTCAAGAATGAGGTTCAAACCTAAGAAATCCCGAAGTCTCTCACTGCGAAAAGGAAAAGTGGCAGATTCAGTCAAATTTATGGTAGCCAACCAAGCCATCCCCACTGTCACAGAAGAGCCAGTAAAAAGTCTCGGAAGATGGTATGATGACTCCCTGAAAGACACACAAAGGGGATGTGAAACCAAGCAAACAGCAGAAGAAGGCCTGAAGAAAATAGATAACTGCGGACTGCCAGGCAAATACAAAGTCTGGTGTCTACAGTTCATGCTGATACCAAAGCTGCTGTGGCCACTGCTAATCTATGACATTTGCACCAGCACAGTCGAAGCAATGGAAGCCAAAATCAACAAATACACAAGAAAATGGCTCGGTGTCCCACCTGGTCTCACTGATGTTGCATTCTACTGTCGTCAAGCAATGCTGAAGCTACCTCTCAAATCCATAGTGGAGGAATACAAAGTTGGAAAAGCAAGACTGTTGAGCATGCTGGAGGAATCGGAAGACAATATCGTGAGATCAGTTCATCCAAAGCTGAGAACTGGCAGAAAGTGGAAAGTCCAAGAGGCTGTAAACAATGCCAAGAGAAACCTCAGCATCAAAGAAATAATTGGACACACGCAAACCAACAGACAGGGACTGGGAGCAACAAAAATGCAGTGGTGGTCCAAAGCCAAAGGGAAGGAAAAAAGAGACATGATCATACAGGAGTTGAAGGAAGAAGAAGATGTCAAAAGAGTGCAGAAGGCAGTCCAGCAAGGTCAACAGGGGCAATGGACAACATGGGACAGTGCACTCCAAAGAAGTCTCAGCTGGAACGATATGTGGCACATGGCTCCTCTAAGGATAAGCTTCCTCCTCAGATCTGTATATGACCTGCTCCCCTCGAATGCAAACTTAGTGAAATGGGGGAAATCAGACGACCCAGCATGTCCGCTCTGTCAGAAGAAACAAACAGTGGAACATGTCCTAAGCTCTTGCAAAGTAGCGCTAGCCCAAGGAAGGTATACATGGAGGCACAACCAAGTTCTGAAAGTGATCACAGACGTGGTTAGCGAAAAAACCATGACCCCAAACGCACCAATTGCTGTGACAACGTTCTACAAAGCAGGAGGGAAACAGGTCTGGCCCGAAAGTGCTATGACAACCAGCACATTGCCAAAGGGTCTTCTGGATGGAGCAGTCGACTGGGAGTGTACAGCAGACCTCCCAGAGTGGAGAAATTACCCAGATGTCATCAGCAAGACAGGCATGAGACCAGACATCGCTCTCCACTCTGACTCCTCGAAACAAGTGATTCTGATAGAACTCACTGTGCCATACGAAAGCAGAATGGAAGAACATATCTACAAGACCGAAAAATACGCCGGTCTTGCCAGCACCCTGAAGAAAGCAGGTCTGCGGGTCAAAATCTTCGCCATAGAGGTCGGGGCAAGAGGGTTTGTGGGCACCTCCGCTTATGATCTCATGAAACAACTCGCCATTTCTGGGAAGAAGAGGACTAGAGCCCTTAAAGCGATGGCAGAGGCAGCAGAAAGGAGCTCAAGCTGGATCTGGGCAAGGAGGAACCAAAAGTGAACTTCATAAGGATTAAATTCCCTACAGATGATGTGTGCCCCGTTAGCACATTGGTAAAACCGCGTACCGCAGTTCTGAAGCGCAGAATCGCCCAGGTTCGCTCCCCGGCGTGGGAAAAATAAAAATAAAAATAGACAACAGCAGAAGGGCATCCAGGAGTCATGACCTGGATGTGGCCCGGCCCCCCGAGAGTGTAAGGAATTCAGGGCCGAAACACTTGTCTAAAGGGGGTTACTTCTCTGAAGACCTTCTGTTGTCTAGCTCTCCCTAGAGTTTCTTTCTACCCAATGTGGCGTTAGTTGTCCCTGTGACAAAGTGATACAACTATAAGATATACTACAATGTGGCGTTAGTTGTCCCTGTGACAAACTGATACAACTATAAGATATACTACAATGTGGCGTTAGTTGTCCCTGTGACAAACTGATACAACTATAAGATATACTACAATGTGGCATTAGTTGTCCCAGTGACAAAGTGATACAACTATAAGATATACTACAATGTGGCGTTAGATGTCCCAGTGACAAACTGATACAACTATAAGATATACTACAATGTGGCATTAGTTGTCCCAGTGACAAAGTGATACAACTATAAGATATACTACAATGTGGCGTTAGATGTCCCAGTGACAAACTGATACAACTATAAGATATACTACAATGTGGCGTTAGTTGTCCCTGTGACAAACTGATACAACTATAAGATATACTACAATGTGGCGTTAGTTGTCCCTGTGACAAACTGATACAACTATAAGATATACTACAATGTGGCGTTAGTTGTCCCTGTGACAAACTGATACAACTATAAGATATACTACAATGTGGCTTTAGTTGTCCCAGTGACAAACTGATACAACTATAAGATATACTACAATGTGGCGTTAGATGTCCCAGTGACAAACTGATACAACTATAAGATATACTACAATGTGGCGTTAGATGTCCCAGTGACAAACTGATACAACTATAAGATATACTACAATGTGGCCATAGATGTCCCAGTGATGAACTGATACAACTATAAGATATACTACAATGTGGCGTTAGATGTCCCAGTGATGAACTGATACAACTATAAGATATACTACAATGTGGCGTTAGATGTCCCAGTGACAAACTGATACAACTATAAGATATACTACAATGTGGCGTTAGTTGTCCCAGTGACAAACTGATACAACTATAAGATATACTACAATGTGGCGTTAGATGTCCCAGTGACAAACTGATACAACTATAAGATATACTACAATGTGGCGTTAGATGTCCCAGTGACAAACTGATACAACTATAAGACATACTACAATGTGGCGTTAGTTGTCCCAGTGACAAACTGATACAACTATAAGATATTCTACAATGTGGCGTTAGATGTCCCAGTGACAAACTGATACAACTATAAGATATACTACAATGTGGCGTTAGTTGTCCCAGTGACAAACTGATACAACTATATCCGGTTTCATGCCACTCCAGCCGATGATTTCTGGGTGTGGCTGTAACATACCCAGAAAGAGCATTACTTTACTAGCATGCGGCAGGTATCACTGGGTTACATGGTCACCAGTGGCACAGGACACCTCTCACATGACACTTCAGGTTCACCGCACACAGGCCATAAAGAAAGGAACCCTCCTCCCTACCCATCCGCCCCCCCCCCCCCCACCACAGCTGACCAGGATCGATATGAAATTGATCTAGAACGTGTTGTTGTGATCGGAACAGTCCAGCTGTAACACATGTGTTTGCTATCAAACCGATTGACAATCAAAAGTCGACAGAAGGCAAAGGGGTTAAGAGGGCAGTTGGGCGGGATGGGGGTGGGGGGTAGTGGAGAGAGAGGTGAGTAAGGACAAAACAACAATTGTTGCCTACAAGGACGCCTTTACAGGTGGGGAAGAGGGGTGGGGAAGAGGGGTGGGGAAGAGAATGGTGGTGAGGATAAAGTATCAGTTATTGTGAGCAAGGGCATTTTACAGATGGGAGGAGGGGGGAAAGAGAGTATGTGGGGGAGGATAAAGTATGGTGAAGAAGGACCCATCCATACAGGACACAGTGACCTATGCACATCCTGTGGGTCACTATCAACATCAATGGGTCATCGCGTGTATTGTCCAGACCCCTATTGGTCCACCCTACCTAGCCAAGAACTCCACAAAGGTAAAGATGTCTGAATCCTTCATTCTTTACACAGATCTGAAAGACAAAGTACAAGCTTATGTGAGAAATCTGTAGCAGGAGGACTGGAACAAAGCAGACAGACAATAAACTTTTCCAAATCCGCCCCGTAGGAAAAAGACAGTGTTATGTAGGTTGCGCACAGGTCACACATGCACATCCTACACTCATTCGTACCTTTTAAAAGATAAAGAAATGTGTACATTTGAGAGCCACTGAGCGCCTATCACCTTCTTGTTAAATGCTTGGACTTGCAGGATGTGAGATATAAGCACTATACAGCGGACTCCTTAAAGAACCTCCCCAGAGACGTTTCTTCAGATACAATTTTCAAGTTTTTACGAGGAATCAGTAGATTTCACCTGATATGATTAGATTATGGGAAAGATTTTTACATGCATTTTAGACTTGAAAGGATAATTGTGAGTTTGGTTTTAAATTGTTGTTGTTGTTTGTTTTTTTTTGGTTACATGTGAACTTGTTTTTAACATGGTGTTAGCCTTGGTACGGCTCTAGTGGTCGGCTGGGCTACAGACAATATGGAACCTGATTCTGAACCATTGGCAAAGGAGACAATGCTTTATTTTCTTCTCTGTTTTCTTCTGTAACACACAACACGTACACACACACACGTACACACACACATACACACACACACACACACACATACATACATACATACATACATACATACATACATACATACACACACACATACACACACACACACACACACACACACACACATACATACACACACACATAACACAACACAACACAAAGCAACACGACACACCACAACACACACACACAAGCAAGAAAAGCCTTAAATTTTCTAAAGATAATAAGCAGATTACCTTGGGGAATGGATACAAACATACTGGTTCATCTATCAACAGCACTTGTACGATCTAAATTATCCTATGCACAAGAAGTGTTTTTCAGTGCACCAAAATATTTATTAAAGAAGATACAAAGCTTAGACTGCAAAAATATTAAAATTGCTCTAGATGTCCCTGCTCACGCTTCTAATCTGGAAACGTACAAAGTTGCTGGAATTCTGCCTCTGAACAACTATCGTGAGTTAGCGACAGCAAAATTTGTCGTTAGAACATACTTCACAAACGGACAATTTTGTGAGTAAGGAAATTAAAATCAGGTCTGATGTTGACTTTCCAAAGCGAGCAAACAGCATTTCATCACAAATGACTGTTGCAACTTACATATCTGACTTGGTCAAACAGTCTCACCTAAATATGGATGAAATAGCTGAGACACCATCATCAACGCCTATCCCTACATGGGAAATGCAAAAAGCCTCTTTTGATATTGATTATACAGACGCTAAAAAACATGAAAACGTCAACATTTCGATATCCACAGCAAGACAATACGTCGATGAAAAATACCGTGCCCACCTTCATATTTTTACCGATGGATCAGTCTTAGAAAATAAATGTGCTGGAGCAGCATTTTATGTTCCAAAATTTAAAATAAAAAAGTCATTTTTCATTGGGGCAAACATATCTATATTCACAGCGGAATTAGTCGCTATTATACAAGCATTGCATTATCTAGTAAATCTTAAACCTGTGTTTTTTCAAAGTAGTTCTCTTTGTTGACTCAAAATCTGTACTATATGCCTTACGGTCTTTTGATGCCGACACAAGACCTGATTTAATTACTGAGGCAAATCATCTTGTACATCGTTTAAGGATAAAAGGTACAGATATCAGTTTATGCTGGGTGCCTTCTCACGTTGGTCTTCACGTCAACGAAGTAGTTGACAGAGCAGCTAAGCAAGGTGCAGAGAATTCTGATAA
The DNA here is from genome assembly GCA_030674185.1 of Monoplex corrugatus. Taxonomy (NCBI): domain Eukaryota; kingdom Metazoa; phylum Mollusca; class Gastropoda; order Littorinimorpha; family Ranellidae; genus Monoplex; species Monoplex corrugatus. The sequence goes on along the minus strand of JAPXFY010000014.1, from coordinate 58,321,232 downwards.
TTCTATAGAATTCCATGTTCATACTTCCGTAAAAGAAGCTTGCAACATGCTCGAATCAGCCTCATGGACTCGATTTCATGAACATTTCAATGAACAGTTTGAGTCACAACAAATGATAAAACTTTCAGTTCAAAATTTATATTAAAAAAATGCAGTATTCTTCCATGTATCATTTGCGATCGATTGTTGCTGTTCGTTTTCGTATTCAGCTAAACGCATTGAAAACAAAATATTGTAAAAATGTCAAGTGTATTTGCGGCAAACAGTTCACATTGTTTCACTGTTTATTTTATTGCAAAATGCTACGTTCTTTTCTACCGAAAATGTTTACACAAGAAAACTATTCTGAAACTCATTTCAAAAAAGTAACATCAGATCAATCTATGCTTGTTAAAATTTCAGAATCATTAATTCACAGTCCTGTTAATGCATTACTTTAACTTTATGCAGTTTATGTTTTAGTGTTAAATTTTCCCTTCACACTGTTCAAGTTAATTGTTACTAATGTTAGAGTTAAGATTTCGTTCCATCTTACTATTCTACCACCTATTTATGACTTTTTCCTCTGTCACCCCTCTACCCCAATCCAACCTGTCCAACTATCGTTCTCCATTTTATTGTATATATACTTTTTCCCCCTCTCCCCCCTCCCCAGTCTAATATCACTTACAGTGAAAAGACGTTAAATCAAAGAACGAACACATGCACACACACCACAACACACACACACACACACACACACACACACATATATATATATATTATATATATATATATATATATATAAACACAAACAACACAACACAAAGCAACACAACACAACACACACATACACACACACTCGTCACAACACAACACAACACACACATACACACACTCCAAACCACACCACACACACGTACACACACACACACACACACACACACACACACACACACACACACACACACACACAACACAACACTACACACATACACACACACATATATACACACACATACATAACACACACATACATACACACACATACATACACACACATACAAACACACACATAATACACACACATACATACACACACATACATACACACACATACAAACACACACACACCACACCACACACACACACATCACACTCACACACACACACACACACACACACACACACACACACACACACACACACACACACACACACACACACACATACACACACACACACACAGGCACGTGTACACGCATGTTGAAAGGATTTACAACATTTCTATTCAGGGAGCAGTAAGTGGCCCTGCTGAGGTTCCCACCAGCCACAAGCGGTGAACGTCCACTGGGCTATGAGTAATATGAAGCTGAACCTGAACCAACATGCCCTTGGGCTATGAGCAACATGACCCTGAACTTGAACCACCCTGCCCCAGGGCTAGAAGCAATATGAACCTGAACCTGAACCACCCAGCCCCTGGGCTATAAGCAATATGAACCTGAACCTGAACCACCCTGCTCCTGGGCTACAAGTAAATATGAAACTGAACCTGCTGAACCTCAGTCTGAACCACCCTGCCCCTGGGCTATAAGCAACATGAACCTGAACCTGAACCTGAACCAACCTGCCCCTGTGCTGTAAGCAATATGAACCTGAACCTTAACCAACCTGCCCCTGGGCTGTAAGCAATATGAACCTGAACCTGAACCAACCTGCCCCAGGGCTTTAAGCAATATGAACCTGAACCTGAACCAACCTGCCCCAGGGCTTTAAGCAATATGAACCTGAACCTGAACCAACCTGCCCCTGGGC
>JAPXFY010000014.1:58286935-58311935 GCA_030674185.1 Monoplex corrugatus | reverse complement strand
TCAGATACTGCCATTTCAGAAATATCTACTGATCAACTTCAGATACTGCCATTTCAGAAATATCTACTGACCAACTTCAGATACTGCCATTTCAGAAATATCTACTGACCAACTTCAGATACTGCCATTTCAGAAATATCTACTGACCAACTTCAGATACTGCCATTTCAGAAATATCTACTGACCAACTTCAGGATTACTGCCATTTCAGAAATATCTACTGACCAACTTCAGATACTGCCATTTCAGAAATATCTACTGACCAACTTCAGATACTGCCATTTCAGAAATATCTACTGACCAACTTCAGATACTGCCATTTCAGAAATATCTACTGACCAACTTCAGATACTGCCATTTCAGAAATATCTACTGACCAACTTCAGATACTGCCATTTCAGAAATATCTACTGACCAAATTCAGATACTGTCTTTCAGAAATGCAAAATGTTTGACTACTGAACTTGTCAGAACAAAATGATTTTCAACTTCTTCAAACACTGATACTGACCTGTGTTGTTTTCTATTGTGTGCTTCAATGTTTCTGCTACAGATAGTGATCATGTAAGTCTTCTGCCCTGAATGTATTTCTAAAATGCTGATGTAAGAAAATGTCTAACTTGCAACTTTCCATATGTTTGAAATGTTAATCTATTTTGCTGCTACACTATTCTCAAAATAATTATTTCTTGCTCTCTGCATGTCATACATTCCCAGACATCCATCCACCCCCATCCCCCTCTTCCCTTTTCATCAGGAAACCGCTAACACTCTATCTGTCTGCCAAGCAATTGCCAAGCATTCATTTCACAGTCTCAAGGCTTTTCAGCATCAAGCCCCCTGCCTCCATTGATTAAAACCCCTCCCTCCCTACCTCTCTCTCTCTTTCTCCCTCTCTCTCTCTCTCTCTCTCCACTCTGTCTATCTATTTATCTACATACATGTACATACACATACATACACACTCATATACATACACACACACACGAATACACATACACACACACGCATGCAACACACACACACACCACACACACACACACACACACACACAGATATATATATATACAGAGAGAGAGATGGATAGATGGATGGATGAATGGATGGATGGATGCACACACACACACACAACATACAACACACACACACACACACACACACACACACACACACACACACACACACACACACGCACGCACGCACGCACGCACGCACACTTTTCACCAGTACCCAGTTGGGAACTCCAAAGAGCACGATTTGACATACACCACACTGAAGGATCAATAATTGAAAGAAAAGCAGGCTCAGCGTTTTTAATACCTACACTCAAAATTGAGAAATCTTTCTATATAGTATTTGATAAATCTGTCTTTCCAGCTGAACTCCTTGCAATATGAATGGCTTTAAACTTTATGTCTTCCTAGACAATATTTCAGATACTTTTTTGCGTTGATTCAAAATCAGTACTTCAGGCTCTTGAATCACCAAAATTACAAACAAGGTCTGAAATGATTCTGGAAATTAGTCACTTGATTCATAGTTTATCCTTAAAAGGCACTGATATTTCTTTCTGCTGGATACCTTCTCATAGTTCTTTTCGTTGAAATGATAAGGTCGACAGGGCTGCCAAACGGGGGGCAAAAAGCTCACAAGATTCAAATAATATACAGCTTTCTCTCTTGTTGCACGAGTATTACACCTTAGTGGACACCTGCGTCTGGAACCAGTTCAACAACAAAAACAGAAAAAGTATGATAAATGTCTCATGAACTTTGAAGTTTGCAATATCCCTAAGCAGTTTCCTGCCAGCAGAAGTATTCAATCCCTTATGTATACATGGAAACTTGATGCATTCAAAACAAAACACACCAGGAATATACGAGTGTAGTGTGTCTGTGTGGAAAAAAGATAACATAATCATATCGTTTCTTGCGTTAGGGTACAACGACATGTTCCTATATTATCTACAAAGACAGTTTCTGACATATTTGCCTCTTCATCATTAATAATAAATATGAATTTTTTGTTTGCCTGTCGAAAAGTCCTATAGCGAATTATCTTTAAAATGTTATTTCACTTGTTCGCTGTTATGGTTAGTCAGTTTTTAAGTTTCACTTCTATTCATTTATTCTATACATTTATACATTTTGTTTTGTTAGTTTGTTTGTTTAAATCGTTAATTTCGGTAACGTTGTTTGTTAGTTTTACCTTCCCCACCTCGAAACAGTTGTTTTCTGGATCATCTTTTCTCAAGATCAAAATTGACTCGTTTCAAAATATGCTCTTCATTCCTCCTTTATCCCCCCGCCCACATTTTTTTTCTTATGTCTAAAATCACTTTAGTGAATACACATTAATTCAAAGACCACCACCACCACACACGCGCGCACGCGCTATATCCTTGAGTAATACAGTGTTTTGAAATTTGGGATTTTGTTCAGGTTTGTTGTTGTTGTTGCTCTCTCTCTCTCTCTCTCTCTCTCTCTCTCTCTCTCTCTCTCTCTCTCTTCTCTCCTCTCTCTCGCTCTCTCTCTCTCTCTCTCTCTCTCTCTCTCTTCTCTCTCTTCTCTCTCTCTCTCTCTCTCTCTCTCTCTCTCTCTCTCTCTCTCTCTCTCTCTCTCTCTCTCTCTCTCTTCTCTCTCTCTCGTCTTTGTGTCTTTATGTCTCTGTATCTCTCTCAGTCTTTCTCTCTCTGTCTCTGTCAGTCTGTCTATTTGTCTGTCCGTCTGTCTGTCTGTCTGTCTGTCTGTCTGTCTCTCTCACTCACACACACACACACACACACACACACACACACACACACACACATATATATATATATATATATATATATATATATATATATATACTCACACACATATACACACACAGGTGCGCGCGAAACAAAACAAACAAATATACAAGCAAATGAATGGTTTCCGGTTCTTGAAATTCTTTACCATCAAGTCTGTTTCGGTTCATTAATTTGTGCAAGGAAAAACACATTAAAAATTTGTGCAAAACCAGTAACCCAGTTAATTCCATCCATATTGAGCTCTGCCATAACGTATTAGACTCCAGCCATTTTGAAATCTGCCATAACTTGTTAGACTCCATCCATATTGACATGTGCCATAACGTGTTAGACTCCATCTATATTGAAATCTGCCATAACTTGTTAGACTCCATCCATACTGACATCTGCCATAACGTGTTAGACTCCATCTATATTGAAATCTGTCATAACTTGTTAGACTCCATCCATACTGACATCTGCCATAACGTGTTAGACTCCATCTATATTGAAATCTGCCATAACTTGTTAGACTCCATCCATACTGACATCTGCCATAACGTGTTAGACTCCATCTATATTGAAATCTGCCATAACTTGTTAGACTCCATCCATACTGACATCTGCCATAACGTGTTAGACTCCATCTATATTGAAATCTGCCATAACTTGTTAGACTCCATCCATATTGAAATCTGCCATAACGTATTAGACTCCATCTATATTGAAATATGCCATAACTTGTTAGACTCCATCCATATTGACATCTGCCATAACGTGTTAGACTCCATCCATATTGACATCTGCCATAATGTGTTAGACTCCATCCATATTGAAAGTAATGTCAAAAATTCATGAGAAAGTGATACATTTTCCTGACAGTAATGCTGACTTTAGTACGCACTCTTTGGTCGATGTGACCTTGATATTAAAGGTTTACCTTTCGAACTTATGCTCTCACAACTCCTCAACAGTCCACACATTGGACCAAAATTTGATAAAGATCCACTCAAAAAGAGCTGAAGAAATCTTGTTCACACATTTTGTCACACACACGCGCGCGCGCACACACGCACACAAACACACACACACAGAGACACACACACACACAAACACTAACACACACACACACACACACACAAAACACACAACACACACACACACACACACACACACACACACACACACACACCACACACACACACACACACACACACACACCACACCACTCTGGTCGATATGAAACAATCTCTTTTTTTTAATAAAAAACAGAGCAAAACCAAAATGGAGAGCTTGAAAAAGTGGCGCGATCACGACTGACTGGCAGATGAGATGTTTACGTGAAATGAAAGTGTCAGCAGTTTTATAATTTTTATAAACTGCCCATCACCACAAACACCCACACTCATCCACCCTCAAGCCTAAAACACTGTGACCAGTGCAGACAGCGTGGACAGTGTGGACAGTGTGGTCAGTGTGGACAGTGTGGACAGTGTGGACAGTGTGGACAGTGCTGACAGTGTGGACAGTGCTGACAGTGTGGGTACAGTGTGGACATGTGGACAGTGCGGACAGTGCGGACAGTGTGGGTACAGTGTGGACAGTGCTGACAGTGTGGACAGTGCTGGGCAGTGTGGTACAGTGTGGACAGTGTGACAGTGTGGACAGTGCGGACAGTGTGGGTACAGTGTGGACAATATGGACAGTGGGACAATGTCGACAGTGTGGACAGTGTGGACAATGTCGATAGTGTGGCAGTGTGGACAATGTGGACAATATGGACAGTGTGGAACAGTGTGGACAATGTGAACAATGTGGACAATATGGACAGTGTGGACAGTGTGGGCATGTGTGGACAGTGTGGCCAGTGTGGACAGTGTAGGTATAGTGTGGACAGTGTGGACAGTGTGGCCAGTGTGGACAGTGTAGGTATAGTGTGGACAGTGTGGACAGTGTGGACATGTAGTATAGTGTGGACAGTGTGGACAGTGTGGCCATGTGGACAGTGTAGGTAAGTGTGGACAGTGTGGACAGTGTGGACAGTGTGGACATGTGGACAGTGTGGACAGTGTGGACAGTGTGGACAGTGTGGCCAGTGTGGACAGTGTAGGTAAGTGTGGACAGTGTGGACAGTGTAGGTAAGTGTGGACAGTGTGGCCAGTGTGGACATGTGGACAGTGTGGCCAGTGTGGACAGTGTAGGTATAGTGTGGACAGTGTGGACAGTGTAGGTACAGTGTGGACAGTGTGGCCAGTGTGGCCAGTGTGGACAGTGTGGACAGTGTGGACAGTGTAGTATAGTGTGGACAGTGTAGGTATAGTGTGGACAGTGTGGCCAGTGTGGACAGTGTAGGACTAGTGTGGACAGTGTGGACAGTAGTGGACAGTGTAGGTATAGTGTGGACAGTGGTAGGTACAGTGTGGGACAGTGTATGGACAGTGTGGACAGTGTTAGGGGGACAGTTGTGGACAGTGTAGGTACAGTGTGGACAGTGTGGACAGTGTGGACAGTGTGGCCAGTGTGGACAGTGTAGGTATAGTGTGGACAGTGTAGGACAGTGTGGACAGTGTAGGTACAGTGTGGACAGTGTAGGTAAGTGTGGACAGTGTAGGTACAGTGTGTGACAGTGTAGGTACAGTGTGGACAGTGTGGACAGTGTGGACAGTGTAGGTACAGTGTGGACAGTGTAGGTATAAGTGTGGATAAGTGTGGCCAGTGTGGATCAGTGTGGCAGTGTGGACAGTGTAGGTACAGTGTGGACAGTGTGCAGTGTGACAGTGTGGACAGTGTGGCGTGTGCAGTGTGGACAGTGTAGGTATAGTGTGGACAGTGTGGACAGTTGTGGACAGTGTGGACAGTGTAGGTATAGTGTGGACAGTGATGTGGACAGTGTGTGGACAGTGTGGACAGTTGGACAGTGTGGACAGTGTGGTATAGTGTGGACAGTGTGGCCAGTGTGGACAGTGTAGGTAAGTGTGGACAGTGTGGACAGTGTGGCCAGTGTGGCAGTGTAGGTATAGTGTGGACAGTGTGCTGGACAGTGTAGGTACAGTGTGAGTGGGACAGTTGGCCCGTGTGGACAGTGTAGGTACAGTGTGGACAGTGTGGACAGTGTGGACAGTGTGGACAGTGTGGACAGTGTAGGTTGGGGACAGTGTGGCAGTGTGGCCAGTGTGGACAGTGTGGTAGTGTGGCAGTGTGGACAGTGTGGACAGTGTGGACAGTGTGGACAGTGTGGCCAGTGTGGACAGTGTAGGTATTAGTGTGGACAGTGTGGACCAGTGTGGACAGTGTGGACAGTGTGCAGTGGGACATGTGGAGTGGCATGTGGACAGTGTAGGTACAGTGTGGACGTGTGACATGGTGTGGCCAGTGTGGACAGTGTGGAAGTGTGACAGTGTGACAGTGTGGACAGTGTGGACAGTGTGGACAGTGTAGGTAATGTGCGTGGGACAGTGTGGACATGTGACATGGGACAGTGTGGTACAGTGTGGACAGTGTGGACATGGGTACGTTGGACAGTGTGGGTACAGTGTGAACAGTGCGGACAGTGTGGACAGTGCGGGGTACAGTGTGGACAGTGTGGACAGTGCGGACAGTGTGGACAGTGCGGGTACAGTGTGGTCAGTGTGGACAGTGGGACAGTGTGCACAGTGTGGAAAATGTGGACAGTGTGGACAGTGTGGACACAACAAATTAAAAAAAAATAGGAGAAAAAGAGCAAAACTTCCTTACCGGAGGAGGTAGAGGGGAAGTTTTGCTTTTGATCTCCCAAAAAGTCAGGTCAGAACAGCAAGACCCAACCAGAGTGTTCAGTTTGTGTGCAAGCTTGGTGTCTGTGCCATGCTTGCTTATTAGCTTCCTGTTTCCCTAGCGTGACATCTTAGGTATGACCGCATACGGGACTTTCCGATCGTGGTGACATGGCTTTGGAAAAGGTGACACATAATAATGTGTAAGAGGAAAAATACAATGTCCGCCATCAGTTTCAGTAGACGCCACAGTTATGATGGAAAACGGCTGGTCGATGAAAACAGAAGTGTTTCAAGACCAACAAACGAAACGGTGTCAATGATGAAGAGATATAGGAAGGAGGGAGAGAGTGAGGGGAAAGAGAGAGAGGGGAGAGGGAGAGAGGGAAGGAGTTAGAGGGAGGGGGAAGGATGGAGGGAGAGAGAGAGAGAGAGAGAGAAAGAGGGCATAGAGAGTGGAGATGCAAGGAGGTGGAGAGGGAGAAGGCGGAGTGAGTGAGAGAGATGGGGATGGAGAGTGTTCAAAGGTGGATAGGGACGTACTGAGAGGTAGGGGTAGAGAAGAGGACGGGTGGAGAGAGGTAGGTGTGGAGAAAGGGTAATGTAGAGAGAGGGAGATGAGTAGAGAGGGAGATGTGGAGAGGGAGATGTGAGAGAGGTAGTGTGGAGAGAGGCAGATGTGGAGAGAGGGAGATGGAGAGAGGAGATGTGAGAGAGGTGAGATGTGGAGAGAGGTAGAGGAGGGAGTGAGTAGAGAGAGGAATGCGTAGAGAGGAGATGGTAGAGAGGGAGATGTAGAGGGGATGTAAGAGGTAGGTGTGGAAGAGGTAGATGTGAAGAGGTAGATGTGCAGAGAGGTAGATTAGTAGAGATGAGGATGTGGAGAGAGGAGAGGGATGTTTAGAGAGGAGGTGTGTAGAGAGGGAGAGTGGTAGATAGATGAGGAGATGAGAGAGAGGTGGAGAGAGAAGGGAGAGTGTGAGAGAGGGAGATGGGATAGAGGGTAGAGAGGGAGATGTAGAGAGATGTGGAGATGAGGAGGGATGTGTAGAGAGGAGATGTGTAGAGAGAGGAGTGGTAGAGAGGGAGAGTGGATAGAGGAGGAGATGTGGAGAGAGAGAGGAGTGGTGAGAGGTGGATGTGTAGAGAGAGAGATGGGAAGGAGATGTAGAGAGGAATGTGAGAGGAGATGAGTAGAGAGGAGATGTGAGAGAGGAGATGAGAGAGAGTGGAGATGAGTAGAGAGGTAGATGTGGAGAGAGGAGAGAGAGAGGTAGATGTGGAGGATGTGGAGAGAGGATGTGGAAGAGGGAGATGTGGAGAGAGGAGTGTGTAGATGGAGAGAGGGAGATGTGGAGTAGAGTGAGAAAGTGGAGAGAGGAGATGTGGAGAGAGGAGATGTGGAGAGAGGAGATGTGGAAAGGATGTAGAGGTAGATGTGGAGAGAGGTAGATGTGGAGAGAGGAGGTGTGTGAGAGAGGTAGATGTGGGAGAGAGGGAGATGTGGAGAGAGTAGATGTGGAGAGAGGAGATGTGGAGAGAGGTAGATGTGGAGAGAGGTAGATGTGGAGAGAGGTAGATGTGGTAGAAGGTAGATGTGGAGAGAGGCAGATGTGTAGAAGGAGATGTGGAGAGAGGTAGTGTGAGAGAGGCAGATGTGGAGAGAGGTAGGTGTGTAGAGAGGAGATGTGGAGAGAGGTAGATGTGGAGAGAGGAGAGTGTGGAGAGAGGTAGATGTGGAGAGAGAGAGAGAGAGATGTGGAAGAGAGAATGGTAGAGAGTAGATGGAGAGAGGAGAGATGTGTATAGAGGTAGTGTGGAAGAGATAGTAGAGTGTGGAGGATGGTAGGTAGTGTGTAGAGAGGTAGGATGTGTAGAGAGGTAGATGTGTAGAGTAGAGGGAGGATGTGGAGAGAGTAGGTGTGTAGAGAGGGAGATGTGGATAGAGGTAGATGTGGAGAGAGAGAGAGATGTGGAGAGAGGTAGATGTGTAGAGAGGTAGATGTAGAGAGAGGTAGATGTGTAGAGAGGTAGATGTAGAGAGAGGTAGATGTAGAGAGATAGATGTAGAGAGAGGTAGATGTAGAGAGATAGATGTAGAGAGAGGTAGACTTGGAGAGAGGTAGATTTGGAGAGAGGTAGATTTGGAGAGAGGTAAATGTGGACAGAGGTAGGTGTGGAGAGATGGAGATGTGGAGAGAGGGAGACGTGGAGAGAGGGAGATGTATAGACAAGGAGATGTGGAGAGAGGGAGACGTGGAGAGAGGGAGATGTATAGACAAGGAGATGTGGAGAGAGGGAGACGTGGAGAGAGGGAGATGTATAGACAAGGAGATGTGGAGAGAGGGAGATGTGGAGAGAGGGAGATGTATAGACAAGGAGGTGTGGAGAGAGGGAGACGTGGAGAGAGGGAGATGTATAGACAAGGAGATGTGGAGAGAGGTAGATGTGTAGAGAGGGAGATATGGAGAGAGGTAGATGTGGAGAGAGGGAGATGTGGAGAGAGGGAGATGTGGAGAGAGGTAGATGTGGAGAGAGGTAGATGTGGAGAGAGAGAGAGAGATGTGGAGAGAGGGAGATGTGGAGAGAGGTAGATGTGGAGAGAGAGATGTGAGAGAGAGGGAGATGTGGAGAGAGGGAGATGTGGAGAGAGGGAGATGTGGAGAAAGGGAGATGTGGAGAGAGGGAGATGTGGAGAGAAGTAGATGTGGAGAGAGTTAGATGTGGAGAGAGGTAGATGTGGAGAGAGGGAGATGTGGAGAGAGGGAGATGTGGAGAGGGGAGATGTGGAGAGAGGGAGATGTGGGAGAGGTAGATGTGGAGAGAGGGAGATGTGGAGAGAGGGAGATGTGGAGAGAGGGAGATGTGGAGAGAGGTAGATGTGGAGAGAGGCAGATGTGGAGAGAGGTAGATGTGTAGAGAGGTAGATGTGGAGAGAGGGAGATGTGGAGAGAGGTAGATGTGTAGAGAGGGTGATATATAGACAGGGAGATGTGGAGAGAGATAGATGTGGAGAGAGGGAGATGTGGAGAGAGGTAGATGTGGAGACAGGTAGATGTGGAGAGAGGTAGATGTGGAGAGAAGTAGATGTGGAGAGAGGGAGATGTGGAGAGAGGTAGATGTGGAGAGAGGGTGATATATAGACAGGGAGATGTGGAGAGAGGTAGATGTGGAGAGAGGGAGATGTGGAGAGAGGTAGATGTGGAGAGAGGTAGATGTGAAGAGAGGGAGATGTGGAGAGAGGGAGATATGAAGAGAGGGAGATGTGGAGAGAGGGAGATGTGGAGAGAGGGAGGGAGAGGACTGAGGATGGGATGGAGAGAGGGAGGCTGGGAGAGAGAGAAGTGTGGAGAGAGGGAAGTATGGAGAGAGACAGGGGGTGGAGAGAGGAAGAGGGAGGGTGGGATGAAGGACAAAAGGATGTGTAGGAGAGATGGAGGGAGAGAGAAACGACAGAGAGACAAAGGAAGGGAAGGAGAGAGGGAGGAACAGGACTGAGCGGGAGAGGGAGCAAGGTAGACAGAGAGGGATAGAGACAGGGGTGGAGAGAGAGGGAGGGCAGGATGGAGAGAGGGAATGAGTGCAAAAGGGAGAGAGGGGGCAGAGGGAGGGAGAGATGGAGGGAGAGGAAAGAAGAGGAAGGGCAGGAGGGAGAGGGGAAGTATTATTGAACGGAGGGGAGGGATGTGTGTGTGTGTTGAGCTGTTAGAAGAGCAGCAAAATGGCGGTAAATGATGGCAGTAAAGCATCAATTTTTTTTTTTCATTCTCCAACGCTACAAGTTATTAGCAGGAAAACATCAGGTGCTTACACAACAATAATGAATTTTTCTATTTCCCAACGGTACAAGTGATTAGCGGTAGAACACTAGGTGTGAGACAGCGACAATGATAATGATTTTTTTGTTTTATTTCCAAACGCTATAAGTTATAAGCAGAAAGCCATTTTTTAGACATGTCATTGTATTCTGTGTATCTAACTGTAACTAGAAATACTGAAATAAGAGTACATCAGTAAATCAATCATATAAAACATGATGCATAAAGGAATCAAAGGAGAAAGAGAGAGAGACAGATAGACAGACAGACAGACAGAAAGACAGATACAGAGAGAGAGCGACAGATACAGATAGAGAGAAACAGGCAGACAGATACACAGACAGAGAGACAGAGACAGACACACACACACACACAGAGACACACACACAGACACACACACACACACTCACACACACACACACACACACACACACACACACACACAGAGAAACACATACACACACACACACACATACACACACACACACACACACACACACACACACACACACACACACACACACACACACACACACACACACACACACACACACACACACACACACAGTAAGAACGCTGTATCGGGAGGAGGAGTGAGGGTGGCAAGAAGGGAAAAACAAATCACAGCCATAAACACACTTACAGTTCCTGCTCGCGCGAAGTTCTTTCTGAAGGGAGACAATCTTTCACCGGCAGAGATTGGGGGAGAGTTGTCTCCCAGTATTGATGTCAGTCTCCAAGGGGGAATCACCTCGCCTTGCCGCTGAATGACTCCCGCCACCGTAACGTCAAACTTTTCCTCATCGAGTTTTCTGTACTCGGAAAAAGACAGGGGACAGTGTTGGGGGGGGGGGGGGTGGGCGGTATGGCAGGATGGCTCAGCCATATAGATAATCTCTCTTTGTATGTGAATGTGAGGCGGAGACCAAGACCACAACCATCACTACCAGTCATCTGTGTAGTTATTGTCCTCGTGATCACCACACTTTGTGTCCTGGTCCGCATGAATGGGCTGAATATCTCTGGATATTTACAAGATTTTAAACTCCATTACTTGTCAAGCAGTTGATCTAGCACTGGTTAAATCTGTTATAAATAGTAGATACGTCCATGCTCATACATATTTTTAAATTTGTTCAAGGTCATCCCACACATGGGTCATGTCATTACATGCATTTGGAGTCAAGGTCAGCCCATAATGGGCCATGTCATCACATACATTTGGGGTCAAGGTCAGCCCACACATGGGTCATAGCCCACTCATAGGTCACGTCACCACACGTATTTGGGGGTCAAGGTGAGTCCAAACATGGGTCATGTCATCCAATTATGTGGGGTCAAGGTCAGCCCACACATGGAAATGTCACCATACGTATTTGGGGGTCAAGGTAAGTCCACACAAGGGTCATGTCATCAAACTTATGTAGGTCAAGGTCAGACCACACATGGGTCATGGCATCACATTTATGTGGGGTCAAGGTCAGCCAACACACGCGTTGTGTCATCACACTTACGTGGGTTAAGGCCAGCCCACACATGGATAATGTCATCATACTTATGTGGGGTCAAGGCGTCATACATAAGTCATGTCACTTCAGTTACGCACGATCAGTCACCAGCGCATTCATTACAATGCCAGTCACAGCCAGCCCTTCCAGCTTACAACACCAATGCAGTCAACCAGCTGGCCCTTTAAGCTTACAAATCGAGCCAGTCAACCAGCCAGCCCTTTCAGCTTACAACACCACTTGCCAGTCAACCAGCCAGCCCTTCCAGCTTACAACACCATTGCCAGTCAACCAGCCAGCCCTTTCAGCTTACAAAACAGAAGCCAGTCACAACCAGCCAGCCCTTTCAGCTTACAACACCAACCAGTCAACCAGCCAGCCCTTTCAGCTTACAACACAGAAGCCAGTCAACCAGCCAACCTTTCAGCTTACAACAACCAGTACAGCCCAGTTCAACCAGAGCCAGAACCCTTTCAGCTTACAACACAGAAGCCAGTCAACCAGCCAGCCCTTTCAGCTTACAACAACAGAAGCCAGTCAACCAGCCATCCTTTCAGCTTACAACAACAGAAGCCAGTCAACCAGCCAACCCTTTCAGTTACAACAACAGAAGCCAGTCAACCAACAACCTTCAGCTTACAAACAGAGCCAGTCAACCAGCACATCCTTTCAGCTTACACGACAGACACACACCACATTTACAGTTACAACACACAGTACAACCAGTCACACACCTTCAGTCAACCAAGTCATACACCACCTTTGTTATACAATCAGTCAACAGCCAGCCTTCCACTTACAACACCAATACTCACTCAGAACAGAGTGACATCACCGACATACGCAGTGACCCACAGTCCCATACATACAGCAACTCCACTGTACATGACAGACAACACACCACAGTCATGACAGCACACTCCACATGTACAGACAGACACTCACTGTACAGTGACAGACCACTCACATGTACAGACAGACCATCCACATTACATGACAGACACACCATCACATGTACAGTGACAGACACACCACACTGATACAGTGACAACACACTCCACTCGTTAATGACAACACATCCACAGTTACAGTGACAGACACACTCCACATGTACAGATGACAGACACACTCCACTGTACTAATGACAGACACACTCCACATGTACATGACAGACACACTCCACATGTACAGTGACAACACACTCCACATGTACAGTGACAGACACATCCACATGTACATGACAGACACACTCCACATGTACATGACAGACACACTCCACATGTACATGACAGACACACTCCACATGTACATGACAGACACACTCCACATGTAACATGACAGACACACTCCACATGTACATGACAGACACATTCCACATGTACAATGACAGACACACTCCACATGTACAATGACAGACACACTCCACATGTACAATGACAGACACACTCCACATGTACATGACAGACACACTCCACATGTACAATGACAGACACACTCCACATGTACAATGACAGACACACTCCACATGTACATGACAGACACACTCCACATGTACACTGACAGACACACTCCACATGTACATGACAGACACACTCCACATGTACATGACAGACCACTCCACATGTACAATGACAGACACACTCCACATGTACAGTGACAGACACACTCCACATGTACAATGACAGACACACTCCACATGTACACTGACACCAGACATCACTCCAATGTACATGACAGACACACTCCACATGTACAATGACCAGACACAGTCCACGTTATAATGACACAACATTCACATGTACAATGACACACACACTCACATGTACAGCGACAGACACAGTCCACATATACACTGACAGACAATCACATGTACAGTGACACACAACACATTCACATTACAATGACACACACACTCACATGTACAGTGACAGACCAGTCCGCATATACAATGACAGACCCACTCCACGGTATATATGACACACACACTCCATATATACAGTGACGGACACACTCACTGTACACATTACCCAACGCCAGGTTTCCTGTTTAGCTACAGACTGTCAGCTTCATCTCTCGGCCCCACTTACTGATACACACAGAATGAAAAAGTCACGTAAAGTTATTTGTTTTTGTGATTTTGTTGGGTTTTCTTTTTCTTTTTTTTTCTTTTTTTAGGGAAGCATACTCTTGGGGTTATGTTTGTTTTTTGTTGTCTTCTTTGGAGTGAAGGGGGAATTGGGGAAGGGTATTTACTGTTGTGTTAACTTTATCTGTATTGATTTTGTTCGGTCAAAGAGTGTTCTATGTGAAATGCAAGCTTCTTTCTTCAAGAAAATCGCTTCAGCACATTTCACATGGCCCCTGCTGGTCTTTGTCCCCGTCTGTGGTTTATTTCTTGTGACCCAGGAATTAGGCCTTCACCGATAAATACATCATTTCGTCAACCAGGTCTGAGAGAGACAGACACCTGCGGTTGATGTGGGGAAAATGAAATAACACCCTCCAGGACGTGTCTGTGAAATTGATACGTCAAACGACCTTAGGACAGTTAAGGGTGGAGGAAGGGGGTAGAGGAGGGTGGAAGACGCTGGATAATCTCCCCTTACCTTGAAACTGTGCAATCCACTTTCTTCTGGAGCCTGGGCCGTGGTCCATGTGTCTTCGTAATCATCTTGTTATTCCCGGTCACTTCGTCTTGCTCTCCATCATCATGGCCTTGGTGTGTGCTGGAAGGGGTGGAGAGCATTGGGGAGTGATTGGTTTGGGTTCAGATGCCGGTCAGCTTGTTACCAATGATGCACTTTGACGGTGGGCGTGTCACCTCGCTGGATGCGTCCTCTTCTTCCCCCCTCCCCTCCACAACTCTTTCCTCTCTCTCTCTTTCTCTCTCTATTTTTTCTTTCTCTCTCTCTCTTCTCTCTCTCTCTCTCTCTCTCTCTCTCTCTCTCTCTTTTCTTCCTTTCTGTCTGTCTGTCTGTATGTCTGTGTCTGTCTGTCTGTCTGTCTGTCTGTCTTTCTTTCTTTCCATTTTTGCGCCCACACGTATATGTAAACATATGTTAGGGTGTATGATAATGATGCATATCTATTATAAGTATACATATGTATGGTGTATGTATGTCTACATTTGTATGGGTGTATGTAGTATCAATAATGTATATATGGTATACATATGTGTGAATGTATGTAGTATCAATGATGTATATATGTATACATATGTATGGGTGTATGTAGTATCAATGATGTATATATGTATACATATGTATGTGTGTATGTAGTATTAATGATATGTGTATGTATACATATGTATGGGTGTATGTAGTATTAATGATGTAATATGTATACATACGTATGGGTGTATGAAGTATTGATGATACATATATATATATATATATATATGTGTATACATATGTATGCGTGTACGTAGCACTAATGATGTATACATGTTTACATATGTATGTGTGTATGTAGTATTAATGATGTATATATGTATACATACGTATGTGTGTGTGTGTGTAGTATCAATGATGTATATGTATACATATGTATGTGTGTATGTAGTATCAATGATGTATATATGTACACATATGTATGTGTGTATGTAGTATCAATGATGTATATATGTATACATATGTATGTGTGTGTGTAGTATCAATGATGTATATATGTACACATATGTATGGGTGTATGTAGTATCAATGATGTATATATGTATGGACCATAGGTATTAAGCTTAGTGCGTGGAAAGCGAAAAGTCAGAGGATTGGAGGCAGAGCGGAGGGTACGTGAGGGAACATAGATCTTAAATAGGCTTGACAGATAATCGGGGGCTGCGTTATTGAGGCTTTTGTAGCACATGATGTCCAGTTTGTACTGTATGCGCTTTGATACAGGGAGCCAGTGAAGTTGTGCCAGGAGAGGAGATATGTGGTCAGCTTTTTTCTTTTTGAGTACAAGGCGTGCAGCATTGTTTTGAATGCGCTGTAGGATGTGAATGGTGGAGGCGGGAAGACCAGACAGGAGTGAATTGCAGTAGTCAATGCGAGACATTATGAAGGAGAGAACGAGTTTTGCAGTTGTTTCGACAGAGAGATACTTCCTGATCAGGCTTATACGATGGAGGTGATAGTAGCAAGATCTGGCAGTTTGAGAAACAAAGTTGTTCATGGAGAGGGTAGAGTCAATGCAGACACCAAGGTTTTTAGCTGAATCAGAAATTGGGACTGATGTGTTACATAATGGGAGAGAAAGAGGAGGCAGCTGAGAAAGTTTCTGACGGGTGCCAATGAGGATAGCTTCTGTCTTGTTGTCGTTAAGCTGAAGTTTATTGTATGTCATCCAGTTCTTAATGTCCGAGTAACACTCAGTGGTGCGAGTCAAGAGGCGCTGCACATTGTCAGATGAGTCACTGTCTTGAAGTTGGATGTCATCAGCATAGAAGTGGTGTTTTATAGAGTGGAAGTTGATGATGGTGGACAGGGGGGAGGTGTAAAGAGTGAAAAGAACAGGGCCAAGGACAGATCCTTGTGGAACACCACAGGTCAGGTATGCAGGTTGAGAGTAAGTGCCATTGATGAGAACAGTTTGTTTTCTGTTTGATAGATATGAAGTGAACCAGGAAAGAGCAGTGTCAGAGATGCCAAAAGTATGATGGAGTCTAGAAAGGAGAATACCATGATCAATGGTATCAAAGGCTACAGATAGATCAAGGAGTGTGAGGAGAGAGACTTTGCCAGTATCAATTGCAAGGAGAAGATTGTTGAGAATGTGTAGTAGGGCAGTTTCAGTGCTATGGCACTGGAGGTAGGCTGACTGGAAAGGATTGAGGAGATACATACATATACATATGTAAAGATACATACATATATATGTATGTGTGTGTATATATACATATGTATATATGTAGAGAGAGAGAGAGACGGCAATACAACTAGACCTAGAAAAAACGAGAAGCATCAATTTAAGCAATTTTGGACAGATTTCTAAAAACGTATGTTCTGATATGTTTTTCGAAACTAAGCAGACAACTGCTTTGTCTTTCAGATACTGCAAAGGAGCTCCATTTGTTGGGCCAAAAAACAAAGGATTTCTTTCCAGCTTCGAGCGGTTTGTAGGGCAGGAGTTCTGACATATCTCTTGGCAAGGTATTCGATTTCAAAAACTGAAAGCAGAGAGAGACAATTTTATTTTCCATATTTGCTTTGTCTAGAAACAAGTGTAGTTCTCACAAAAGTGCTTTTGCACTGCACCACTTACCGTGGTGAACTCTGATGTATTGTATCATTGTCTTAACCGATGGAAAGTAAAGATCAGTCAATCAGTCAAATAGTCAGTCAATAAGTCAGTCTGTCTGTCTGTCTGTCTGTCTGTCCGTCTATCTTTTAATCGGTAAGGAATAAATGATGTGGTCCAGTTCAGTATTATGGAGGGGATATAACCCTTGCTTGATTCATTGAATTTTTATGAGTGTGTTGTTGCCCTTTGATTGAGCTCGCGTCTTTTCGTGATCATAAAATTATCTTCTGAAGAGTTGGACGCTAAAATGAATATCAACAGAAAGATAGATAGACAGATAGACAGACAGACAGATCAGTACGATAGACAGATAGACAGACAGACAGACAGACAGAAGACAGACAGACATGATAGATAGATAGATACAGAATACAGAGATACAGAGATCAGAGATACGAGATAGAGATACAGAGATACATGGATAGACATAGACATATACATATACTAATACATATATCTATACATATACATGTACATATACATAAACATACACATATACATATACATACAATATAGACGTGAATGTAGATGTAGATATAAATAGAGAGAGATGTTGTGTGTGTTGTGTGTGTGTGTGTGTGTGTGTGTGTGTGTGTGTGTGTGTGTGTGTGTGGTGTGTGAGTGAGCGAGTGTGTGTGTGTGTGTGCGTGTGTGTGAGTGAGCGAGTGTGTGTGTGTGTGTGTGTGTGTGTGTGTGTGTGTGTGTGTGTGTGTGTGTGTGTGTGTGTAGAAGGGGAGAGAGTGAAGGAGAGAGAGAGAAGACATAAAGACCCACACAATAAGGCTGACAATAGGACAGGACGAAACAGACAAGAGAAGTTCCTACATGACGTCATGATCCTGTGTCTGTGACATATCTTCCCTCCTGACGTCATGCATGACGTATCTTCTCACATATGACGTATCTTCTCACATGATGTCATGTCCTTTTGTGTGTGACATGTCTTCCTACATGACATAATGACCCTGTATACGTAACATGTCTTCCCACCTGACGTCATGTCCCTATGTGACATGTCTTCTCACATGCCGCCATGACCCTGTATACATGACATGTCTTCCCACATGACGTCAAGATCCTGTGTATGTGACATATCTTCCCACATGAAGTCATGCCCTTCTGTGTGTGACATGTCTTCCTACCTGACGTCATGTGACATGTCTTCCTACCTGACGTCATGTGACATGTCTTCCCGTATGACGTCGCGACCGTGCATACGTGACATGTCTTCCCACATGACGCCATGACCCTTTGTGACATGTCTTCCCACATGATGTCATGACCCTATGTGACATGTTATCCTGTATGACGTCATGACTGTGTATAATGACATGTTTTCCTCTATGACATCATATGGCTGACATTGACGGAAGACAAAGGACCAGCAAAGTGTCACAACAAAGGCCGCGAATTGTAATGTATGCAAATGGCAGAGCTTGTTAACCAAGGCCCAGGGACTGATGGGTGGAGCGCCGCCTGGTGGGATTAGCGACATCAAACAGGGGCCAGTGTCACTATTTTTGTCTGTCACAGTGTCCCAGCTGTGGATAGTGTCCTTGGCTGACGTCTGCCTCTTTCTGTCACAGTCTCCCCCTTGTCCTAGGTGTTCCTGGGTGAAGTCTGTCTCTGTCTCTAGGCTCTGTCTTCACAGCTTGCAGGGCTGTAGCCGACACAGGATTGTGAAAGTGAAACGTGCATGATTTTCGACAACTTCTCTGTAACGATCGTTCTGTGCTGGTGTCTTACAACACTGTAAGGTTTGTACTCGGTCCAACAACAGCATAAAATATCGGGTCTGTCTAACGACGGCCGAAAAACGCTACAAGGTTGGTATGTTTGTCTAACAACAGTCTCATATCAATACAAGGTTTCTAGTTTGTGCAACGACAGTACAAGTTTGTATATCTGTCTAACAACAATCCAACAACAGTACAAGTTTGTATATCTCACAACAGTACAAGTTTGTAGGTATCTAACGACAGTACAATTTTGTTGGTCTAACAAAAGTACAAGTTTGTAGGTCTGTCTAACGACAGTACAAGTTTGTAGGTTTGTCTAACAGTACTACAAGTTTGTATATCTGTCTAACAACAGTACAAGTTTTTAGGTCTGTCTAACAACAGTTCAAGTTTGTAGGTCTGTCTAATAACAGTACAAGTTGGTAGGTCTGGCTAACAATAGTACACGCGTTTGTAGGTCTGTCTAACAATACTACACGTTTGTAGGTCTGTCTAACAATAGTACACGTTTGTAAGTCTGTCTAACAATAGTACAAGCTTGTAGGTCTGTCTATAAATGCTACACGTTTTTAGTCTAACAACAGTACAAGTTTGTAGGTCTGGCTAAGAAGACTACACGATTGTAGGTCTGTCTAAGAATGCTACAACGTTTGTAGCTCTGGCTAACAATACTACACGTTTGTAGGTCTGTCTAAAAATACTACCCGTTTGCAGGTCTGTCTAAAAATACTACACGTTTGTAGGTCTGTCTAACAATACTACACGTTTGTAGGTCTGTCTAACAATACTACACGTTTGTAGGTCTATCTAACAAGAGTACAAGTTTTGTATGTCTGGCTAACAACAGTACAAGTATGGAGTTCTGTCTGATGAGAGTACAAGTATGGAAGTCAGTCTAACAACAGTACAAGTATGGAAGTCTGTCTAACAACAGTACAAGTATGGATGTCTTTCTAACAACAGTACAAGTATGGAAGTCTGTCTAACAACAGTACAAGTATGGAAGTCTGTCTAACAACAGTACAAGTATGGAAGTCTGCCTAACAACAGTACAAGTATGGAAGTCTGTCTAACAACAGTACAAGTGTGGAAGTCTGTCTAACAACGTACAGTACATGTATGGAGGTCTGTCTAACAACAGTACATGTATGGAAGTCTGTCTAACAACAGTACAGTACATGTATGGAAGTCTGTCTAACAACAGTACAGTACATGTATGGAGGTCTGTCTAACAACAGTACATGTATGGAGGTCTGTCTAACAACAGTACAGTACATGTATGGAGGTCTGTCTAACAACAAGTACATGTATGGAGGTCTGTCTAACAACAGTACAGTACCTGTATGGAGGTCTGTCTAACAATATTACAATGTATGGAGGTCTGTCTAACAACAGTACAGTACATGTATGGAGGTCTGTCTAACAACAGTACAAGTATGGAAGTCTGTCTAACAACAGTACAGTACATGTATGGAGGTCTGTCTAACAACAGTACAAGTATGGAAGTCTGTCTAACAACAGTACAGTACATGTATGGAGTCTGTCTAACCAACATACATGTATGGAGTCTGTCTAACAACAGTACATGTATGGAGTCTGTCTAACAACAGTACATTACATGTATGGAGGTCTGTCTAACAACAGTACAGTACATGTATGGAGGTCTGTCTAACAACAGTACAGTACATGTATGGAGGTTTGTCTAACAACAGTACAGTACATGTATGGAGGTCTGTCTAACAACAGTACAGTACATGTATGGAGGTCTGTCTAACAACAGTACAGTACATGTATGGAGGTCTGTCTAACAACAGTACAGTACATGTATGGAGGTCTGTCTAACAACAGTACAGTACATGTATGGAGGTCTGTCTAACAACAGTACATTACATGTATGGAAGTCTGTCTAACAACAGTACGTAACATGTATGGAGGTCTGTCTAACAACAGTACAGTACATGTATGGAGGTCTGTCTAACAACAGTACATGTATGGAGGTCTGTCTAACAACAGTACATTACATGTATGGAAGTCTGTCTAACAACAGTACCGTACATGAATGGAGGTCTGTCTAACAACATTACAGTACATGTATGGAGGTCTGTCTAACAACAGTAAGTACATGTATGGAGGTCTGTCTAACAACAGTACAGTACATGTATGGAGGTCTGTCTAACAACAGTACAGTACATGTATGGAGGTCTGTCTAACAACAGTACAGTACATGTATGGAGGTCTGTCTAACAACATACAGTACAAGTATGGAAGTCTGTCTAACAACAGTACAGTACATGTATGGAGGTCTGTCTAACAACAGTACAGTACATGTATGGAGGTCTGTCTAACAACAGTACAGTACATGTATGGAGGTCTGTCTAACAACAGTACAGTACAAGTATGGAAGTCTGTCTAACAACAGTACAGTACATGTATGGAGGTCTGTCTAACAACAGTACAAGTATGGAAGTCTGTCTAACAACAGTACATTACATGTATGGAGGTCTGTCTAACAACAGTACAGTACATGTATGGAGGTCTGTCTAACAACAGTACAGTACATGTATGGAGGTCTGTCTAACAACAGTACATTACATGTATGGAGGTCTGTCTAACAACAGTACAGTACAAGTATGAAGGTCTGTCTAACAACAGTACAGTACATGTATGGAGGTCTGTCTAACAACAGTACAGTACATGTATGGAGGTCTGTCTAACAACAGTACAGTACATGTATGGAGGTCTGTCTAACAACAGTACAAGTATGGAAGTCTGTCTAACAACAGTACATGTATGGAGGTCAGTAGATGTTCAGGTTTTCTGGCTTTTGACCGATTTGAAATCTTCTGTAACGCTCAAGAATTGTGTCCACATTTCTTTAAGATTGTAACTTGGTTTTCTTCTCGTTGTATCACTTGTGCTTACGTACTACTCGGCCTTATCAGCTTCTTTTGTCCGTCGCCAAGTCACATGAATCTGTACAACAAAACGAATAAGAAAGGCCATAATGACAAGATTTTTTTTTTTTTTTAAAAGAAGATTTCTTTAAAAGATTGAGAATTTTGAGGTAGTTCACCTCATCTCTTATATGATCTCTGTAGTGGAGAAGAGATATCCAATAACCAATTCACACTTCTGTACGTCATATACACAAGTCGTACAAAGCATTACCGTCATTACTGCTTAACTCGCTATGTATTTACAACCCAGGAGATTGATCATTTCCTATGGATTCTCACCTCTGATTGTCAAAAGTGTGTAAGTCAAATAAAGTGGCAAAACTAGAATCTTAAATTTGCTATTTGGTTTTTGAACTGTGAACTTGTAATAAATTAATAATGAACTGATTTCATCTGATACTTTCTGTTTGTTTGTTTGTTTGTTTGTCTGTCTGTTTGTTTGTTTGTTTGTTTGTTTGTTTGTTTGAAGCCATTGAGGTGACGTCACATGGCCCACAGAAGTGCAGTGCACGTGCATACCGTAATGGAGAGCTGGGGCTGTAACTGACTGATCTGACATCGCTACGTTATCCAACAAGTCATCCCACACTGCAGGCTGCTGGACAGGTCAGAGGTCAAGATGGGCAGACACGGAGGTGGGTGCACAATGTGTAAACTCCTGTATCTCATTCTCTGCTGATTGCTGTTACTTCATGTGGCAGGCATTGCCAAATCCACATAGAGCTTTACAACACATTGTCCATGTGGCAGTCATTACCACATCCACGTAGAACTTTACAGCACATTGTCCATGTGGCAGGCATAGCCACATCCACATAGAAATTTACAACACATTGTCCATGTGGCAGGCATTGCCACATCCACATAGAACTGTACAACAACACATTGTCCATGTGGCAGACATCGCCACACCCACATAGAACTGTACAACAACACATTGTCCATGTGGCAGACATTGCCACATCCACATAGAACTGTACAACACATTGTCCATGTGGCAGTCATTGCCACATCCACATAGAACTGTACAACAACACATTGTCCATGTGGCAGTCATTGCCACATCCACATAGAACTGTACAACAACACATTGTCCATGTGGCAGTCATTGCCACATCCACATAGAATTGTACAGCCACAGCAGACATTGGTACAATGCCTGACATCTGTCTACATGTACAATTGTCGTCTTCTCCACTGGACCCAGTGATGTCCATCACTTTTCGTCTTACTCATCATTACCGGTATTCCTGCTACTTGCTCCTATTCATGCAACTACTATATCCACTATGGCTACACACTGCATTGTATGTCCACTACCACCATCACTACTATTACTGCTGCCACCACTACTGCCACTACAGAGAGTTGTAGTAGTAGTCGTCGTCGTAGAGGTAGTAGTGGTAGCAGTAGCAGCAGCAGCAGTATCATCATCATCATCATCATTAGTAGTAGTAGAAGTAGTAGCGGCCAGCGGCAGCAGCGGCAGCAGCAATAGTAGTAGTATTTTATCATCATCATTATTATCGTAATTATCATTATCATCATTTTAAATCACTCAGAAACACAAGACGGACACAAGAAAACAAACGTAGAAACACATAAATACACTGACATATACATGCACACACACATACGCTCATTAGTGGGAAGGGAAGTGTTACAGTGCCAATACACTGATGCAGTAACAACAGATAATGTGTCACTGCTAACAGTACAACAGGTATGTAAGGAAGAATAGTGTGCAGAATTAAATGTAAGGTGTTCCTATACATAAGTATGGGGTTTGCATATGTACGCACACGTGAAAACACACACACACATACACACACACACACACACACACATACACACACACACACACACACACACACACACACACACACACACACACACTACATACATACACACACACACACACACACAACACGCAGACACACAAACACACATAGACAAACATATACATACACTGCGTGCATACATGCATAATAATCAGATAAATACATACAGACACACATACATACAGACAAACTGCAATACGACTAGATCTTGAAGAACCATAAGTATTAATCAATGGATATTTTTAGATATTTGTGAAAGAAAAGTGTTTTGATGTACTTTTTTGAAATTAAGCAGACAACTGCTTTGTCTTAAAGAGACTGAGAGGGAATTTCATGTTTTGAGGTCAAAAACAGAGAAGGGTTTCTTTCTGCTAGTAGATAGAGAGAACCGTAGCACGGTTAAAGGAGACGCTCTTCAAGACCTGAGAGCTTTGGAAGATTTGTATGGCAGAAGGAGTTCTGACATAATATTATGTGTTGGCATGGTATACAAATTTTGACTCTGAAAGCACAGTGTGACAGAACACTTTGCAAAGTCATCAGTGGTGTCTGTAGGACCTGCAGGGTTACATGACTCCTAATGTAAAGTAAGATGGGGCGGTAAATTCATTCAGGGCTTTTCCTGAGGTATAGATGCACAGTGTCTGTCTGTCTGTCTGTCTGTCTGTTTGTTTGTCTGTCTGTCTGTCTGTCTGTCTGTCTGTCTGCCTGCCTGTTTGTCTGTCTGTCTGCCTGCCAGCCTGCCTGCCTGTCTGTCTGTCCCGTCGTCATGCCTGCCTGTCTGTCCGTCCTGTCTTCTGTCCGTCGTCCATCCGCCGCTGTCCGTCCGTCTGTCTGTCTGTTGCCTGCCTGCCTGCCTGAATGTCAGCTGCCTGCTGCCTGCTGCCTGCCTCGTCTCTCTGTCCGTCTGTCTTCTCTCTCTCTCTCTCTCTCTCTGTCTCTCTCTCTCTTTCTTTCTCTCTCTCTCACACACACACACACACATACACACACACACACACACACACACACACACACACCACACACACACACACACACACACACACACACATGCACACTCTGTAAGCACCTTACCCCTCACCAGCGAGCCCCAGATACGGGAGTTTGAAACCGGTCAGTCTGGCTATCCACAAAGCAGCCGTGTAACTGTCTACGGCAAAACAGATGAGTTGATGTGTGAACATGACGCTCCCACCTGTCCTGTTTGTGTCTCTCTCAGACCGGTTGCACGAGTCACAGGTGACATGCTGAATGTTGTGTGACCGTCACGGGCCGGCCGCCAGTCACTGTGTGGCCAGGTTAGTGGCAAGGCCTATG
>JAPXFY010000014.1:58244435-58281935 GCA_030674185.1 Monoplex corrugatus | reverse complement strand
TGTTTTATATCTTGTATCAAACTTAAAACAATGTGTATCTTGTATCAAACTTAAAATAATGTTTTATATCTTGTATCAAACTTAAAATAATGTATAGCTTGTATCAAACTTAAAATAATGTATGATATCTTGTATCACACTTAAAATAATGTGTATCTTGTATCAAACTAAAAATAATGTGTATCTTGTGTCACACTTAAAATAATGTGTATCTTGTATCAAACTTAAAATAATGTGTATCTTGTATCAAACTGAAAATAATGTATTATATCTTGTATCACACTTGAAATAATGTGTATCTTGTATCAAACTAAAAATAATGTGTATCTTGTATCACACTTAAAATAATGTGTATGTTGTATCAAACTAAAAATAATGTGTATCTTGTATCACACTTAAAATAATAAGTACCTGGTATCAAAGTTAATATAACGTCTATCTTATATCACACATAAAACAATGTGTATCTTGTATCAGACTTGAAGTAATGTTTATCTTGTATTTAAGTATTAAGGTAATGTGCGTCTTGTACCAAACTGATAAAATAATGTGTGGTTTGTGTCAAAATAATAAAATAAAGTGTATCTTGTCTCAGGCCATTAAGATTATGTATATATTCCATCAAACTTGTTAGACTGAAGTGTAGCTTGTACCAAGCTCTGAAACACATTACGCACAACAGCACTTCCACCACTACCACCACTAACTACAACAACAATGACAACGACAACGACGCTAACACCAACAACACTACCTACAACAACATTACCACCCCCAACAACAACACCAACAACGACACGAACACCGTGTGGTCTACACTCATTATCATCAATAACGATGTTTTCTGATCACATTAAAGGAAGACGAACATCTTCAGGCACACGCGACACCACTACCACGGTCTCCATCAACACCCACAACGACAACCACAACCACAACGACAGCAACACAGACGTGCTGAGTGAACTGACCTACTACAACCTTCCCCCTCCCTCTCGACCCTCTAGCCGCGGTCAGCACAGCGTCAGCACACAGGGTCGAGGTCAAGGTCACGACAGGGTCAGACCAGGGGACCAGCTGAAGAGGGTTCTGGCCTCCATCTCGTCCACATCGTCGTCGTCATCGTCGTCCTCCACATCGTCCACGTCCAGCATGAGTTCCGATAATGACGCTGGTGGTCAGCTTGCCCTGGTGCCACGTGACCCCCCGACCTTTGCCCCCTACCTGCTGGGAGTGGGTGGGGGAGGGGGTTACTGTAACCCCTGCATGGCGCTCCCCGCCTCTCCAGGGGCGTATCCAGGAATGTTGATGATGGCCACACCCCCCATGGGGGGCGGGATGGGGGCATCTGCTGTCGGGGAGGGAGGCGTGACGTCAACACGAGGTCTGCCATCTGACTCGTTCCGCAGGATGGAGGATAGGGTGAGTGTGTGTGTGTGTGTGTGTGTGTGTGTGTGTGTGTGTGTGTGTGTGTGTGTGTGTGTCTGTGTCTGTGTGTCTGTGTGTGTGTATGTGTGTCTGTGTGTGTCTGTGTGTGTCTGTGTGTGTGTGTGTGTGTGTGTGTGTGTCTGTGTGTGTGTGTGTGTGTGTGTGTGTCTGTGGGTGTGTGGGTGTGGGGGTGTCTGTGTGTGTGTTTGTGTGTATGTGTATCTGTGTATGTCTGTGTCTGTGTGTGTGTGTGTCTGTGTGTGTCTTTGTGTCTGTGTCTGTGTGTGTGTGTGTGTCTGTGCATGTGTGAGTGTGTGTGTATGTGCGTGTGTGTATGTGTGTGCGCGTGTCTGTGTGTGTTTCTGTGTGTGTGTGTGTGTGTGTGTGTGTGTGTGTGTGTGTGTGTGTGTGTGTGTGTGTGTGTGTGTGTGTGTGTGTGTGTGTGTGTGTGTGTGTGGTCGTGATTTAAGCGTAGATCAATGGAGACTGCTTTGACTATAATTTACGGTATAATTATCTACGAGCACATCGTTAGTGCCCTGTGTGTTCTCCTGTATGTCATGTGTGGTCGTCAGGGTTTAACACTGACTGCACGTGTATTTCTACACAATGACATGACGGGACAGTCATAACATGTTGACAGAAAACAGGACAGTCATAACATGTTGACAGAAGACAGGACAGTCATAACATGTTGACAGAAGACAGGACAGTAAACATGTTGACAGAAGACAGGACAGTCATAACATGTTGACAGAAGACAGGACAGTCATAACATGTTGACAGAAGACAGGACAGTCATAACATGTTGACAGAAGACAAGACAGTCATAACATGTTGACAGAAGACAGGACAGTCATAACATGTTGACAGAAGACAAGACAGTCATAACATGTTGACAGAAGACAAGACTGTCATAACATGTTGACAGAAGACAAGACAGTCATAACATGTTGACAGAAGACAAGACTGTCATAACATGTTGACAGAAGACAAGACAGTCATAACATGTTGACAGAAGACAGGACAGTCATAACATTTTGACAGAAGACAGGACAGTCATAACATGTTGACAGAAGACAGGACAGTCATAACATTTTGACAGAAGACAGGACTGTCATAACATGTCGACAGAAGACAGGACAGTCATAACATGTTGACAGAAGACAGGACAGTCATAACATGTCGACAGAAGACAGGACAGTCATAACATGTTGACAGAAGACAGGACAGTCATAACATGTTGACAGAAGACAGGACTGTCATAACATGTTGAAAGAAAACAGGACTGTCATAACATGTTGACAGAAGACAGGACAGTCATAACATGTTGACAGAAGACAGGACTGTCATAACATGTTGACAGAGGACAGGACTGTCATAACATGTTGACAGGAGACAGGATAGTCATGTTGACAGAAGACAGGACAGTCGTAACATGTTGACAGAAGACAGGACTGTCATAACATGTTGAAAGAAAACAGGACTGTCATAACATGTTGACAGAAGACAGGACAGTCATAACATGTTGACAGAAGACAGGACTGTCATAACATGTTGACAGAGGACAGGACTGTCATAACATGTTGACAGGAGACAGGATAGTCATGTTGACAGAAGACAGGACAGTTATAACACATTGACAGAAAACAGGACAGTAAACATGTTGACAGAAGACAGGACAGTAAACATGTTGACAGAGACATGATTGTCATAACATGTTGACAGAAGACAGGACAATCATAACATGTTGACAGAAGACAGGACAGTCATAACATGTTGACAGAAGACAGGACTGTCATAACATGTTGACAGAAGACAGGACAATCATAACATGTTGACAGAAGACAGGACAGTCATAACATGTTGACAGAAGACAAGACAGTCATAACATGTTGACAGAAGACAGGACAGTCATAACATGTTGACAGAAGACAGGACAGTAAACATGTTGACAGAAGACAGGACAGTCATAACATGTTGACAGAAGACAAGACAGTCATAACATGTTAACAGAAGACAGGACAGTCATAACATGTTGACAGAGGACAGGACAGTCATACCATGTTGACCGAAGACAAGACAGTCATAACATGTTGACAGAAGACAGGACAGTCATACCATGTTGACAGAAGACAAGACAGTCATAACATGTTGACAGAAGACAAGACTGTCATAACATGTTGACAGAAGACAGGACTGTCATAACATGTCGACAGAAGACAAGACAGTCATAACATGTTGACAGAAGACAGGACAGTCATAACATGTTGACAGAAGACAGGACTGTCATAACATGTTGACAGAAGACAGGACAGTCATAACATGTTGACAGAAGACAGGACTTCATAACATGTTGACAGAATACAGGATAGTCATACCATGTTGACAGAAGGCAGGACAGTCATAACATGTTGACAGAAGACAGGACAGTCATAACATGTTGACAGAAGACAAGACTGTCATAACATGTTGACAGAAGACAGGACAGTCATAACATGTTGACAGAAGGCAGGACAGTTATAACATGTTGACAGAAGACAGGACAGTCATTGGGACCGAAGACAGGACAGTCATAATTCTATCTCTCCTCGGTCACACAGAAAAGGAACGGAAACACATGTATTATTTTCACATTTCAACAACTTTGCGAGAAAGCCTGTAACACCAGTAACGTGTCCATCCCGTCTTTGTGAACATGGAAAATGTGTTTGGTCATCTGAACACAACGTAACTTTGAGAAATCTTAGAATTACTTGGAATTAAGGTCAAGGTCCTCGACAACATAATAGCAATCTTTGCAAATAGTGAGCGTGTTGTGATAACCCCGAAATGGACTTTCCGATTGATTCCAAGTAAGATCTGGGTTCTGACAAGGATGCCTTTTTTCGACACTCCTTTTCATCATCTACATGAACAAAATCACTCGAGATGAAAACTCTGATCCCGAAGCTCTCAATGAACCATAATTCAATGGTAAGCAATTGATCATGAACTATGCAGATACATGTCTGTGAAAACATACAAACAAGTCAGACAACAGCTATGAAACAATGGCATGAACATCAGTATCAGCAAGACAGAGACTGTGTTACAGAGGACGTATAACTGACAACCATGACATCAGAATCAAATAACAACAACTTCATCAAAATACAGAACTAAAGCAGCCAGCCTACTTGGGAAATTTATGTACTGATTATATAAAAAAAAAACAGTTGACAGAAAAAAATTGAAACCTAAAAGCAAAGAATTTGACGTTTCAACTTTCACCCCTCCTAAAAGCATCCCCATGGAAACAGAAGCCTGACCAATCAGTACAATCTTTGTACCAGCACTGACTTCCCAGCGCCAGACCTGGACATGAAACAAAACATTTAAGAGAAAGATCACAACCTGTTGTCTGGGAGATGAGATGCTACAAGAGAGCAGCAGACAAAACGAAAAAGACACAGGATTAGAAACGAAGAGATTTGAGAGATGGATAGAACAACACCTGTACATCACACAACAGCAGATCAAGTGGCTTGGCCACCTGTCCAGGATGCCAGTCAACCAGCCAGTCCTTCCAGTTTACAACACCGGTTGCCAGTCAACCAGCCAGCGCTTCCAGTTTACAACACCAGATGCCAGTCAACAGCCAGCCCCTCCAGTTTACAACACCTGATGCCAGTCAACCAGCCAGGTCTTCCAGCTTACAACACCAGATGCCAGTCAATCAGCCAGCCCTTCCAGTTTACAACATCAGATGCCAGTCAACGAGCCAGCCCTTTCAGTTTACAACACCAGATGCCAGTCTACCAGCCAGCCTTTCCACCTTACTACACCAGTATGCCAGTCAGCCAGCAAGCCCTTCCAGCTTACAACACCAGTATGCCAGTCAATCAGCCAGCCCTTCCAGTTTACAACATCAGATGCCAGTCAACCAGCCAGCCCTTCCAGTTTACAACACCAGATACCAGTCAACCAGCCAGCCCTTCCAGTTTACAACACCAGATACCAGTCAACCAGTCAGCCCTTCCAGTTTACAACACCAGATACCAGTCAACCAGCCAGCCCTTCCAGTTTACAACACCAGATACCAGTCAACCAGCCAGCCCTTCCAGTTTACAACACCAGATACCAGTCAACCAGCCAGCCCTTCCAGTTTACAACACCAGATACCAGTCAACCAGCCAGCCCTTCCAGTTTACAACACCAGATACCAGTCAACCAGCCAGCCCTTCCAGCTTACAACACCAGATACTCAGGTTTCAGAATCAGAGGAAGATCACGACAACGCTGGACAGACACACACCACATGTACAGTGACACACCCCACATGTACAGTGACACCCTACATGCACAGTGACACACTCCACATGTACAGTGACAGACACACTCCACATGTACAGTGACAGATACACCCCATATGTACAGTGACAGACACACTCCACATGTTCGGTGACAAATACATTCCACATATACAGTAATAGACACACTCCACATGTACAGTGACAGACACACTCCACGTGTACAGTGACATACACACTCCACATATACAATGACAGACACACTCCACATGTACAGTGACAGACACACTCCACATGTACAGTGACAGACACATCCCATATGTACAGTGACAGACACACTCCACATGTACAATGACAGACACTCCACATGTACAGTGACAGACACACTCCACATGTACAATGAAAGAGACTCCACATGTACAATGACAGACACTCCACATGTACAGTGACAGACACACTCCACATGTACAGTGACAGATACATCCCACATGTACAGTGACACACACCTCCACATGTACAGTGACACACACACTCCACATGTACAGTGACAGACACACTCCACATGTACAATGACAGACACACTCCACATCTACAGTGACACACACACTCCACATGTACAATGGCAGACACAGTCCACATGTACAATGGCTGACACACCCCACATGTACAGTGACACACATGCTCCATATGTACAGTCACAGACACACTCCACATGTACAGTGACAGACACACTCCACATGTACAGTGACAGACACACTCCACATGTACAGTGACAGACAAACTCCACATGTACAGTGACAGACACACTCCACATGTACAGTGACAGACACATTCCACAAGTACACTGACACACATACTCCACATATACAGTGACACACACACTCCACATGTACAATGACAGATTCATTCCACATGTACAGTTACAGACACATTCCACAAGTACAATGACACACATACTCCACATATACAGTGACACACACACTCCACATGTACAGTGACAGACACTCCACATGTACAGTGACAGACACACTCCACATGTATAGTGACAGACACTCCCCACATATATAGTGACAGACACACTGCATCATGTACAGTGACAGACACACTCCATATGTACAGTGACAAACTCCACATGTACAGTGACAGATACATTCCACAAGTACATTGACACACATACTCCACATATACAGTGACAGACACACTCCACATGTACAGTGACAGACACTTTCCACATGCACAGTGACAGACACATTCCACAAGTACAATGACACACATATATTCAAAACAATGCTGTACGCCTTGTACTCAAAAAGAAAAAAGCTGACCACATATCTCCTCTCCTGGCACAACTTCACTGGCTCCCTGTATCAAAGCGCATACAGTACAAACTAGACACCATGTGCTACAAAAGCCTCAATAACGCAGCCCCCGATTACCTGTCAAGCCTACTTGAGATCTATGTTCCCTCACGTACCCTCCGCTCTGCCTCCGATCCTCTGACTTTTCGCTTTCCAGCACTAAGCTCAATACCTATGGTCCACGAGCCTTCTCTGTTTCTGGTCCACTCTCCTGGAACAAACTTCCTCTCTCAGTCCGTCAGCAACCTACTTTTGTCTCCTTCAAGTCCGCTCTCAAAACTCACCTTTTCTCCTCTGCATAAAATCCTAACCTCACTCAACCCCCCTCTGCAGCCTGTCTCCGCTCGGAGGGGAATCACTTTGTTTTAATATATAATTGTATATGATGTGCTCTCTGTGGTTTTCCATTGGTTTTATTCTTGCTTTTATTGCTTTTATTCTTTCTCCCCATTTGTGGCCATGCGTGTGTGTGTGTGTGTGTGTGTGTGTGTGTGTGTGTGTGTGTGTGTGTGTGTGTGTGCGGTGTGTGTGTGTGTGTGTGTGTGTGTGTGTGTGCGTGTGTGTGCGTGCGTGCGTGTGTGCGTGTGTGTCTTTTCGGCGCTTGGATTTGATTTTGTCGAGATTTTGCGCTATATAAATATTGTAATTATTATGTATGCATGTGCGTACGTATGTATGTATGTATGTATGTATGTATGTATGTATGTATGTATGTATGTATGTATGTATGTATGTATGTATGTATGTATGTATACGCTTAGATTTATGTATGTATGTATGTATGTATGCATGTATACGCTCAGCTTAGATTTATGTATGCAAGTATGTATGCATGTATGTATGCATGTATACGCTCATATGTATGTAGGTATGTATGCATGTATACGCTCAGCGCTTAGATTTGATTTTATCAAGATTTTGCGCTATATAAATAAAATATATTATTATTATTATTATTACTCCACATATACAGTGACAGACACACCCCACATGTACAGTGACAGACACACTCCACATGTACAGTAACAGACACACTCCACATGTACAGTGACAGACACACTCCACATGTACAGTGATATACACACTTCACATGTACAGTGACAGACACACCCCACATATATAGTGACAGACACACTCCACATATACAATGACAGACACTCCACGTGTACAGTGACAGACACACTCCACATGTACAGTGACAGACACATTCCACAAGTACAATGACACACATAGTCCACATATACAGTGACAGACACACTCCACATGTACAATGACAGACACACTCCACATGTACAGTGACAGACACACTCCACATGTACAATGACAGACACTCCACATGTACAGTGACAGACACACTCCACATGTACAGTGACAGACACACTCCACATGTATAGTGACAGACACACTCCACATGTACAGTGACAGACACACTCCACATGTATAGTGACAGACACACTCCACATGTACAGTGACAGACACTCCACGTGTACAATGACAGACACTCCACATGTACAGTGACAGAACACTCCACACGTACAATGACAGACACACTCCACATGTACAGTGACAGACACTCCACATGTACAATGACAGACACACTCACATGTACAGTGACAGATACACTCCCATGTACAGTGACAGACACACTCCACATGTACAGTGACAGACACACTCCACATGTACAGTACAGACACACTCCACATGTACAGTGACAGACACACTCCACATGTATAGTGATAGACACACTCCACATGTACAGTGACAGACACACTCCACATGTATAGTGACAGACACACTCCACATGTACAGTGACAGACACCTCCACAGTGTACAATGACAGACACCCCACATGTACAGTGACAGACACATCCCACACGTGTATAATGACAAACACTCTACTTGTACATACAGTGACAGACACACTCCACATGTACAATGACAGATACACTCTACGTGTACAGTGACAGATACACTCCACATGTACAATGACAGACACACTCCACATGTACAGTGACAGACACACCCACATGACATGACAGAACACTCACTGTACAGTGACAGACACACGCCACATGTAAGTGACAGACACACTCCACATGTACAGTGACAGACACACTCCACATGTACAGTGACAGACACACTCCACATGTACAGTGACAGACACACTCCACATGTACAATGACAGACACTCCACGTTCGTGACAGATACACTCCACATGTAGCATGACACACACACTCCACATGTACAACATGACTCTACGCCAGTTTCCTGTTTACCCACAGACTGTCAACTTCATCTCTCTGCGACACTTCCTGATACTCACGGACAGAAACAATAAGGTGCCGGTATCGAGATCAGACTGAGCAAGACGACATTCCAAGGGGAACAACTGCTTTATTTTTTCAATATGAACTTGATGAAAGAGTTTTTGCCCTTGGATTGAGTTACAAGCTCTGTTTTTACGTATCTGTTGCTGCTGTTGTTGTTGTTGTCGTCGTCGTCGTCATCATCGTTGTTGTTGCCCGTCGTTGTTGTTGTCGTCGTTGTTGCCTTTTGCTGTGTTGTCACTGCTGTCGTTGTTGTTGTTGTTATTGTGTTACTGTTGTTACTGTTTTAATCTTGTTATTGTCGTTGCTGTTTTTGTTGCTGTTGTTGTCACTGCTGTCGTATTGTTGTGCTCTTGTTGTTGTTGTTATTTTCGGCGGTGTCGCTTGTTGTTGTTGTTGTTGTTGTTGTTGTGTTGTTGTTGTTGCTTTGCAATTGATTTATTTTTATTTTCAGTGAGGTCAGACATGTTGGATCAAGGAAGAAAGACTGGTCTATAACAACAAAGTACTAGTTACAGTAGCAGTAGTTCTTTCTAGTCTTCTTTTTCTTTTTGTCATCACCATCATCATCACTATCATCGTCATCATCATCATCACAATCACCATTTCTCATCATCACCAACTCCATCGTCATTATCATTATCATCACAATCACTGTGGTCATTTCATCATCATTACAATCATCATTATCATTATCACGTATCATCATTGTCGTCGTCTTGTCGTCACCATCATCATCAATACCACCGTCGTCGTCATTATCATCATCATCACAATCACCATTACCACCATCACCATCATCAATCATCATTATCATTATCATCGTCGTCATCACTATCATTATCACCCATCATCATTGTCATTGTTGTCGTAATCGTTTTCATCATCACCATCACCAACACAATTACCACCAACAACAACAACCTACCACAATAATCATTGTCGTCGTCGTCGTCATCGTCATCATCGTCATCACCATCACCATCACAATTATCACCACCGCCATGACAATCATCATCACCACAATCATCATCATCACCACCATCATCGTTGTCGTCGTCGTAGTCGTCACCATTATCATCGTCAGTATCAATGAGGAACCAGAAAAACAAGAAAGTCGAATCAGAACGCGTATTCAATACAACAAGACAAGACAGGCGCAAACTTTCGGCCATATGGCCTTTGTCAAGCGCGAATGCACGATCACAAACAAACAACAAACACAAAACCACGAGAAAAAGACTAGAACTTCCCTACTGCCTCGTCCAGTGGGTAAAAAAGGGACAAAGGCCAGCTGACCGAAAGTTTGCGCCTGTCTTGTCTTGTTATTGAATATGCGTTCTGATTCGATTTTCTTGTTTTTCTGGTTCCTGTTTACTTGGACGCGGGCAGTCGCGCTTGTTTTGAATCAGCATCAATGTTATTATCTGCGTGTGTGTGCAGAGGAAGGAGTCAGGACGGATGGTAATGCAACAGCCTTCTCTCCATCAACTGGTCATCGCCATGGCCATTCTCTTCCTCCTGGCTTTTGTCGCTGTTCTCGTCACTGCCATCTACTTTGGTCGTGCTACTGAGACCACTTGGAAACTATGAACATTTCTTTTCTTCGCACCACACACACACACACACACACACCACAACACACACACACACACACACACACACACACACACACACACACACTCACTCATCACACACACAACACACACACACACACACCACTCACACACAAGCACACACCACACACCATGCACGCACACGCACAAAGTGACGTGGTAGCCCCCCCCCCCCCCCCCCCTACTGCGAGACTGTGTTTCATTGTCACGTGAAATTACCTTCTGTCATTCTTTGTGATTATGTTTTTGGTGTAGTGGTTATTTAGACTGCTTTGAGTGTTTTGTGATCATGTTTTTGTTATATTGGTTATCTAGAATGCTTTTTTTTTTGCTTTTTTTTTTTTTTTTTTTTTTTTGGTGTTTGTGACAATCGATGGAACACGTTATCATCCGTAGAACACTATTCATCATCGTGTACAACACGGTTTTATCATCGTATAGAACATTGTTTTACCATCGTATAGAAACAACAATGTTTATCATCGTGTATATCGCTGTGTTATCATCGCGTAGAATTCTGTTTTATCTTCATTTAGAGCATTGTTTTATCATCGTGTAGAACATTGTTTTATCATAGTGTAAAACACTATTTTATCATCGTGTAGAACAGTTTATATCATCGTGCAGAACATTGTTTTATCATCGTGTGGAAGATGGTTTTATCATCGAGTAGAACATTGTTTTATCATCGTGTAGAACAGTTATATCATCGTGCAGAACATTGTTTTATCATCGTGTGGAAGATAGTTTTATCATCGAGTAGAACATTGTTTTATCATCGAGTAGAACAGTGTTTTATCATCGTGTAGAACAGTGTTTTATCATCGGATAGAACTCTGTTTTATTATCGTGTAGAACGTTGTTTTATCATCGTGTAGAACAGTGTTTCATCATCGAGTAGAACATTGTTTCATCATCGTGTAGAACATTGTTTTATCATCGTGTAGAATTGTTTTATCATCGTGTAGAACATTGTTTTATCATCGTGTAGAATTGTTTTATCATCGTGTAGAACATTGTTTTATCATCGTGTAGAATTGTTTTATCATCGTGTAGAACATTGTTTTATCATCGTGTAGAATTGTTTTATCATCGTGTAGAACATTGTTTTATCATCGTGTAAAACATTGTTTTATCATCGTGTAGAACATTGTTTTATCATCGTGTAAAACATTGTTTTATCATCGTGTAGAACATTGTTTTATCATCGTGTAGAACACTGTTTTATCATCGTGTAGAACATTGTTTTATCATCGTGTAGAACATTGTTTTATCAACGTGTAGAACATTGTTTTATCATCGTGTAGAACATTGTTTTATCATCGTGTAAAACATTGTTTTATCATCGTGTAGAACACTGTTTTATCATCGTGTAGAACATTGTTTTATCATCGTGTAAAACATTGTTTTATCATCGTGTAGAACACTGTTTTATCATCGTGTAGAATATTGTTTTATCATCGTATAAAACATTGTTTTATCATCGTGTAGAACATTGTTTTATCATCGTGTAGAACATTGTTTTATCATCGTGTAAAACACTATTTTATCATCGTGTAGAACATTGTTTTATCATCGTGTAGAATTGTTTTATTTATCGTGTAGAACATTGTTTTATCATCGAGTAGAACAGTGTTTTATCATCGTGTAGAACAGTTATATCATCGTGCAGAACATTGTTTTATCATCGTGTGGAAGATGGTTTTATCATCGAGTAGAACATTGTTTTATCATCGAGTAGAACAGTGTTTTATCATCGTGTAGAACAGTGTTTTATCATCGTGTAGAACAGTGTTTTATCATCGGATAGAACTCTGTTTTATTATCGTGTAGAACGTTGTTTTATCATCGTGTAGAACAGTGTTTCATCATCGAGTAGAACATTGTTTCATCATCGTGTAGAACATTGTTTTATCATCGTGTAGAATTGTTTTATCATCGTGTAGAACATTGTTTTATCATCGTGTAGAATTGTTTTATCATCGTGTAGAACATTGTTTTATCATCGTGTAAAACATTGTTTTATCATCGTGTAGAACATTGTTTTATCATCGTGTAAAACATTGTTTTATCATCGTGTAGAACATTGTTTTATCATCGTGTAGAACACTGTTTTATCATCGTGTAGAACATTGTTTTATCATCGTGTAAAACATTGTTTTATCATCGTGTAGAACATTGTTTTATCATCGTGTAGAACATTGTTTTATCATTATGTAGAACACTATTTTATCATTGTGTAGAACATTGTGTTATCATCGTGTAGAACATTGTTTGATCATCGTGTAGAACATTGTTTTATCATTACGTAGAACACTGTGTTTTATCATTGTGTAGAACACTGTTTTATCATTGTGTAGAACACTGTTTGATCATCGTGTAGAACATTGTTTTATCATTACGTAGAACACTGTGTTTTATCATTGTGTAGAACACTGTGTTTGATCATCGTGTGAGAACATTGTTTTATCATTACGTAGAACACTGTTTTATCATTGTGTAGAACACTGTTTTATCATCGTGTAGAACATTGTTTTATCATTACGTAGAACACTGTTTTATCATTGTGTAGAACACTGTGTTTGATCATCGTGTAGAACATTGTTTTATCATTACGTAGAACACTGTTTTATCATTGTGTAGAACACTGTTTTATCATCGTGTAGAACATCGCATTTTATCATCGTGTAGAACATTGTTTTATCATCATGTAGAACATTGTTTTAGCATCGTGTAGAACAATGTTTTATCATCGTGTAGATCGCCTTGTCACAATGCTGTTTTATCATTGTGCAGAACACCTTGTCACAATGCTGTTTTATTATTGTCCAGAACACCTTGCCACAATGCTGTTTTATCATTGTGCAGAACCCCTTGTCACAATGCTGTTTTATCATTGTACAGAACATCTTGTCACAATGCTGTTTTATCATTGTGCAGAACACCTTGTCACAATGCTGTTTTATCATTGTACAGAACATCTTGTCACATTGCTGTTTTATCATTGTGCAGAACACCTTGTCACAATGCTGTTTTATCATTGTGCAGAACCCCTTGTCACAATGCTGTTTTATCATTGTGCAGAACACCTTGTCACAATGCTGTTTTATCATTGTGCAGAACCCCTTGTCACAATGCTGTTTTATCATTGTACAGAACATCTTGTCACAATGCTGTTTTATCATTGTGCAGAACCCCTTGTCACAATGCTGTTTTATCATTGTGCAGAACACCTTGTCACAATGCTGTTTTATCATTGTGCAGAACATCTTGTCACAATGCTGTTATCATTGTGCAGAACCCCTTGTCACAATGCTGTTTTATCATTGTGCAGAACATCTTGTCACAATACTGTTTTATCATTGTGCAGAACACCTTGTCACAATGCTGTTTTATCATTGTGCAGAACACCTTGTCA
Source organism: Monoplex corrugatus (assembly GCA_030674185.1). Taxonomy (NCBI): domain Eukaryota; kingdom Metazoa; phylum Mollusca; class Gastropoda; order Littorinimorpha; family Ranellidae; genus Monoplex; species Monoplex corrugatus. Next base: position 58,267,495 of record JAPXFY010000014.1, on the reverse strand, counting down.
CAATGCTGTACACTGTGCAGAACGCCATGTTACAATGCTGTGTTTTATCATTGTGCAGAACGCCTTGTCACAATGCTGTGTTTATCACTGTTTGTCTGGGGTGAAAAGTTGATGTGAGCAGATAATGATTTACATGTAAGTTTTTCTCAAACTGTTTGCTATAACTGTTCAGCTTATTAAAGCTATATAATTATGTATATATACGTTTACTGGTTTGTGTATACTCCGTGTGAGTGAGAAGAAGAAAGGAGAAGGAGAGGAGGAGAGAGAGAGAGAGAGAGAGAGAGAGATTCAGGTGTTTGAATCATGCAAGTCCTTTGTGCTGTATGATGAAAAAGGCCAAAACAAAACACAGAACAAACGTCATTATCATTTCAAACCACATTTTTTCATAAATATAATACCAAATGAATTACCTTCCAGCTATTTCTCAACCTTTCTCTCTCATCTCCCCCTCTCTCTCTCTCTCTCACAGCACACACAAACATACTACACATTTACACACACACTACACGTATACACACACACATACACACCACACGTACAACACCACACACACACAACACCCCACATGTACACACTACACAACCACATTACACCTCACACACACACACACACAACACCACATGCAACACACACACACATCACACGTACACACATACACACCACACACACACACTAGACATTGGGCAACATTCCTATCTTGTGCATCTCTTTATTGGCATCACAATTCACACTGACCAAAGCAACCACACAGCCACACTGAACACACAACACTGACCACCACAACCACATGACCACACAACACACACAACCACACTGACCACACAACACTGACACCACATCACCACACACCAACTGACACACATGACCACACTCACCAACACACAACTCAACACACAACCAACTACCAACACCACACCACACTGACCACAACAACACAACCACACAACACACTGACCACACACCACACTGACCACACAACCACACACCACACCACACTGACACACACACTGACACATAACCACACAAAAAACCAACACGACCACACAACATCACCACACAACCACAGACCAAACAACACTACCACACTACCACACAACAAAACCACACCAACCACACTGACCACACCACACCACATGACCACACACACAACCACACCACACTGACCACATAACCACATACACACATCACCACACACACACAACACTGACCACATAACCACACAAAATGACACACAACACACCTGACCACACAACCACACAACACTGACCACATAACCACGGACCACACACCACAATGACACACAACCATGACCACACAACCACACTGACCACACAACTGACCACACAACACTGACCACATAACCACTGACCACACAACTATATTGACCACATGACCACACAACACTGACCACACAAAGCACACAACACTGACCACACCATACTGACCACACAACATGACCACACACATGACCACACAACCACACTGACCACACAACTCACCACACATGACCAAAACATGACCACACAACCACACTCACCACACAACACTGACCACACAACATGACCAGACAACACTGACCACACAACCACACTGACCACAAACTTTTATACATGTAGACACGTTCATCAACCACACCACTCATAACTATTTTACACATGTTTCACACTCCCACAAAACATTTCCTGTTTACTTTTGCTCTGCATGTCACTCAAAATATCAAGAAACACTAAAACAACACCTGGGTCATGTCCACTGTTTCACAATCATTTGCAACTGCACCAGGGCTGTGATTCAAATCTGGTGAAGATCCCTCCATAAACAGCCCAGGGATCATTGATGATCCCTCCATAAACAGCCCAGGGATCATTGAAGATCTGTCCACACACAGCCCAGGGATCACTGAAGATCCGTCCATAAACACCCAGGGATCACTGAAGATCCGTCCATAAACAGCCCAGGGATCACTGATGATCTGTCCATAAACAGCCCAGGGATCATTGAAGATCCCTCCATAAACAGCCCAGGGATCACTGATGATCTGTCCATAAACAGCCCAGGGATCACTGAAGATCCTCCATAAACAGCCCAGGGATCATGAAGATCCGTCCACAAACAGCCCAGGGATCACTGAAGATCCGTCCATAAACAGCCCAGGGATCACTGAAGATCCGTCCATAAACAGCCCAGGATCACTGAAGATCCGTCCATAAACAGCCCAGGGATCATGATGATCCGTCCTACAGCCCACAGGCCCAGGATCACTGAAGATCCGTCCATAAACAGCCCAGGGATCACTGAAGATCCGTCCATAAACAGCCCAGGGATCACTGAGATCGTCCATAAACAGCCCAGGGATCACTGATGATCTGTCCATAAACAGCCCAGGGATCACTGAAGATCTGTCCATAAACAGCCCAGGGATCACTGAAGATCCGTCCATAAACAGCCCAGGGATCACTGAAGATCTGTCCATAAACAGCCCAGGGATCACTTAAGATCCCTCCATAAACAGCCCAGGGATCACTGATGATCTCCATAAACAGCCCAGGACATATGAAGATCCCTCCATACTCCATAAACACCCCAGAGATCACTGAAGATCCCTCCATAAACAGCCCAGAGATCACTTAAGATCCCTCCATAAACAGCCCAGGGACCATTGAAGATCCGTCCATAAACAGCCCAGGACCATTGAAGATCCCTCCATAAACAGCCCAGAGGGCACATTAAGATCCCTCCATAAACAGCCCAGGGACTCATTGAGATCCCTCCATAAACAGCCCAGGGACCATTGAAGATCCCTCCATAAACAGCTCAGGGATCATTGATGATCCTGTCCATAAACAGCCCAGGATCGATTGAAGATCATTCCATACTTCATAAACAGCATGGGTAACATTGCGCTCGGCGCGCACCACAACACACACACACACACACACACACACACACACACACACACACACACACACACACACCACACAACACACACACACACACACACACACACACACACACACAGACTTTTCACTCGTATCGGCCGTGGTGGGATCAACAGGATTTTCAACATCAAAATTATTTTAATGTACTACAAAATCATGTGTGTGTAACCACTTCGTGTCGATCGTTTCTTGTGACAGCACCAGATGTATAAGATGACAGCAGATACTGTTTATACAAAGCTGTTCCTGATTTGAGTAACGTTTGCCATTTCCTTTCTCACATAGTTGTTTTTATTTTTAGGCCTACTGTTGTTATATATACTAAGGAACTATATGATTTAAGACACTGTTGATCAACTGCTAGGAATTCGCGTTCTACTTAAAAGTTTTATTGTTACTGTTCTTTTCAACTCCTGGTGTTTTTTTTTTTTTGTTTTTTTGTTGTGTGTGTGTGTTAATTATTCACTTGTCTTTTTAACGATTTTCGACATTTTCTGAACATTTACTTGTATTAACAAACTAGCCATTATCTAATAACTCCATCCATACTACCTGCACTGCTCTGTGCCAGTTTGATCGATCATGATAAATAAGTGTACAAACCTTAAAGTAAATATACTTCAGTGGAACACTCGTTCCATTGTTAAAAATATTCATTACCTCAGTAACTATCTCTCTTCTACAAATTTCCAGGTCTTACTTTTACAGTCGCTGAATACCGACAAAAAGGATTTGCCCAAATTATCAGGGTTTTATTACCACCCATCTACAGCTCAGTAAATGATGGTAGCCGAATTTTTACTGCAATATATGTTCGTGAAGGACTGAACTTTTGTGAAACAAAATCTCCAGTGCCAAGATCTACTGCTTCTATTTCGTCATGTGCTGCTACTATAAAATTTTCCTCATCATTAGTCCTAAATATGGCCTCTGTCTATTTACCAAGAGGCCCAGATGCTGAGAACACAGAATGGCTGAGACATTTTGAAGATCACCACGATAAATGGATCATTGGTGGTGACTTCAACGCGCATGCTCCGTTTTGGGAAAGGGACTGTACTCATATTACCAGCAACAGGTTCATCGATAACCTTGTGGACTCAAATTTATGTCTACTTAATGATGGACGTGTTACCCGTATCCCTGACATTGCATCCCATCGACCCACAGCGATAGATTTAACTTTAGTGTCACCATCACTAGCGATAAACGCCACATGGAAAACAGCTGTAGACTCTTTAGGATCAGATCATATCCCCATAATTCTCAGCCTAAACCACAGACCTGAAACAGAAAATAACTTACAAGATAGCATGATATCACATGAAAGTTTACCACGATTTAATTATAAAGAAGCAGACTGGACTAAATTTAAAGCAATCCTACATAATACAAAAATAGATCTATCTGATACCACCAACATAGACAACTTGTACACATTTTTCTGTGACTCCCTTTTAAATGCTGCCAACATTTCATCCCAAAAGTAAAGGCATCAAATACAGGAAAACATCGTGGAAATGTGTGGTGGAATAAGGATTGTGAAAAAGCAGTTAACGAAAAGAAAAAAAGCTTTAAAACATACATAAACAATCGGACACCTGAAAATCATAGAGCGATGAAAAGTGCCAACATAAAATGTAACAGAATCATAGAACAAGCCAAAGAGCTGTATTGGACAATCATTTTGTAAATCTGAAATAAATAATCACAAAGATATGCATAGAATTTGGGAGAAACTAAAAATTATGAAAAATGGGATCAGTTTGCCGTCATTTCCATAAAGCTAGCCAATAGTCCTTTCCCAAGCTCGTTGGAAAAGGCAGAAGCTTTTGCAGATTTATTTGCTGAAGTCTGCCATAATGACGGCCTTCCTGTTTCCAGTCAAAATCATAGGGAACGAGAAGAAAAGACAGAAGTTTATAAGGACCCTCCCCCAGATAATACACACTACATGAACGCATCAATTACACTTCAAGAATTAAAAGATGCCATTAAGTCTATTCCAAACAAAAAAGCGTCAGTAGGATTAGATGCCATTTCTAATCAGATGCTGAAACATTTACCCGAAAATTTTGTAATTTTGCTATATACTATCTTTGAAAAATGTTGGAATAGTAGCAAAATGCCGGACACATGGAAACAGACAATAGTGGTTCCTATCCCAAAAGCGGTAAATGTAACACTGATCTAAAAAATTATAGGCCAATTGCACTAACATCCCATGTCTGTAAACTGATGGAGAAAATCATTGTACACCGGTTGTTGCACTATTTGTAAAAGAATAACATTATACCTGTCAATCAGGCTGGTTTTCGAAAAGGCAGGTCAACAGTGGAACTCTTAACTAAATTAACTACTGACATAAAGCGACAATTTGCAAGACGTAAATGTGTATTGGCCACATTTTTTGATATAACCAAAGCATACGACCAATGTGGCACTCCCGATTATTATTTAAATTAAAAAGCATAGGACTAACAGGTCGCGTTCATAATTATGTGAAGTGTCTGTTGGAAAACCGAGTAATTCAAACCAGGATTGGAAACGTGTATTCAAAAAAACGAACCCTTCAAATGGGTATCCCACAGGGATCAGTTATAGCACCTCTCCTTTTTATGATACTAATGAATGATTTACCAAGTAGAATATCTAAAGATGTCACATTAGTTCAGTATGCTGATGATCTATGCATGTGGATGCCGGTAAACATGAAGAGGAAAACTCCTTCTCGTAGTAAACAACTATACACGCAAACTTTATCAATTAGAACTTGACAAAATAGCGCAATACATGGCAGAAAATGGGCTACATCTATCTACGGAGAAGACAAAGATAATTTTATTTAATAGTGGGTCTAACCCGGACATAATGCCCACCTTTAAACTAGGAGATGCCGTTCTTCAGTATAACCAAACCATTAAATTCTTAGGTGTTTTCTTTACAGCAAAATTATCATGGAATCTGCATGTCGACTACTTACTCACAAAAGCCCAAAAGTCTAAATTTTTTAAAATAGTGTGCAAACAACCATGGGGACATAATCCATCAACACTTGTACATCTATGTAAATCTCTCATTAGATCTAAACTAACATATGCCCAAGAAATATTCTTTAGTGCACCTAGACACTTACTACAAAAACTACAAAGTATAGAATGCAAAAGTTTTAAACTTGCGCTTGGTCTTCCGATGCATGCTTCCAACCTCCGTACTTACGGTGAAATTGATACGTTGCCGCTTGATGAGCAAAGGAAACTCGTCTCTACCAAATTTCTGCTAAGAAATACCACCACTGAAAATGTTTTGAGACCTGATATAAATTTAAGATCAGACATTGATTTTCCAAAACGAGCTAAATCAATATCTTCACAAGCCACACTTGCAACGTATACATACGACATCATGAATGGCTCTGGAATTGATTTAGAAGCGGATCCTATATTTATAAGACCTTCTTTTTCTCCAGTACCCAGTTGGGAACTCTTAAGAGCAAACTTTGATATACACCACACTGATTTAAAGAAAGAAGATAATATCAACTTATTAGCGAGTCGAGTTAAATGTCATATTGAACACTTTTATCCCAATCATTTAAAAATCTATACAGATGGCTCATTAATTGAGAAAATAGCAGGTTCTGCGTTTCTAAAACCAGCTCTTAAAATAGAAAATCTTTCCATATAGGACCCAACAAATCAATATTTACAGCTGAACTCTTTGCAATACTGATGGCTTTGAATTACTTAGTAAATTATCCTCGAAATATATCACAAATCCTTTTCTGCGTTGATTCTAAATCAGTGCTTCAGGCTCTTGAATTGATGAAATTAGACACTAGATCTGAAATGGTAATAGAAATTAGCCATTTAATTCATTACTTATCCCTAAGAGGAACTGATCTTACTTTTTGTTGGATACCATCTCATTGTTCGTTTCATCATAACGATGTGGTTGACAGGGCTGCCAAACGAGGAGCTAAGGGTTCACCAGAATCAAACAACATAAAGCTTTCTCCCTCTTTAAATGAATCTTGTAATTTAGTAAACGCCTATGTTTGGAAACTGTTTCAAGATAATCAGAAAAAGTACAATACTAATAGCATGGATTTTAAAATCAGCAAAATCAGTAAACAGTCTACTACAAACAGATCTATACAGTCCCTTATGTATAGGTGGAAACTCGATGCTTCAAAACAAAGTACACCAGAAATATTGCCTGTCTTTGTGACAGAAAATAGACCAGCATTACTTTCATAGATAAGCATACTCCTATTACTTCTCACCTTTCCGCATTCATCATTATTGCATATAATTCGCAGTACTAAATCAATAGTTCAATATTATAATTCGTCATCTTCTGCCTAGTTATCATTAGCTAGTTTTGTAATTGTATAGTATCTACTTCTTTGTCAGTTATGCTATCTCGACATTGCAGTCCATAGCTTCATACTTTTTTTCACATTTTCACCCGAAGTTTTTTGTTTGTTTTATTTGTTTTTGTTTAGCTCATGCTAAAAGTAATAGATTTAACTGAACTTTTTTTAATTTTTTTCATTTATATTATATATATTTTATTTATATTTTTAGATATTTTTTTTTTTTTTTTTTTTTTTTTTTGAAACCAAGATTGACTACACGTAAACACCTGCATTTACCCTTCCTATTTCTACTCCCCTTCCCAACATCGCTTCGTGTTTTTTGGGGTTTTTTTGTTTTTTTTGTTCATTTATTTATCTATTTTGTTTCATCTTTTATTTATCATTTATTTATCATTATTATCATTGTTATCAATTATGGTTTGTTTTTGTTTTTGTTTTTTTGTTGTCTAAAATCACTTAAGTGAATAGACATTAAACCAATGACCACCACCACCACACACACACACACACACACACACACACACACACACACACACACACACACACACACACACAATTCTAAAATCACTCTAATCTGTATAAAACAGTATCAGCCTTGACTTCATTTTTCAAAACAAAAACAGTAAAGAGGATATATCATAACCCCACATCCATAAATGTAACAATCTAATACTCTGCAGAAAAATAACATAAAATCACCATGAACAAAACTTCTCATTCAATAAACAGATGGACTTTAGTTTTATTGTACGCAGTCAGACAAAATTAAAACATTCACAATCAGGATGGACTTTAGTTTTATTGTACAGCAGTCAGACAATATTAAAACATTCACAATCAGATTTTAACCCAGTCAATACCTACAACTCCAATCTTAGCATGCCCCAGTTAATACCTACAACTCACAAGACATCACACTTTAAACCTTCAACTAAAACATCGCACTTATAACCCACAATTCAAAGATGTCACACTTACAACATCCACAACTCAAAAACTATCACACGTATCACACCTAAACTCAAAAACATCACACGTACAACATTACAACTCAAAAAACATCACACTTATAACACCTATCACTAAAAATATCACACTTTTAACACCTACAACTCCAAAAAAATACACATATAACACCTACACTCAAAACACATGACACTCACCCCCCTACATAACCTACAACCAAAAAACAACTTAACACCTACAACTCAAACATACACAACACACCTACAACTCAAAAACATCACACTTAACACCTACAACTCAAAAAAATCACACATAAACTTACAACTCAAAAACATCACACTTAACACCTACAACTCAAAAAACATCACACATTAACACTTACAACTCAAAACATCACACATATACATCAACACCTATCAACTACCAAAAACATCACACTTAACACCTACAACTAAAAACATCACACATATAACACTACAACTCAAAACATCACACTTAAACACCTACAACAAAAACATCACACTTATAACACCTACAACAAAAAACATCACACTTATAACACCTACAACAAAAACATCACATTTAAATCAACACCTACAACTCAAAAACATCACACTTATAACACCTACAACCAAAAAACATCACACTTATAACACCTACAACAAAAAACATCACACTAAACACCTACAACTCAAAAACATCACACTTATAACACCTACAACAAAAAACATCACACATTATAACACCTACAACAAAAAACATCACACTATAACACCTACAACAAAAACATCACACTTATAACACCTACAACAAAAAACATCACACTTATAACACCTACAACAAAAAACATCACACTTATAACACCTACAACCAAAACATCACACTTATAACACCTACAACAAAAAACATCACACTTATAACACCTACAACAAAAAACATCACACTTAACACCTACAACCAAAAACATCACACTTATAACACCTACAACAAAAAACATCACACTTACTTATAACACCTACAACCAAAAAACATCACACTTATAACACCTACAACAAAAAACATCACACTTATAACACCTACAACAAAAACATCACACTTATAACACTAACAACAAAAAACATCACACTAAAACACCTACAACAAAAACATCACACTATAACACCTACAACAAAACATCACACTTATAACACCTACAACAAAAAACATAACACAAAACACCTACAAACCTCAACAAAACACACACTTATAACACCTACAACAAAAAACAACCTTACAACCAAAACATCACACTAACACCTACAACAAAACACACACTTATAACACCTACAACAAAAACATCACACTTAAACACCTACAACAAAAAACATCACACTTATAACACCTACAACAAAACATCACACTTAAACACCTACAACAAAACATCACACTTAAACACCTACAACAAAAAACACACACTTATAACACCTACAACAAAAAACATCACACTTAAACACCTACACAAAAACATCACTTAAACACCTACACAAAAAACATCACATTATAACACTACACAAAAACATCACACTATAACACCTACAGCAAAAAACATCACTTACAACACCTACAACAAAAAACATCACACTATAAACACTACAACAAAAAACATCACACATATAAACACCTACACCAAACCATCACATTATACACTACAACATAAAACTCACACTTATACATCCCACAAAAAACATCAACACATAAACATCTACATGCAAAATCACACTTATAAAACAACATCAATATTAACATCTACACTAATATCACCTTACCAGATCAAAACATCACACTTATAACACCTACAACTTAAACATCATACTTATAACACCTACAATCAAACCATCACTTTAAACATCTTAATCAACAAAAATCACATTTATAACACCTACAAAAAAAACATCACATTACACACCTACAGCAAAAAATCACATTAACACCTACACAAAAAACATCAACTTATATACCCTACAACAAAAACATCACACATATAACACTCAGTCATGACGCTTTTATTACGTACAACTCAACTCGATCGTCCATCTCATTCAAAATCAAACCAGTAGACATCTCTGTGCAATATTGTATGTGTACATCTCATGTGTGATATTGTATGTGTATCTGTCCATGTGTAATATTGTAGGCTATATCTGTCGTGTGTGATATTGTATGTGTATCTGTCCGTGTGTGATATTATGTGTATATGCCAGTGTGTGAATTTGTATGTGTACATTTCAGTGTGTGATATTGTATGTGTAATCTGTCCATGTGTGATATTGTATGCCTATATCTGTCGTGGTGATATTGTATGTGTATCTGTCCGTGTGTAATATATATGTGTATATGCTGTGTGTGATTTGTATGTGTATCTGTCCATGTGATATTGTATGTGTAATCTGTCCGTGTGATATTGTATGTGTATCTGTCGTGTGATTTTATGTGTACATCTTGGTGTGATATGTATGTGTATTGTGATTGTATTGATGTGTAATCTTGTGTGTGTGATATTGTATGTGTAGTCCTTGATGGTGATATTGTATGTGTATATGTCTCTGTGTGATATTGTATGTGTACATCTTGGTGTGTGATATTGTATGTGTACATCTTGGTGTGTGATATTGTATGTGTAATCTTGGTGTGTGATATTGTATTGTGTACATCTTGTGTGTGATATTTATGTGTACATCATAGGTGTGATATTGTATGTGTACATCTTGGGGTGTATATTGTGTAGTGTACATCTTGGGTGTGATATTTATGTGTACATCTTGGGTGTGTGATATTGTATGTGTACATCTTGGGTGTGATATTGTATGTGTACATCTTGGTGTGTGATATTGTATGTGTACATCTTGGGTGTGATATTGTATGTGTACATCTTGTGGTGTGATATTGTATGTGTACATCTTGGTGTGTGATATTGTATTGTACATCCTGGTGTGTGATATTTATGTGTACATCTTGTGTGTGATATTGTATGTGTACATCTTGGGTGTGTGATATTGATTGTACATCTTGGTGTGATATTGTATGTACATCTTGGTGTGTGATATTGTATGTGTACATCTTGGGGTGTGATATTGTATGTGTACATCTTGGTGTGTGATATTGTATTGTACATCTGGTGGTGATATTTATGTGTACATCTTGGGTGTGATATTGTATTGTACATCTTGGTGTGTGATATTGTATGTGTACATCTTGGTGTGTGATATTTATGTGTACATCTTGGTGTGTGATATTGTATTGTACATCTTGGTGTGTGATATTATGTGTACATCTTGGGGTGTGTGATATTGTATGTGTACATCTTGGGTGTGATATTGTATGTGTACATCTTGGGTGTGACATATGTATGTGTACATCTTGGGTGTGATATTGTATGTGTACATCTTGGGGGTGATATTGTATGTGTACATCTTGGGTGTGATATTGTATGTGTACATCTTGGGTGTGAATTGTATTGTACATCCTTGGTGGTGATATTTATGTGTACATCTTGGGGTGTGATATTGTATGTGTACATCTTGGTGTGTGATATTGTATGTGTACATCTTGGGTGTGATATTTATGTGTACATCTTGGTGTGTGATATTGTATGTGTACATCTTGGTGTGTGATATTGTATTGTACATCTGGTGTGTGATATTATGTGTACATCTTGGTGTGTGAATATGTTAATGGTGTAACATCTTGGTGTGATATTTATGTGTACATCTGGTTGATATGTATGTGTACATCTTGGTGTGTGATATTTATGTGTACATCTTGGTGTGATATTATTGTACATTGGATTTATTATGTGTACATCTTGGTGTGTGATTTATTGTATGTGTATCATCTTGGTGTGATATTTATGTGTACATCTTGGTTGTGATATTGTATGTGTACATCTTGGGTGTGTGATATTGGGTTTTATTGTGTGTATTTGTCATCTTGGTGTGTGATATTTATGTGTACATCTTGGGTGTGATATTATGTACATCTGGGTGTGATATTGTATGTACATCTTGGTGTGTGATATTATGTTACATCTTGGTGTGTGATATTGTATGTGTACATCTTGGTGTGATATTTATGTGTACATCTTGGTGTGTGATATTGTATGTGTACATCTTGGTGTGTGTGATATTATATGTGTACACTGTTGATAAGTACATGTGATGTGGATAATGCATGTGTATATGTCAATGTGTAATATTGTATGTGCATATCCTGGTGTTTGATATTGTATGTGTACATGTCAATGTGTGATAATGTATGTGTATATGTCAATGTGTAATGCTGTATGTGTACACTTCAATGTGTGATATTGTATGTGTACACCTCAGTGTGTGATATTGTATATGTACATCTTGGTGTGTGATATTGTATGTGACATCTTAAATATATGGTGTATATACAATAAGACATGGTACACCACATCTTTGTGTCCGCACACACACACACACATCAGAACCACACCACTACACACACCATCTCTTGTGTCCACAACACACACATCAACACACCACACCACACCCTTGTGTCCACACACACACATCAGACACACCACACCACATCTTTGTGTCCACACACACACACACAACATCAGACACACACCACATCCTCGTGTCCACACACACACATCAGACACCCACACCACATTCCTTGTGTCCACACACACACACATCAGACACACCACACCACATTCTTGTGTCTCACACACACACACATCAGACACACCACACCACATCCTTGAGTCACACACACACACACACATCAGACACACCACACCACTCTTGTGTCCACACACACACACACATCAGACACACCACACCACATTCCTTGTGTCCAACACACACACACACAATCAGACACACCACACACATCCTTGTGTCCACACACACACATTAGACACACCACACTACATCTTTGTGTCCACACACACATCACACACTACACCAAATCTTTTGTTTTTACATAGCATACACACACATACACATCACACATTTTCTGTGTTTTACACTCACAAATCAGATGTGGCACACCACCTCTTTGTGTCTACATAACGTCACACCCTATCTTTGTGTCCACATCCACATACACCACATCTCTGTGTCCTACACACACACATATCAGACATGGCACACCACATCTTTGCATCAACACACAGATATAAGACATGGCACACCACATCTTTAGAGCACACACACAACACACACACACACACCACATATTTTGTGTCCATACCCACACATCAGGCATGGCACACCACATCTTTTGAGTACACACACACACACACCACATACACACACACACACACACACACACAACACACACACAACACACACCACACAGAAATATCACACAAGGACACATATGCATGCTGTCAGACTCCAGTAAGGTCAACATCTGTGGGCATGACATAATCATGCATGGCGTATTTCCATGTCCAGCGACGCGCGATCCTCTCAAACTCGGGTTTGGCTCGCTGGTACAGCGCGCCGATCGTAGGCTCCATACACACGTGGCAGTATGGGTCTGTCAGCAGTGACTGTATGCTGATCAGTACCTGGACACACTCATACAATTACACAATAATGTGACAGTACCTGGGCAACACCTACAATTCATACAATAATTGACAGTACCTGGACATCACACCATACAATTCGTACATAATGTGACAGTACATGACATACATCATACAATTCATACAATAATGTGACAGTACCTGACACACACCATCAATTCATACAATGTGACAGTACTGGACATACATCATACAATTCATACAATAATGTGACAGTACCTGGACATACACCATACAATTCATACAATAATGTGACAGTACATGGACATACACCTACAATTCATACAATAATGTGACAGTACATGGACATACACAACAATTCATACAATAATGTGACAGTACCTGGACATACATCATACAATTCATACAATAATGTGACAGTACATGGACATACATCAACAATTCATACAATAATGTGACATACATGGACATACACATACAATTCATACAATAATGTGACAGTACTGGACATACATCATACATTCATACAATGTGACAGTACCTGGACATACATCATACAATTCTACAATAATGTGACAGTACCTGGACACAACATCACACAATTCATACAATAATGTGACAGTACATGGACATACATCATACAATTCATACAATAACATCTATCGACAGTACTGGACATACATCATACAAATCATACAATAATGTGACTGTACATGGACATACATCATACAATTCATACAATCATGTGACAGTACTGGACATACACATACAATTCATACAATAATGTGACAGTACCTGGACATACATCAACAATTCATACAATAATGTGACAGTACCTGGACATACACATACAAATTCATACAATAATGTGACAGTACATGGACATACATCACACAATTCATACAATAATGTGGACAGTACCTGGACATACACACACAATTCATACAATGTGACAGTACCTGGACATACATCACACAATTCATACATGGACGTACATGGACATACACACACAATTCATACAATGTGACAGTACATGGACATACATCACACAATTCATACAATATGTGACAGTACATGGACATACACCACACAATTCATACAATAATGTGACAGTACCTGGACATACATCACACAATTCATACAAAATGTGACAGTACATGGACATACACCATCACAATTCATACAATGTGACGTACATGGACATCACCATACAATTCATACAATAATGTGACAGTACTGGCACATACATCATACAATTCATACAATAATGTGACTGTACTGGACATACATCATACAATTCATACAATAATGTGACAGTACCTGGACATACACCATACAATTCATACAATAAATGTGACAGTACATGGACATACATCATACAATTCATACAATAATGTGACAGTACCTGGACATACATCATAACAATTCATACAATAATCATATGGACAGTACCTGGACATACACATACAATTCATACAATAATGTGACAGTTACATGGACATACACCATACAATTCATACAATAATGTGACAGTACCTGGACATACACCATACAATTCATACAATATGTGACAGTACATGGACATACATCATACAATTCATACATATGTGACAGTACATGGACATACATCATACAATTCATACATAATGTGACAGTACCCTGGACATACATCATACAATTCATACAATAATGTGACAGTACATGGACATACATCATACAATTCATACAATAATGTGACAGTACCTGGACATACACCATACATTCATACAATAATGTGACAGTACATGGACATACACCATACAATTCATACAATAATGTGACAGTACATGGACATACATCATACAATTCATACAATAATGTGACAGTACTGGACATACATCATACAATTCATACAATAATGTGACAGTACCTGGACATACATCATACAATTCATACAATAATGTGACAGTACTGACATACATCACATATCAATAATGTGACAGTACTGACATACACTACAATTCATACAATAATGTGACAGTACATGGACATACACCATAATTCATACAATAATGTGACAGTACCATGACATACACACACAATTCATACAATAATGTGACAGTACCTGGACATACATCATACAATTCATACAATAATGTGACAGTACCTGGACATACATCATACAATTCATACAATAATGTGACAGTACATGGACATACACATACAATTCATACAATAATGTGACAGTACATGGACATACACCATACAATTCATACAATAATGTGACAGTACATGGACATACACCACACAATTCATACAATAATGTGACAGTACATGGACATACACCAACAATTCATACAATAATGTGACAGTACTGGACATACACCATACAATTCATACAATAATGTGATTACTGACATACATCACACAATTCATACAATAATGTGACAGTACCTGGACATACACCACACAATTCATACAATAATGTGACAGTACCTGGACATACACACACAATTCATACAATAATGTGACAGTACTGGACATACACCACACAATTCATACAATAATGTGACAGTACATGGACATACACCACACAATTCATACAATAATGTGACAGTACCTGGACATACATCACACAATTCATACAATAATGTGACAGTACATGGGCATACATCACACAATTCATACAATAATGTGACAGTACCTGGACATACACCATACAATTCGTACAACAATGTGACAGTACCTGGACATACACCATACAATTCATACAATAATGTGACAGTACCTGGCACAACACCATACAATTCATACAATAATGTGACAGTACATGGACATACACCACACAATTCATACAATTTTACCTATCATACCATAAATGCAAAACACAAAACAGCAATAACATTGCCGTCTCTCAGTAGTGACTGTATGCTGATCAATACCTGAACACATATCATACAATTCACACAATGCTCTGTATCATACCATTTAACACAAAACATACTTAAAACAAAACGACAATGACATTACCGTTTGTCAGTTGTGACTGAACACTGTAAACACTGATTGCAAAACAGGACACTGTAAACACAGGACACTGTAAACACTGGACACTGTAAACACTGGACATTGTAAACACTAAATACAAACACAGGACACTGTAAAACACAGGACACTGTAAACACAGGACACTGTAAACACTGGACACTGTAAACACTGGACACTGTAAACACTGGACACTGTAAACACTAAATACAAAACACAGGACACTGTAAACACAGGACACTGTAAACAACTGGACACTGTAAACACTGGACACTGTAAACACTGGACACTATAAACACTGGACACTGTAAACACAGGACATTGTAAACACTGAATACAAACACAGGACACTGTAAACACTGGACACTGTAAACACTGGACACTGTAAACACAGGACACTGTAAACACAGGACACTGTAAACACTGGACACTGTAAACACTGGACACTGTAAACACATGACATTGTAAACACTGAATACAAACACAGGACACTGTAAACACAGGACACTGTAAACACAGGACATTGTAAACACTGAATACAAACACAGGACACTGTAAACACTGGACACTGTAAACACAGGACATTGTAAACACTGAATACAAACACAGGACACTGTAAACACGTAAACACAGGACACTGTAAACACAGGACATTGCAAACACAGGACACTGTAAACACAGGACACTGTAAACACAGCTCAATGTAAATAATCACACCAGTCACCTTGAAAATGGTCAGGTCACTGTAAACACTCAGTACTGTAAATGCTGTAAATATTTACACCACTCACCTTGGAAATGGTCAGGTCACTGTAAAACACTGGACACTGTAAACACTGTAAATAGTTACACCGCTCACCTTGGAAATGGTCAGTGCCAAGCTCCAGTTGTGATGAATGGAGTCCAGGCCCACATCGCCATGGCGACTGATATTGGGGTGGAAGATCTTGGTGATGAAGCGTACTTTAGGTGGTCGCATGGGGTAACTGCACACACATGACACCAAGAAACTATCATCACTGTTAACATGTTCATAGGCACACTATGGACGATCGCACAGGTAACCTGATCACAGTATGTAGTTGACAGGTGTTTCACGCACACACACATACATCCTGAAATTATCATCACTGTTAAGATATTAACTCTTAGTCTCATATAGTGAGCTTCCTGTTTCACTGTCCAGTTCATAGAAGAATCTGGCAAAAATGGGCTGGAAATGGGTAGGTCCCTTTTATATGTGATAACTTATTTACTACTGGGCAGATTATCATGAAACTTTGGGATAATGTGGGTATTTGATTGTTGTGCATGTTGAATATTTTGTTTTGTACATTGGTGTCATATTTCAGTGTCATGTGACTGTTTTACCTGCGATTTTTACCTAATTTCAGGTATATCAAATAAAATAATAAAAACAACAACTGTGAGAGTGGTGTTTGCTTTTATATTGGTACAATAGACAGCAGAAATGACCAAACAAACAGAAATCATGCATTTTCACTGACCATGATACTGTGCTGGACAGGTGAGTAATGCTCCAATTATGTCACAATTTTCAAAACACATCACTGATGGCCACAGAACAGGAAATAATCCAATGCACAACTGTCTGAATAAAAGTCACACAGTCACTTCAATTGAAGAATATTGAGTTCACTGTACACTACACTGCTTATATTATAGCACTAGACTACTTTGTTCTTCTTTTTTTGTCACACATTATGTAATAATTACAGGAAACACAGGTAAGCTACATAAGAAAAAAAGACTTAGAAAAAAAAACCACTGACACAGCCTGGGGAAAATAACTGAACTACTGCTGATATTTGTGAAACTGAGCAAAACAGCCTCTGTCCTTGCACAATGCAACACTACAACGCTTGCACTCCCAAGACGTCTGGATCTTGTTTCCTGCAGGCGTACGTTCAGGGCCTTTTGCGCAGAGGACGCAGTTCCAAAGACCCCGCTTGGTTTCTATTTTGGTGGCTGCATGGATGGTGGGTGACTTGATGACTGGTTCTTGTGGAAATACAGGGGCATGTCTCTTTCTGGAGCTGAAGCCATTGGTCAGTCCCCTGGCGACCTGCAGCTGGAACAGCTTGTGAGACAGTGGTTTGGGGCGTGGTCCACCTGGTGCCTCCTTGTGCAGAATGTAGGCGTTGATCATAGTGACATCGCAGAAAAACCAGAACACATACTTCCACCATTTGTTGGCCCTGGCAGCAATCCCATAGTATGATCTCAACTGGTCATTCTTATCCACAGCATTGTAGTTTTCGCTGTATTCCTGGATAGCTATGGGCTTCAGGTACGTTGTGTCTGGTTGTCCGCGACGCCCCTTCCGGGTCCGCTGGATGTTGCCAGTTCTGTTGGCAGTGGACAGAACATTCACTTGCCTTTTCTTGTCAACCCAGCTGACAGCCAGCAGTTTTCCCTTCTTCATCTTCTGCATTTCACCACTTCTTGTCAGTCTGGTCCTCTTCACAGCATCTGGTAAACCACGCCGATTCAAACGCACTGTCCCACAAGAGTATGTTTTTTTTCTGAGCAGTGTTTCTATCAAGCCAACAGATGTGAAGTAATTATCAAAATATATGTGGTGGTGTTTTTTGTAGTATGGCTGGACAAGGTTGGTGACTACTCTGGTGCCAAGAGGAAGATTTTCTTCAACCCTACACTCTTTTCCTGTGTAAACATTGAAGTCAACCAGGTAAAAAGACTCGCAGTCAGCAAGTGCCCATGCCTTGATCCCCCACCTGGTTGGTTTTGATGGCACATATTGAAGAAATGAGCACCTTCCTTTGAATTTCACCATGGCCTCATCCACTGCCATGTTTTTGTGGGGCTTGTAGTGTTCTACAAATTTTTTTTTTGCATTTTCTATGACGGGTCGCACCTTGTGCAGTTTGTCATGATGTGGGCTGGTCCTTGGAGGATTTGTGGTCGAATCATTCAGGTGGAAATATTTTGTTATTTCTTCATATCTGTTGACTGTCATTATTTTTGCAACGGACTGTTGGCGAAGTTCTGGCTCCCTGCTCCAATAATCTCTGTAGCTTGGCAAAGTAATAATCCCCATATAAAATAAAATTCCGAGATATGCTCTCAGCTCTTCCGCAGTCACAGGTGTGAAATTTTGGGCGCCCTGTTGTTCCGCGTACAAGTTGGTTTGTTCGACGAAACTTTCGAACAGTGACATCGGAAATAACTGGTAAAAGTAATCTACAGGCTGTGCAGTGAATGGTAAAGGTTTTGTAGGCCCGGTTCTTGCATGGAATTCAGTAATTTCGTGATCTTCCACATCGTCAGTCCAGTCGTCGTCGTCCAAAACGGCGGCGTCAGACGATGATGAAACATCGGAAAGTTCGGCGTCGCTGAAGTCGGACAGATCGCTCGTGTGTACTGATGACAATGATACATCACTTTGGCAATCAATTCCAAGCCCTGCATCATCACCATCAACTCTTTCTGCATCTGTACGCGCAGAAAAACCGCTGAAGACCGAGTCACTATCGGAATCGCTGAACGCCATTTTCGGTAAAACCTGATCGCAAAAATTTCAACAAAAATCGATCAAAAACTTCTGAAACTCGCATCAAAACAACTCTCCCGCGCAGGAAACGGAAGATGAATGAATGACACGCTTTCTACTGCGCATGTGTGACCGGGATTGGCCTGGTTTTCAACCAATCAGACTTTAAAGTGAGGTGTATGACGCACCGCGTTTTCAAGCGGTTTATGAATGGTGGACAGGTGCGGTTTCGAGCGGTACATGAGACTAAGAGTTAATAGGCACGCTATGGACGATTGCACAGGTAACCCGATCACAGTATGTAGTTGACAGGTGTTTCACTCACACACACATTCACCCTGAAACTATCCATCACTGTTACCATGTTCATAGGCACGCTATGGATGATCGCACAAGTAACCCGATCACAGTACGTAGCTGACAGATGTTTCACTCACACACACATACACCCTGACACTATCATCACTGTTAAGATGTTCACAGGCACACTATGGACAATCGCACAGGTAACCCGATCACAGTAGGTAGTT
Organism: Monoplex corrugatus; assembly: GCA_030674185.1. NCBI lineage: Eukaryota > Metazoa > Mollusca > Gastropoda > Littorinimorpha > Ranellidae > Monoplex > Monoplex corrugatus. The sequence continues at coordinate 58,246,548 of JAPXFY010000014.1, read as the reverse complement.
GACAGGTGTTTCACTCACACACATATACACCCTGAAATAATCCATTATTGTTAAGATGTTCATAGGCATGCTATGGACAGAAACATACCTGTGAAGTACCAGTAACGACTGCCCTAAGGACAATAGAGAAATGACCAAAACATACCTGTGAAGTACCTGTAAGGACTGCCCTAAGGACAATAGAGAAATGACCAAAACATACCTGTGAAGTACCAGTAACGACTGCCCTAAGGACAATAGAGAAATGACCAAAACATACCTGTGAAGTACCAGTAACGACTGCCCTAAGGACAATAGAGAAATGACCAAAACATACCTGTGAAGTACCTGTAAGGACTGCCCTAAGGACAATAGAGAAATGACCAAAACATACCTGTGAAGTACCAGTAAGGACTGCCCTAAGGACAATAGAGAAATGACCAAAACATACCTGTGAAGTACCAGTAAGGACTGCCCTAAGGACAATAGAGAAATGACCAAAACATACCTGTGAAGTACAGTAAGGACTGCCCTAAGGACAATAGAGAAATGACAGAAACATACCTGTGAAGTACCAGTAAGGACTGCCCTAAGGACAATAGAGAAATGACCAAAACATACCTGTGAAGTACCAGTAAGGACTGCCCTAAGGACAATAGAGAAATGACCAAAACATACCTGTGAAGTACCAATAAGGACTGCCCTAAGGACAATAGAGAAATGACAAAAACATGCCTGTGAAGTACCAGTAAGGACTGCCCTAAGGACTGCCCTAAGGACTGCCCTAAGGACTGCCCTAAGGACAACAGAGAAATGACAGAAACATACCTGTGAAGTACCTGTAAGGATTGCCCTAAGGACTGCCCTAAGGACAATAGAGAAATGACAGAAACATACCTGTGAAGTACCTGTAAGGATTGCCCTAAGGACTGCCCTAAGGACAATAGAGAAATGACCAAAACATACCTGTGAAGTACCTGTAAGGACTGCCCTAAGGACTGCCCTAAGGACAATAGAGAAATGACCAAAACATACCTGTGAAGTACCTGTAAGGATTGCCCTAAGGATTGCCCTAAGGACTGCCCTAAGGACAATAGAGAAATGACCAAAACATACCTGTGAAGTACCTGTAAGGACTGCCCTAAGGATTGCCCTAAGGACTGCCCTAAGGACAACAGAGAAATGACAGAAACATACCTGTGAAGTACCTGTAAGGACTGCCCTAAGGATTGCCCTAAGGACTGCCCTAAGGACAACAGAGAAATGACAGAAACATACCTGTGAAGTACCTGTAAGGACTGCCCTAAGGATTGCCCTAAGGACTGCCCTAAGGACAACAGAGAAATGACAGAAACATACCTGTGAAGTACCTGTAAGGACTGCCCTAAGGATTGCCCTAAGGACTGCCCTAAGGACAACAGAGAAATGACAGAAACATACCTGTGAAGTACCTGTAAGGACTGCCCTAAGGACTGCCCTAAGGACTGCCCTAAGGACAACAGAGAAATGACAGAAACATATCTGTGAAGTACCAGTAACGACTGCCCTAAGGACTGCCCTAAGGACTGCCCTAAGGACAGAGAAATGACAGAAACATACCTGTGAAGTACCTGTAAGGACTGCCCTAAGGATTGCCCTAAGGACAACAGAGAAATGACAGAAACATATCTGTGAAGTACCTGTAACGACTGCCCTAAGGACTGCCCTAAGGACAACAGAGAAATGACCAAAACATACCTGTGAAGTACCTGTAAGGACTGCCCTAAGGACTGCCCTAAGGACAACAGAGAAATGACAGAAACATATCTGTGAAGTACCTGTAACGACTGCCCTAAGGACAACAGAAACAAACATACCTGTGAGGTATCTGCAGGTACAAAAGAAACAGCCCCCCCTCGTAAGGACTTCCCTGGGGACCGGTGATGGAGGCCTGCCAGTGACAGCAGTGACGGTCCAGGGGTGTGGCCTGGATCCCCTCAGGGGGATCCGACTTCAGAGTCTTCAGCTCACTGCGCAGACGTCGGTGTCTCCACGAGTTTTCTTCTATGGGAGGTGTGCTCTGCAATTATTATAGCGTGTACTAATGAACATAGGTACACAAATACAATCATGTTGTGAATAGTGTGTATAAAAG
>JAPXFY010000014.1:58174435-58239435 GCA_030674185.1 Monoplex corrugatus | reverse complement strand
ATAGACGCCATACCACAAGATAGTTTACCCAAGTTTAATTATAAAAACGCTGACTGGATCAGTTTTAAGGCAATCCTTGAAAAGACAAGAACAGATCTATCTGAAGCAATGAACATAAACGAAACGTACGAAGTTTTCTGTAACTCACTCTTAAGGGCTGCTAACATTTCAATTCCAAAACTTACAGTGTCAAAAATAGGAAAACATCATGGAAATGTCTGGTGGAATGAGGACTGTCAAAAGGCAGTGAACGAAAAGAAAGAAAAATACAAAATTTATTTCGCAAACAGGTCACCTGAAAATCATACAGCGATGAAAAGTGCCAACATTAAGTGTAACAGAATCATAGAGCAAGCCAAAGAACAACACTGGACATCTTTTTGTAAATGTGAAATAAATAACCACAAAGACACGATAAAGATTTGGGAAAAACTAAAATTAATGAAAAACGGGATTAAGTTGCCATCAATTCCAGTAAAGCTAGAAAATAACCCTATTCCTAGCTCATTGGAAAAAGCAGAAGCTTTTGCAGACGTGTTTGCTGAGGCCTGTCGTGTAGAAGGACTCCCTGTCTCTAATAGAATTTATAGGGAACGAGATGAAAAGAAAGATGTATATAAGGATCCTGCCTCTGACAATACTCACTACATAAATGCATCACTCACACTTCAAGAATTAAAAGATGCCATTCAGTCCCTTCCAAGTAAAAAAACGTCAGTTGGACTAGATGCAATTTCCAATGAGATGCTGAAAAATTTACCAGACAATTTTATAATAATAATAATAAAGAGCATTTATATAGCGCCTAATCTGATGAAAACAAGAGCCCTAAGCGCTTACAGGTATCACGCAGACACAACCAAACACACACACACACACACACACACACACACACACACACACACACACACACACACACACGCACACACACACCAGCCGACATTCAAGGCTCAAAAGACAACAAGGGGGGGATTTGGGGAAGTTAGGTGGTAGAGTCTTTATAAGTATCATGAGAGGGACTGGAAGAGATGGGTTTTCAGAGAGGACTTGAAAGAAGTGAGAGTTGCAGAGTGGCGAACAGAGACAGGGAGCTGATTCCAGATTACAGGGGCCTGATAGGAAAAGGAGCGTTGACCATAAGTTTTAGTGCGACAGAATGGTATGCGGAAGGTACGAGTATCAGCCGAGGAACGAAGTTGACGAGAGGGGGTGTACAGATGGAGGAGGTCAGAGATGTAAGGGGGTGCAAGACCGTTGAGAGACTTAAAACATAACAAAGCAATCTTGTAGCGAATTCTCTTTTCAACAGGTAACCAGTGAAGAGATTTGAGAAGAGGAGTGACATGAGAGGAACGAGATTTTCTGAAGATGAGCCTAGCAGCATTGTTTTGGACTTTTTGAAGCTTTTGAATGAGAGAGAAAGGACAGCCTGAGAGGAGGGAGTTGCAGTAGTCGAGACGAGAGAGAACAAAGGCACAGAGGAGAGTTTTGGTGGCTTCGACAGAGAGGATATTGCGAATAGAAGAAATTCTGCGTATCTCAAGATAGCATAATCTGCAAACATTCTGGACGTGTTTTTCAAAGGACAGGGTGTTATCAAGAGTGACTCCAAGATTGCGGACAGTGGAAGATAGTGGAATGTCAGATCCAAGCAGAGAGACAGACAGAGGAAGGGAAGAACACTTAGCCAATGTGGTGGTAGAGATAAGGCTAAGTTCAGTTTTAATGGGGTTGAGTTGAAGTTTGTTTACAGTCATCCAGGAGTGAACATCAGAAATGCAGCCTTGGGTTTGTCTGATTATAGAGGGCAGTTGTGGGAGGGAACCAGAAGTATAGAGTTGGTTGTCATCAGAAAAGCTATGATGGGACATAGAGTGAAGTCGCATAATTTCAGAGAGGGGTTGTGTGTACAGCACAAATAGGATGGGACCTAAAACAGAGCCTTGGGGCACACCAAACTGGACGGTAGCGGGTGCAGAGGATGAACAACAGACAGAGACTGTTTGAGTGCGATTGGAAAGGTAGGACTGGAACCAAGACAGAGCGATGTCAGAGATACCAAACACTTTATGGAGACGTGTGAGCATGATAGAATGGTCGATGGTGTCGAATGCAGCCGAGAGATCAAGGAGAGATAGAAGAGAGATTTGATTTTGATCAAGAGCAGTCAGAATATCATTTGCAATTTTTACAAGAGCAGTTTCAGGGCTGTGTCCAGTGCGATAAGCCGACTGATAAGGGTAAGAGAGGTTGTTGGCGGTGATATGATCAGAGATCTGTGCGAGAACAATTTTTTCAAGGACTTTGGATAAGAAAGGTAGGTTGGAAACAGGTCGATAGTTTTTGAGGTTATTGGGGTCAAGACTAGGTTTCTTTAAAAGAGGTCTGACCAGGGCAGATTTGAAGGAAAAGGGAAAGATACCAGATGACAGGGAATTGTTGATGACAGTTGTGAAGTGAGGGAGCAAAGTATCTAGGCAGTGTGTTAAGATAGATGCTGGAAGAGGATCAAGCTCACAGGTCTTGATGTCAGAATGGCGGATTACATTGCGGATAGTAGTTTCAGAAGCAGGCTGAAAAGAAATAAGTGGTGTGCCTTGAAACAGAGGGTCGGGAATAGGAGGTTGAGAGATGGGCTGGGAGTCAAGACTGGAACGGATGGACCTAATTTTATCAATGAAAAAATCTGAAAAATGTTGTGCTAGACGGGCAGGGGGAAAGCATGATGGGAGAGGAGATTTATCTGATTTGCCAAGGAGGGTATTAGTAACGGAATATAGCTGTTTTGATGTAGAGCATGCAATAATTTTCGCATCTTGCTACATGACATATTTCAAAAATGCTGGAATAGTGGGAAAATGCCTAACAACTGGAAAGAAACAATAGTGGTTCCTGTATTAAAACCAGGTAAATGTAATACCGATTTGAAAAACTACAGGCCAATTGCATTAACATCACATGTATGTAAACTAATGGAGAAAATAATCTTAAAGAGACTGATGCACTATTGTGAAAAGAATAAAATAATACCAGTAAATCAGGCAGGATTTCGAAAAGGCAGGTCACCAGTGGAAATCCTAACAAAGCTAACTACTAATATAAAACAACAATTTGCAAGACGTCAATGTGTTTTAGCTACATTTTTTGATATAACGAAAGCATACGATCAAGTGTGGCACTCCCGATTGTTATTCAAATTTAAAAGTATTGGGCTGACAGGTCACATTTTTGGCTATGTTAAGTGTTTCTTAGAAAACAGAGTATTTCAAACGAGGATTGAAAATGTATATTCCACGAAACGAATTCTTCAAATGGGTATCCCTCAGGGATCCGTTATAGCTCCCCTTCTTTTCATGATATTAATGCATGACTTACCCAGTAAAGTATCTAAGCATGTAGTTTTAGCTCAATATGCTGACGATTTATGCATGTGGATGCAGGTAAATATGAAAAAGAAAACTCCTTTGCGCTGTATCAATTATACACGCAAATGCTACCAATTAGAACTTGATAAAATAGCGCGATACATGGTAGAAAATGGGTTACATCTATCCCTGGAAAAAACAAAAATAGTTTTATTTAATAATGGAGCTAACCCAGTAAATATTCCCACTTTCAAACTGGGAGATACTCTTCTTCAGTTTAACGAGTCGATTAAATTCTTAGGAGTTTTCCTTACAGCAAAATTATCTTGGAATCAGCATATTGAATACTTATTAACCAAAGCTCAAAAAAGTTTAAATTTATTAAAAATAGTTCGCAAACAGACATGGGGTCAAGATTCATCAACACTTGTTCATCTTTGTAAATCGCTTGTTAGATCTAAATTAACCTATGCTCAAGAAATCTTCTTCAGTGCACCGAAACACTTACTAAAAAAACTGCAGAGCATAGATTGTAAAGGTTTCAAACTTGCACTGGGTCTTCCAATGCATGCTTCCTGTCTTCGGACATATAATGAAATCAAACTGTTGCCACTTGATGAGCAAAGGAAAGTCGCTTCTACTAAATTTTTGTTAAGAAACACCACCGTAGAAAACATCTCAGAAACAGAAATTAAACTGAGATCAGATACTGACTTTCCAAAACGAGCTAAATCAATATCTTCACAGGTCACACTTGCAACATACACATCTGACGTCATGAAAGGCTCAGGAATTGATCTAGACGTAGATCCTGTATCTATACGACCTTCCTTTTCGCCAGTACCCAGTTGGGAACTCCAAAGAGCACGATTTGACGTACACCACACTAATTTAAAAAAAGGAGACAATATAAACTTACTGGCAAGTCAGGTTAAATGTCATATAGACGACGTATATTCTGATCATTTGAAAATTTACACTGATGGGTCAGTAATTGAAAGAAAAGCAGGCTCAGCATTTTTAATACCTGCTCTCAAAATTGAAAAATCTTTCTACATAGGACTTGATAAATCTATCTTTACAGCTGAACTCTTTGCAATATTAATGGCTTTAAACTTTCTGATAAGTCTTCCTAGGACAATTTTTCAGATACTTCTTTGCGTTGATTCAATATCAGTACTTCAGGCTCTTGAATTATCAAAATTACAAACAAGATCAGAAATGATTCTGGAAATAAGTCACTTGATTCATAATTTATCTTTAAGAGGCACTGATATTACTTTCTGCTGGATACCTTCTCATAGTTCTTTTAGTTATAATAATAAAGTTGACAGGGCTGCCAAACGGGGAGCTAATAACTCACTAGATTCAAACAATATCCAGCTTTCTCTCTCGTTGCACGAGAATTACACTTTAGTGGACAACTACGTCTGGAAGCAGTTCCAATTAAAACAGAAAAAGTATGATAAATGTCACATGAACTTTGAAGTTAGCAAAATACTTAAGCAGCTTCATGCCAGCAGAACTATACAGTCCCTTATGTACAGATGGAAACTTGATGCATTCAAAACAAAATATACCAATAACATAGTGTGTCTGTGTGGAAAGAAGATAACACATAGTCATATTCTTTCTTGCGTTAGGGTAAAACGACATATTCCAACACTATCTGTGAGTACAGTTTCTGACATATTTGCCTCATCATCATTACTGTATGAATTTTTTGTTAGCCTGTCAAAAAGTCCTATAGCGAATTACCTTTAAAATGTTATTTGACTTGTTCATTGTTGTGGTTAGTCAATTATTAGTTTTACTTTTTATTCATTTCTTCCGGATATTTACTAATTTTGTTTGTTAGTTTGTTTGTTTAAATCGATAATTATGGTAACATTATTTGTTAGTTTTACCTTCCCTTCTTCAAAACAGTTATTTTCTGGATCATCTTTTCTCAAATTCAAAATTAACAATTTTCAAATATCCTCTTCACTCCTCCTCTATCACTCCCCTCCCCCCCCCCCCCTTTTTTTTTTTTTTTTTTTTTTTTTTTTTGTCTAAAATCACTTTAGTGAATAGACATTAAATCAAAGACCACCACCACACACACACACACACACACACACACACACACACACACACACACACACACACACACACACACACACACACACACACACACACACACAAGCTAACCTTCAGGTGGCAAAGAATCGACCAGTCCCTCAGGCACCTGGTCACGTTCACGAGGTAAGGTCAGATTGCCGATCCTTTCGGCCAAGCGGTCAGTCTTGTGTACCACCTGTTTGGCCACACGGTTGGCAGCGTCAGCATCACTGCTGGGGTAAAAGTCGGCTTCAGCGATGGGCTCTTCATTGCCCGAATCATCAGAGTCAGCTTTCTGAAAGAAGAAGAACTGCACTGTCAGTGTGATGACAACTTCTCTAGAATACTTGCATCTTTTCAGTAAATGAAAATTTGATATTTCTAATACTGACTTTTGAAAATGAAAAGACTTGTTAAAAATTCATACACATGTTTGTTTGCTTTTGAAACAAGTGAAGATTTAATCATCCTACTTTCCCTATTACTACGCCAGCAGGATTTTCTTCACCTGTATCAGATACTAGCCTTTAACTCCCAGTGACCAAAATTCCAATGTCAATTTTGTGCTGTTTTAATTGTCCATGGTAAGTCTTCTGTTCTTATTTATTTCAAGCAAGATGTTCAATGTTAATGACACACTTACTTACCCTGTAAAAAGTTTGATGGTAACATTTTCATATGTCATTTTCAAAAGTGAAATTAAAAAAATTCATCTTCCATCCACAATAAGAAGTATACCATGTTCATGTTCACATTCATATTCATTTCTTTGGTCACAATGGAAATAACATGTGAAACTCAGATTGCTCTCCCCTATGAGAGCACGCTGCTGCAGAACCACCCCCTTTTTTTTTTTCTTTTTTTAATTTTTTTATCATGACTTCAGACAGAAAGGCAAGAAGGAATACTGGCCTTCAAAGGGAGGGAGAGGGACGTAGAAAATGAACTTATCTCTCCAAAATTTTATACCAAGGCAGCCGGGCATATGCCCTGCTCTTCACAATTTTCAACTGCCATGAAATTTTCAGCATGCACAGACCATAAGGCATTCGAGTCCAACTCATTTTTGTCCCCTTCTGAATGACTAGATGTTCAGTTCGATTTTCCTATCAAACTGCAGAGAAAAGTCAAGGCCTCAACAGGAAACGAACCTCGAAATCTTGCGTTTTTAGTTATTGGAAGGTAAATGTCTGAACAATTCTGCTGCTCTTATCCTAGGAATGTACATGTATGGCAAAACTACAATTCTGTGTCTTCCATCTACTGTATGAAGTATGCAGTGTTCTATCCACAGTAAGAAGTATGCAGTGTTCTATCCACAGTAAGAAGTATGCAGTGTTCTATCCACAGTAAGAAGTATGCAGTGTTCTATCCACAGCAAGAAGTATGCCATGTTCTATCCACAGCAAGAAGTATGCCATGTTCTATCCACAGTAAGAAGTATGCAGTGTTCTATCCACAGTAAGAAGTATGCAGTGTTCTATCCACAGCAAGATGTATGCCATGCTCTATCCACAGTAAAAAAAGTATGCAGTGTTCTATCCACAGCAAGAAGTATGCCATGTTCTATCCACAGTAAGAAGTATGCAATATTCTATCCACAGCAAGAAGTATGCCATTTCTATCCACATTAAGAAGTATGTCATGTTCCATCCACAGTAAGAAGTATGCAATATTCTATCCACAGCAAGAAGTATGCCATGTTCTATCCACAGTAAGAAGTATGCAATATTCTATCCACAGCAAGAAGTATGCCATGTTCTATCCACAGTAAGAAGTATGCAATATTCTATCCACAGCAAGAAGTATGCAATGTTCTATCCAAAGTAAGAAGTATGCAATGTTCTATCCACAATAAGAAGTATGCAATGTTCTATCCAAAGTAAGAAGTATGCCATGTTCTATCCACAGTAAGAAGTATGCCATGTTCTATCCACAGTAAGAAGTATGCAATGTTCTATCCAAAGTAAGAAGTATGCCATGTTCTATCCACAGTAAGAAGTATGCAATATTCTATCCACAGTAAGAAGTATGCAATGTTCTATCCACAGTAAGAAGTATGCAATATTCTATCCACAGTAAGAAGTATGCAATGTTCTATCCACAGTAAGAAGTATGCCATGTTCTATCCAAAGTAAGAAGTATGCAATATTCTAGCCACAGTAAGAAATATGCCATGTTCTATCCACAGTAAGAAATATGCAATGTTCTATCCACAGTAAGAAGTATGCAATGTTCTATCCACAGTAAGAAGTATGCCATGTTCTATCCACAGTAAGAAGTATGCCATGTTCTATCCACAGTAAGAAGTATGCAATGTTCTATCCACAGTAAGAAGTATGCAATATTCTATGCACAGTAAGAAGTATGCCATGTTCTATGCACAGTAAGAAGTATCCCATGTTCTATCCACAGTAAGAAGTATGCAATGTTCTATCCACAGTAAGAAGTATGCCATGTTCTATCCACAGTAAGAAGTATGCCATGTTCTATCCACAGTAAGAAGTATGCCATGTTCTATCCACAGTAAGAAGTATGGCATGTATCTAGCTACAGTAAAAAGTATGGCATGTATCTAGCCACAGTAAGAAGTATGCCATGTATCTAGCAACAGTAAGAAGTATGCCATGTTCTATCCACAGTAAGAAATATGCAGTGTTCTATCCACAGTAAGAAATATGCCATGTTCTATCCACAGTAAGAAGTATGCCATGTTCTATCCACAGTAAGAAGTATGGCATGTATCTAGCCACAGTAAGAAGTATACCATGTATCTAGCCACAGTAAGAAATATGTCATGTTCTATCCACAGTAAGAAATATGTCATGTTCTATCCACAGTAAGAAGTATGCAATGTTCTATCCACAGTAAGAAGTATGCCATGTTCTATCCACAGTAAGAAGTATGCCATGTTCTATCCACAGTAAGAAGTATGCAATGTTCTATCCACAGTAAGAAGTATGCAATGTTCTATGCACAGTAAGAAGTATGCCATGTTCTATGCACAGTAAGAAGTATGCCATGTTCTATCCACAGTAAGACGTATGCAATGTTCTATCCACAGTAAGAAGTATGCCATGTTCTATGCACAGGAAGAAGTATGCCATGTTCTATGCACAGTAGTAAGTATGCAATGTTCCATCCACAGTAAGAAGTATGCAGTGTTCTATGCACAGTATGAAGCACGTAATGTTCTATCCACAGTAAGAAGTATGCCATTTTCTATGCACAGTAAGAAGTATGCCATGTTCTATGCACAGTAAGAAATATGCCATGTTCTATGCACAGTAGTAAGTATGCAATGTTCTATCCACAGTAAGAAGTATGCAGTGTTCTATGCACAGTATGAAGCACGTAATGTTCTATCCACAGTAAGAAGTATGCCATGTTCTATGCACAGTAGTAAGTATGCAATGTTCTATCCACAGTAAGAAGTATGCAATGTTCTATCCACAGTAAGAAGTATGCAATGTTCTATCCACAGTATGAAGTATGCAATGTTCTATCCAAAGAAAGAAGTATGCCATGTATCTAGCCACAGTAAGAAGTATGCAACGTTCATGGGAAAACTACAATTTTGCATCTACATCTACTGTAGGAAAATTGAGAGCTGGCACTGCGAGGGTTAACAGGATATAAATCATATATAAATGCTGGCTCATTCATTCACATTTAAAACAAAAATTAAAAGAATGAAACACACACTTCAAGATGGTGGTGTTTTTAAATTTGTGCTCACAGAAAACATACACAAACACACATACATACACAAACATACACACACACACAAACATGCAAACATACACACACACAGAGAGAAACACACATACGCGTATCTCTGTACGCACCTGCCCCTCCCCATCTTCCTTTTTAATGTCCACAGAAAACAGGAGCACACACACACACACACACACACACACACACTCACACACACACACACACACACACACACACACACACACATACACACAAACACACACACAACACACACACACACACACACACACACACACACACACACACACACACACACACACACACACACACACACACCTCTGTAAAAACCTCACCCTCCCATACTCCTTGTTAAATCAAATGTCTACAGAAAACAGGAACACACACACACACACACACACACACACACACAACAACACACACACACACACACAACACACACACACACACACACACAACAACGCACACGCACACTACACACACACACACACACACACACACACACACACACACACACACACACACACACACACACACCTCTGTATACACCATATGATATCCTCCCCATCCTCCTTGTTAAATGTCCATGGAAACAACACACACACACACACACACCTCTGTATACATCTCACCCTCCCCATCCTCCTTGTTAATGTCCATGGAAAAACACACACACACACACACACACACACACACACACACACACACACACATACACACACACACACACGCACACACACACACACACACACACACACACACACACACAACACACAGTGACACACACACACACATACACACACACACATACATGCACACACATACACACACACACACAAACTTACTGGCAAGTCAGGTTAAATGTCATATAAACGACGTATATTCTGATCATTTGAAAATTTACACTGATGGGTCAGTAATTGAAAGAAAAGCAGGCTCAGCGTTTTTAATACCTGCTCTCAAAATTGAAAAATCTTTCTACATAGGACTTGATAAATCTATCTTTACAGCTGAACTCTTTGCAATATTAATGGCTTTAAACTTTCTGATAAGTCTTCCTAGGACAATTTTTCAGATACTTCTTTGCGTTGATTCAAAATCAGTACTTCAGGCTCTTGAATTATCAAAATTACAAACAAGATCAGAAATGATTCTGGAAATAAGTCACTTGATTCATAATTTATCTTTAAGAGGCACTGATATTACTTTCTGCTGGATACCTTCTCATAGTTCTTTTAGTTATAATAATAAAGTTGACAGGGCTGCCAAACGGGGAGCTAATAACTCACCAGATTCAAACAATATCCAGCTTTCTCTCTCGTTGCACGAGAATTACACTTTAGTGGACAACTACGTCTGGAAGCAGTTCCAATTAAAACAGAAAAAGTATGATAAATGTCACATGAACTTTGAAGTTAGCAAAATACTTAAGCAGCTTCATGCCAGCAGAACTATACAGTCCCTTATGTACAGATGGAAACTTGATGCATTCAAAACAAAATATACCAATAACATAGTGTGTCTGTGTGGAAAGAAGATAACACATAGTCATATTCTTTCTTGCGTTAGGGTAAAACGACATATTCCAACACTATCTGTGAGTACAGTTTCTGACATATTTGCCTCATCATCATTACTGTATGAATTTTTTGTTAGCCTGTCAAAAAGTCCTATAGCGAATTACCTTTAAAATGTTATTTGACTTGTTCATTGTTGTGGTTAGTCAATTATTAGTTTTACTTTTTATTCATTTCTTCCGGATATTTACTAATTTTGTTTGTCAGTTTGTTTGTTTAAATCGATAATTATGGTAACATTATTTGTTAGTTTTACCTTCCCCTCTTCAAAACAGTTGTTTTCTGGATCATCTTTTCTCAAATTCAAAATTGACAGTTTTCAAATATCTTCTTCACTCCTCCTCTATCACTCCCCCCCCCCCCCCCCCCCCCCCTTTTTTTTTTTTTTTTTTTTTTTTTTTGTCTAAAATCACTTTAGTGAATAGACATTAAATCAAAGACCACCACACACACACACACATGCACACATACACAACACACACACACACACACACATACACACATACACACACACACACATGCACACTCACTCACACACACACACACACACACACACACACACACACCTCTGTATACACCTCTCCTTCCCCATCTTCCTTGTTAATGTCCACGGAAAACAGGAACAGATGACATGTGCTGCACACAGGCTGACCATAATTGTTGCCATAGAAACCACAGCACATCATACAGCCCGCATACTGAAACAAAGTTAACATCACATTAGTACACTTGATAATAAATAATAATAATAAAATAATGATAATGATGATAAAAATAATAATAATTAATGAGAAAAAAAGGGCCTGGGCCTGTGTTGACATGTCTATTGATCAATCCACGGCATGTGAACTAGACTTGTGCTCATCGTGTCTATCAATGTGATATGTGGGCAGGGTCTGCGTTCATTCTATCAATACATCAAACATGGGCAAGGCCTGTGTTCATTCTGTCCATCAATACACCAAACATGGGTAAGACCCTGTGTTCATTCTATCAATACATAAAACATGGGTAAGACCCTAGGTTCATTCTATCAATACATCAAAAATGGGCAGGGCCTTTGTTCATTCTATCAATACACCAAACATGGGCAGACCCTGTGTTCATTCTGTCTATCAATGCATCAAACATGGGCAGGGCCTTTGTTCATTCTATCAATACACCAAACGTGGGCAGACTCTGTGTTCATTCTCTCTATCAATACACCAAACATGGGCAGGGCCTGTGTTCATTCTGTCTATCAATACACCAAACATGGAAAGGGCCTGTGTCCATTCTGTCTATCAAAACACCAAACATCGGCAGACCCTGTGTTCATTCTGTCTATCAATACACTAAACATGGGCAGACCCTGTGTTCATTCCATCGATACAGCAAACATGGGCACGGTCTGTGTTCATTCTGTCTATCAGTACAGCAAACATGGGCACGGTCTGTGTTCAGTACCAGTACATCAAACATGGGAAGGGCCTCTGTTCATTCTGTCTATCAATACATCAAACATGGGCATGGTCTGTATTCATTCTGTCCATCAATATACCAAACATGGGCAGACCCTGTGTTCATTCTATCAATACATCAAACATGGGAAGGGCCTGTGTTCATTCTATCAATACACCAAACATGAGCAGAACGTGTGTTCATTCTGTCTATCAATACACCAAACATGGGTAGACCCTGTGTTCATTCTGTCTATCAATACACCAAACATGGGCAGACCCTGTGTTCATTCTATCAATACATCAAACATGAGCAGACCCTGTGTTCATTCTGTCTATCAATACACCAAACATCGGCAGACCCTGTGTTCATTCTGTCTATCAATACACCAAACATCGGCAGACCCTGTGTTCATTCTATCAATACATCAAACATGGGCAGACCCTGTGTTCATTCTGTCTATCAATACACCAAACATCGGCAGACCCTGTGTTCATTCTATCAATACATCAAACATGGGCAGACCCTGTGTTCATTCTGTCTATCAATACACCAAACATGGAAAGGGCCTGTGTCCATTCTGTCTTTCAAAACACCAAACATCGGCAGACCCTGTGTTCATTCTGTTTATCAATACACTTTTCATGGGCAGACCCTGCGTTCATTCTATCAATACATTAAACGAGGGCAGACCCTGTGTTCATTCGGTCCATCAATACATCAAACATGGGCAGGGCCTGTGTTCATTCTGTCTAGCAATGCATCAAACCTGGGGCAGACCCTGTATTCATTCTCTCTATCAATACACCAAACATGGGCAGGGCCTTTGTTCATTCTGTCTATCAAAACACCAAACATGGGCAGACCCTGTGTTCATTCTGTCTATCAGTACATCAAACACAGAAGGGCCTGTGTTCATTCTGTCTATCAAAAACACCAACATGGGCAGACCCTGTGTTCATTCTGTCCATCAGTACATCAAACACAGAAGGGCCTCTGTTCATTCTGTCTATCAATACACTAAACATGGGCACAGTTTGTGTTCATTCTATCAATACACCAAACATGGGCAAACCCTGTGTTCATTCTGTCTATCAATACACAAAACATGAGCAGACCCTGTGTTCATTCTATCAATACATCGAACATGGGAAGGGCCTGTGTTCATTCTATCAATATACCAAACATGGGCAGAACCTGTGTTCATTCTGTCTACCAATACACCAAACATGGGTAGACCCTGTGTTCATTCTATCTATCAATACACCAAACATGGGCAGACCCTGCGTTCATTCTATCAATACATCAAATATGGGCAGACCCTATGTTCATTCTGTCTATCAATACACCAAACATGGAAAGGGCCTGTGTCCATTCTGTTTATCAAAACACCAAACATGGGTAAGACCCCAGGTTCATTCTGTCTATCAATACATCAAACATGGGCAGGGCCTTTGTTCATTCTATCAATACATCAAACATGGGAAGGGCCTGTGTTCATTCTTTCTATCAATGCATCAAACATGGGCAAACCCTGTGTTCATTCTGTCTATCAATGCATCAAACATGGGCAGGGCCTGTGTTCATTCTGTCTAGATAGATCTGTACACCAAACATGGGGAGGGCCTGTGTTCATTCTGTCTATCAATGCATCAAACATGGGTAGGGCCTGTGTTCACTATGTCTGTCAATCATTCAGCGCATGAAATGATGAAATGTTGGCAAGGCCCGAGTTCACTGTGTATATATCAATGGATCAATGTAGGCCGGGCCTAACTTTATTTAGTCCATCAGTGTGTCTAACTTAGACTCTAAGTGGGCTGAGCCAGCGTTCATTGTGTATATATATATATATCAATGCATCAGTGTTGGCAGTGAGTTAGCCTGTGTTCATTTACTGTGTTTAAGCACAACCTACATTTTTTCATAAATACTGTGGGGTGAGGTCTACATAATTGTAATGATCTGCAGAGTCCTGTGATGAACACTGTTCTCCCGTCTTCTTACACAAGGACTGATGGAGGCCTTAATGTTGATACTTGATGTGTTCTCTTGCAAAGTGCTGCACAACGTCACTACCTTCAATATTAAAATAAAGCAAAAAACAAAATAAACAAACAAATAGGCCTAAACTTACGAGTAAATATGTAACCCACAATTTCACAAGCCACGCATCTTCATGATCTTGATCGGTAGTATTCAGAACGATCAATCATCAACCCATCAAATGATCAATTTGATCGTTTCATCAAGGCTTCAGATTCATCATCATCATTAGATTATGCGTAAACCGGTGAAAATTAAGATAGAATATGATAATATGTCAAAATACCTCTGGCTTCAAAAATTCTTGAACATCTGGAATATCTGACGGAGTTTCTCTGGCCATCGCAACTAGCACTGTAGTTGTCAGCCTCAATCAATTGTTTTCTTTTCCGTCAACGTAGGAAATCTGACCTCACTCCACAGTTTTACAGAAGCGGGGAGGGGGAGAGGGATCTAGAGCTCGATACGCTTTGACACATCCGCCGGGGTGGAAAATTTTCCCGATCTCTCAGGTCAGTATGTGAGCAAATCTGTCAGTGCCCTAACCCCCCTTACGTATGTACGATGCATGATATCAAACATGCATGTTAAGTCATATCAGTGGCTAGCTTATGGAAGCATGAACACACCCAGCATGCAAGCAACGGCAAGTTTGAAAAATGGCTTTCAGCCAGTAACTTCCACCGACGATAATAGAACATTTTCAGTTGTTGTTGTTGTTGTTGTTGTTGTTCTTGTTCCTCTTGTTCTTCTTGTTGTTGTTTTTCTGTCTGTGCCTTCTTGTTCAGTACCCTCTTCTGCCTATCCTTCCTTTTTTTCCTTTATACACACACTCACGCACGCACGCGCGCGCGCTGTGAGTGTGTGTGTGTGTGTGTGTGTGTGTGTGTGTGTGTGTGTGTGTGTGTGTGTGTGATAATAGCTGATGTGACACGTCTACTGAGTTGGCTAGTGACTGTGTGCTTGTCACCTCTTGCTTTCAGCTAACGAGACTACCAGGGATGACCTTAAAAAAGCTAGGTGGAGTAATGTATTGAGATACACTGTTATCCCCAAGAAAGCAAAAGCAGGGTTGTCTCCCTACAGTGGTAAAAACAAACAGAAAGACCAAATCAAGTGGACAAACAGACCTTATAAATGAGACAATAAACTGGTCTAAAACACAAAACAGAAGCCTTTGAGGAGGGCAACACTGTAATAGAAAAAAAACACTTTTGCTAAGCAGCCTAGGTGACTCTTCTAGAGCACTCTGTAAGTGAAAATCATTTCATTTTATGTAGAATTTGTGCAAACTGCTACCTGGGAAATCAAGATTGAGGTTGATTGTTTCGGTTTAGTTTTACATCTCCGCCTACCTCAGGTGACGGATGACCAATGTGGATCACCATCCCTGCAAAGTGGGAGAAGGAGGGAGATACTTATCTAATCCTACACCAACACCATCAGAACAACAATTATGAGAAAATGGGCAGCAAAAATGCCAGTTTTAATGTAGTGCACCCTGTGATTTTAACCCATGGGAAACCAACACTCGACTGAGCTACAGGCATCCACAGATATGTAGAGCGAGCTGCAAAAACTTAAGGTAGCAGAATCCACACAGTGCAGATATGCAAATTATTCAGTTGATACAATTTTGTTGTATCATATGAACTAGCGAGTTTAAAAGGCTAATTTTAGCTGAATGAGATAATAGCTTGTCTAATTCCTATTTTATTGTACATTATGCTGTTTAGTTCGTTTGTGTGCGGTTGCATTGATTATTTTAAAGTTTTGAGGGGAAACTGTTGGGAAAAATTCACTTTTTTCATGTTATCTCGATTGAATTGATCTTAAGCCCTCACCCTGACCATTCATACTTTTATTATATTCATTACATTTGTATCTCGGATTTTGAACAGAAATCATGATTTTGCTAGATTTTGCAACAACGAGGTGTTGCCTTTTATTTACTTACCAAATAAGAATACTCAACATGTCGTGACAATACAATATTGTTTGTAGTAAACGATCAAGAAGTACGATCATTTAACTAACCAAAAATCAAGTTCATGTTGTTATGCATTTCATTCACTTATTTAACTGCCGTGTACTTTGCTATATGCGCCAATTTGTAAAAATGTAATATTCACAAATGGTGTCAAGGCCGATAACTATTCAAACTGTGGTGTGAGTGTCGTTGAAAATAAGCAAACTTTTGGCCGACCAGACTGCCGCGTGTAAGTAGTTTGGTTTAAGTAGAAATGTGTTCTTTGTTTGATTGCATGTGACCGGTTCCAGGTTTTGACGTAGCACGCGCACTTAACACAGGACACACGCTGTGACCGTCCGTCACAAACATTTAAGATGAATTTAGGCATAGAGCGACAGATCTCTAAACTTAAATCCAACTTCCAAGGCTATAATTAAATTATATTACAAGAACCAGCCAGCCCACGTTCAGTTCTTCAATTATATGACACGGTTCTTCTTCAAGACAGTCCCTAGTCGTGATCACGCTGGGATGTTAACCCCTTCACTGCCAAGCCTATTTTATGCTCAGCACCATACTGCCATAGACAGTAAAGACAGAGAATCCCATCTCATAAATAAACTTGGAACACGCAAACCATATGGTCTCAATGACAAACCATAAGTAATCTTTTACGCAACAGAATCCAGGAATGCCATTTCATGTTTCTTCCTGTTCCCAGGTCTACCTGATTCGTTGCAATGGGCACAATCCACTCCCTTACCTCTTGGCTCTTGCCCTGGACCCTCTTCAGAACAGGGCAATACCGATATGGCATGTCCACTTCTCAAATTACAGAACTCATCTCACATCCCCTTTGACATCATAGTTGCCTCCCCTCTCCCCACTTTTTACGACTGCTCATGAACACATGAGCATTTCATTTGGTCCCTTTAAGTTTTTATCCACTGGACGAGGCAGCAGGGAAGTTTTTAGTCATCTTCTTATTATCCGTTGTTTGGTGTTGTTTGTGGTCTGTTTGTGACCGTGATTCGCGCTTGACAAAGGCCGGTTGGCCGAAAATTTGCGCTTGTCTTGTCTTGTCTTGTATTGAATACACGTTCACTTTGGTTTACTTGTTCTTCTGGTTCCTATTTTATGCTCGTTTACAAGTATTTGCCAAGGGTTTTTTGGTTGCGGAGGGTAATAATTGACAAAAAAATTCTAGCATAAAAACTACTGAAGGAAAGTATATATAAAAGCTGTTTTTTTGCATTTGAAACAGGCCATTGGTACCTAATGTTATTGACATCTAATGATCTATGCACCAGGCCATCAGTATCCAACATTCTTGATATGTAATTATCTATGCCCCTTGTAGAAAACTTGGCTCCTGTTCTGATTCCACAATATTTTATGTTCCATCTTTCAAAACAAGATCTTGTGGTCAATGTAGATTCACTTACCAGGGTCTAACAATATGGAATGAACTCCCTGTTCACATTAGATGTTCAGCTTTGATCATTTTTATCAGATCTTTTGTGAAGACTCATCTGTTTTAATTAAATGGAATCTGTGTATATATATATATAGGTTCATGAAATGAGACGCTGTACAAGTAGTCAGTATTATTGTCATTAATATTATTATTATTGTTATTATTATTATTTCATTGTTATTTTTATTATTAATGTTGTTATCAATATTGTTGTTGTTTATTGTTACTTTTTATTGTTATTGTTGTTGTAACTTAGACTGGAGCAATGATCTGAATGGTTGTCTGTCACAAGTTAGATCTATCGCCAGTCTGTCCCACTTGGCTATAGCTACACAGACTACACATTAGACTGCAGACTGCAACCAGCGCCATGAGTTTTGGGTTAGGATGTGTGTGTTGGTGTGTGTGTGTGTGTGTGTGTGTGTGTGTGTTGTAGATTGAGTGTGCATAAGCAGGCACATATATATATATATATACAGTGTGTATGCCTATGCTTCTGAGAGTTATTGGGGGTTTAAATGGGTAAATGCGTGTGTGTGTATCTATGCTATGTTTGTGTGTGCATGTATGTGTTATGCAAAAGAGAGAGGTATTTCTTACTTGTTTGGTTATTGGGGTTTGGTTGGTTGGTTGGTAGGTTGGTTGGTTTGATTTTTTTAACTGATTTGGTATATGAAGTGGATTTATTTGTATGAATATTTTTATGTTTCCCTAACAATAACATTGTATTAAACTATTATCAAAGAAATGACAAAAAAAAATTTAAAACACAAAAATAAAATCATAACAATATATTAAGACGAGGCAGGTGCAAAGTTTCAGCCAACTGGCCTTTGTCAAACATAAACATATGACAGCAAAATGCAAATATTAAACAACAGAGAGCAAATACAAAAATTAGAGGGGAATGCAGGAAACCTTCGCTAATGTCTTGTCAAATAGGAAAAAAAGTTTGGTATCTCTGTTGTCTCGTTAAATGCACATTCTGATTCTATTTTTGTGTTTTTCATGTTCCTGTTTGCTTGAACATCTCAGTCACTTTTGTTTTGGATTGTGTTGATAGTTTTTCTAAATATTTTATCACAGGAGTAGGGGTTGACATATTTGTTTTACGCGTGTCTGCCTTAATCTCTCTTGCTTCGTTAAACGGTTAGAACTAAGCTTTCATGAAATGAGACGCTGTACAAGTAGTCAGTATTATTGTCATTATTATTATTATTATTGTTATTATTATTATTTCATTGTTATTTTTATTATTAGTGTTGTTATCAATATTGTTGTTGTTTATTGTTACTTTTTATTGTTATTGTTGTTGTAAGTGTTGTTGCTATTATTATTATTATTATCAGTATTGCTATTATTATTATGCATCATACATACCTGCATTACTTGTTTGAGACTGATTGAACTGATTACTGAATTACCGGTAACCATCTGGCAAGCAAGACTTATAGTCCAGTGCATTAAGTGGCCGCCTGGAGCAAGACAAGCCAGAGGTTCGAACCCTGATTGGACAGGAATTCTTTGTCCACTCCCGTTCTGCTAGACTGGCACGATGGTCTGAATGGTTGTCTTTGACAAGTTAGTTGTAGAGACCATATAATTATATGTTTCACTTTCAGCATATATATAGAACATGATAAACTTAGACTGGAGCAATGATCTGAATGGTTGTCTGTCACAAGTTAGATCTATAGATAGAGGCCATACATTACAGCATACATGTCACCCATATATAAAACATAGTAAACTTAGACTGGAGCAATGGTCTGAATGGTTGTCTGTCACAAGTTAGATAGAGGCCATACATTACAGCATGCATGTCACCCATATATAAAACATAGTAAACTTAAGACTGGAGCAATGGTCTGAATGGTTGTCTGTCACAAGTTAGATCTATAGATAGAGGCCATACATTACAGCATACATGTCACCCATATATAAAACATAGTAAACTTAAACTGGAGCAGTGGTCTGAATGGTTGTCTGTCACAAGTTAGATCTATAGATAGATGCCATACATTACAGCATACTTATCACCCATATATAAAACATAGTAAACTTAGACTGGAGCAATGGTCTGAATGGTTGTCTGTCACAAGTTAGATCTATAGATAGATGCCATACATTACAGCATACATGTCACCCATATATAAAACATAGTAAACTTAGACTGGAGCAATGGTCTGAATGGTAGATAGAGGCCATACATTACAGCATGCATGTCACCCACATTATAAAACGTAATAAACTGAAGTTGTATTCATGAGTAACATGCATTTTGCCAACACTACAAAAGATTGTAAACAAGTTCTGTGTACAGCATTTAGATCGCATTGTAAAAATGATAAACAGAAGTTCTGTGCATTTAATTCACATGATAAAGACAACAAACAGAACTTCTATGTACAGCATTTAGTTCACATTGCAATAGGTAATAAAAGGGGGTTCTGTCTATTATAAAAAGTAACAGATGGAAGTTCTGTAAACAGATTTAGCCGACATTATAAAAGACAATAAACAGACGTTCTATGTAGGGCCTACAACATTTAGTTCACATTATAAAAAATAACAAACTGAAGCTCTTTAAACCGATTTGGCCCATATGATAAAAGACAATAATCTGAAGTACTATCTACAGTGTTTAGTTTACATTATACAAAATATTATAAAAGAGCCCTCGGCAAAAGAAGAGTTACCGTGAGCAAAATTGTGGAGTTAAACACGTAAATAGTCAGACAAGAACACATATAGAATAATGGGGGGAAGGACTGAATGCCACTGCACTGTTGCAACTCAGTGTTCACAAGAAGAGCAGCCCTGATTTTGCACACAGAAATTCTGCTGTGACAGTAAAGTATTAAAAGATAACCTTGAAGAATAGAGCTATTCCTCAATTTCCTGATTTTGATTTAAATTCATGTGTTGGTGTTATAGCCCGTCATTGATCACATCTATCGCCAGTCTGTCCCACTTGGCTATAGCTACACAGACTACACATTAGACTGCAGACTGCAACCAGCGCCATGAGTTTTGGGTCAGGAAGCGACTCCTTCACTGTGAAAAAGTTTGAGACACAGGAGGAGGTGGATGAGAAAAAACGAAAACGACAGGAGAATTGGGAGAAAGTGAGAAAACCTGATGATCCTGAAGGTAAGTAAAGACTTTGGACTTAGAGTTGATTTATTCCTTTAGGCCTTTGCCCTTCAAGGAAGAGTGTGAAATACAAATGAAGTTCAACAGAAGTTTGAAATAAAGAGAGAAAGGTACAGAGTAGAGAAGAAAGGGGGGGGGGGGGGGGGGGAGAGGAATAATGTGGTGAGAGAGAGAGATTATGGGAGGGGGGGGGAGATGGAAAAATGAGTTAAAGTGTGTGAAGAAAAGAAAAAATGTTGAAGGAGAGGGGAGGGAGATGGAAAGATGAGTATGATGTGTGAAGAAAAGAAGAGCTATATTCCGTTACTAATACCCTCCTTGGCAAATCAGATAAATCTCCTCTCCCATCATGCTTTCCCCCTGCCCGTCTAGCACAACATTTTTCAGATTTTTTCATTGATAAAATTAGGTCCATCCGTTCCAGTCTTGACTCCCAGCCCATCTCTCAACCTCCTATTCCCGACCCTCTGTTTCAAGGCACACCACTTATTTCTTTTCAGCCTGCTTCTGAAACTACTATCCGCAATGTAATCCGCCATTCTGACATCAAGACCTGTGAGCTTGATCCTCTTCCAGCATCTATCTTAACACACTGCCTAGATACTTTGCTCCCTCACTTCACAACTGTCATCAACAATTCCCTGTCATCTGGTATCTTTCCCTTTTCCTTCAAATCTGCCCTGGTCAGACCTCTTTTAAAGAAACCTAGTCTTGACCCCAATAACCTCAAAAACTATCGACCTGTTTCCAACCTACCTTTCTTATCCAAAGTCCTTGAAAAAATTGTTCTCGCACAGATCTCTGATCATATCACCGCCAACAACCTCTCTTACCCTTATCAGTCGGCTTATCGCACTGGACACAGCCCTGAAACTGCTCTTGTAAAAATTGCAAATGATATTCTGACTGCTCTTGATCAAAATCAAATCTCTCTTCTATCTCTCCTTGATTTCTCGGCTGCATTCGACACCATCGACCATTCTATCATGCTCACACGTCTCCATAAAGTGTTCGGTATCTCTGACATCGCTCTGTCTTGGTTCCAGTCCTACCTTTCCAATCGCACTCAAACAGTCTCTGTCTGTTGTTCATCCTCTGCACCGGCTACCCTCCAGTTTGGTGTGCCCCAAGGCTCTGTTTTAGGTCCCATCCTATTTGTGCTGTACACACAACCCCTCTCTGAAATTATGCGACTTCACTCTATGTCCCATCATAGCTTTTCTGATGACAACCAACTCTATACTTCTGGTTCCCTCCCACAACTGCCCTCTATAATCAGACAAACCCAAGGCTGCATTTCTGATGTTCACTCCTGGATGACTGTAAACAAACTTCAACTCAACCCCATTAAAACTGAACTTAGCCTTATCTCTACCACCACATTGGCTAAGTGTTCTTCCCTTCCTCTGTCTGTCTCTCTGCTTGGATCTGACATTCCACTATCTTCCACTGTCCGCAATCTTGGAGTCACTCTTGATAACACCCTGTCCTTTGAAAAACACGTCCAGAATGTTTGCAGATTATGCTATCTTGAGATACGCAGAATTTCTTCTATTCGCAATATCCTCTCTGTCGAAGCCACCAAAACTCTCCTCTGTGCCTTTGTTCTCTCTCGTCTCGACTACTGCAACTCCCTCCTCTCGGGCTGTCCTTTCTCTCTCATTCAAAAGCTTCAAAAAGTTCAAAACAATGCTGCTAGGCTCATCTTCAGAAAATCTCGTTCCTCTCATGTCACTCCTCTTCTCAAATCTCTTCACTGGTTACCTGTTGAAAAGAGAATTCGCTACAAGATTGCTTTGTTATGTTTTAAGTCTCTCAACGGTCTTGCACCCCCTTACATCTCTGACCTCCTCCATCTGTACACCCCCTCTCGTCAACTTCGTTCCTCGGCTGATACTCGTACCTTCCGCATACCATTCTGTCGCACTAAAACTTATGGTCAACGCTCCTTTTCCTATCAGGCCCCTGTAATCTGGAATCAGCTCCCTGTCTCTGTTCGCCACTCTGCAACTCTCACTTCTTTCAAGTCCTCTCTGAAAACCCATCTCTTCCAGTCCCTCTCATGATACTTATAAAGACTCTACCACCTAACTTCCCCAAATCCCCCCTTGTTGTCTTTTGAGCCTTGAATGTCGGCTGGTGTGTGTGTGCGTGTGTGTGTGTGTGTGTGTGTGTGTGTGTGTGTGTGTGTGTGTGTGTGTGTGTGTGTGTGTGTGTGTGTTTGGTTGTGTCTGCGTGATACCTGTAAGCGCTTAGGGCTCTTGTTTTCATCAGATTAGGCGCTATATAAATGCTCTTTATTATTATTATTATTATTATTATTAAGAGATGATGGAGAGAGACAGACAGAGACAAAGAAAAGGGGGAAGGGACAAACAGATGAAGATGATGTGTGAAGGAAAAAAAGAATGATGGAGAGAGGCAGTGTGGAGGATGGAATGATGCATCATGATGTGTTGATAGTACAGAGATGTACACATGTCTTAATGATGTACAGAGGTGTTGGTGGTAGTGCAGAGGTGTACACATGTGCAGTCTTTTGATGATTTGCAGAAGTGTTGGTGTTTTTAGTACAGATGCCATCATCATCATCATCAAGTGCCTTGCCACAAGGCATTGGCGATCATGGCCTTCCATCTGTTTCTATCCCTTGTTGCCTCAAGAACCTCTTCCACCCTCTTTGTCTTCAGCCACTCTGCAAGTCCGTCCAATATCTTCTCCCTGGGTCTGCCTGGTGCTGTCTTTCCCTCCAGCTTTCCTATTGTAACCAGGTGCTCCAATTCCCCTTTCCTCATAAAATGGCCTATAAATGTTGCCTGTCTTTTCCTAATCTTCCTTATGAATGATCTTCTTGTGCCTGCCTCCATCAAGACTGTCTCGTTTGTTTTCTTTGGTGTCCATGGAACTCTCAACATTCTTCTTAGAAACTAATTCTCAGCTGCCTCAATCATGTTCTGGCTTTGCTTGTTGACTGTCCACGCCTTACAACCGTATAACATTATCGGTTCTATGTAACATTCAAGAACTCTCTTCCTGATGTTAATTGATAGGCATTTGTTGGTATGAATGCCTTTCATCTTCTTGAATGCTGTTTTGGCTTGGCCGATTCTGCTGGCTATTTCTTATGTGCATCTGCTGTCTGGTGAAATGATTGTTTCCAGGTATTTAAACTTATCAACCTGTCTCAAGGTTGTGCCATTTGCTGTTGTTTTGCATAAGGGGATTTCATGTTATTTACTGATCACCATGACTTCAGTCTTCTTGCTGTTTAGTTGCAACCTTGTCCCTTTGCTTTCTATTTCTAGTATATTCACAAGGTTTTGTAGGTCCCTTTCATTTTCTGCAATTAGCACAGTGTCATCTGCGTATCAAATGTTGTTTTTCATTTTTCCTCCAACCTTTAATCCAGGGTCTTCCTCTAGGTTTCTCATGATGTTTTCGCTGTAAAGTGAAAACAGATCTGGTGACAAAACACAACCTTCTCTGACTCCTCTTTTGATATTGTACGCACGTACAGTCTTTTAATGATACACAGAAGTGTTGGTGTTGTTACTACAAAGGTGTACACATGTACAGTCTTAATAATGTACATAGGTGTTGGTATTGTTACAGTGTTATATAGAGTTATACAAATTTACAGTCTTTTAATGATGTACAGAGGTATTGTGTTGTTAGTGGAGTTGTACACATGCAGTCTGAATGACTTACAAAGGTGTTATGTGTTACTGTTACTGTTAGTAAAAGAGGAACACATACATACTGTATTTACAGTCTTTTAATAATGTACAGAGATGTTGTTGGTACAGAGTTGTATACATGTACAGTCTTTCGTTTATATTCAGAGGTGTTGGTGTTGCTGGTACAGATATGTACACATGTACAGCCTTTTAATGATGCTAATGAGTGTTGGAGATATTGGTCTGTTGTTTGAAGTGCCTTCAGTTGTACGTGTGTTTTTGTGTGTGAACACCTTGACCAGAATGCCCGGAAGAAGAGAGCAGGTCCCTGTTTGAACAGCTGGAAGCCAACAAAGCCAGCCAACAGCAGGAATATGAAGATCAGTTCAAAATGCGTAAGTTGTTCATGTGACAGTCATCGAGTTCATTTATCTGTGTCTGTAATGTGTAGACCATTTTGCTTGTGTCTTGCTATAAATGTGTATTAATGTCTTTGTGTGTGTGTGTGTGTTGTGTGTGTGTGTGTATGTGTGTGTGTGTGTGTGTGTTCAGTTTCATTTAATGCCTGTGTGTGTCTGTCTTTGTGTACGTGTGTGTGTGTGTCTATGTGTGTCTGTCTGTCTGTCTGTCTGTCTGTCTGAGACTTATCTGTACTCATGCCTATTTGTTGCTTAAATCTAATGAACTCTTTGAAGGTCAGACTCCATTGCTGTCTAGTGATGTAGGACAGGATGGTGTACCAGTAAAGACCAGTCCGTTGTTGTCTAATGATGTCAAGAGGATGGTGTACCAGTAAAGATCAGTCTGTTGCTGTCTAGTGATATCAACAGGATGGTGTACCAGTAAAGATCAGTCTGTTGCTGTCTAGTGATGTCAGCAGGATGGTGTACCAGTAAAGATCAGTCTGTTGCTGTCTAGTGATGTCAACAGGATGGTGTACCAGTAAAGACCAGTGTGTTGTTGTCTAGTGATGTCAACAGGATGGTGTACCAGTAAAGATCAGTGTGTGTGTTGTCTAGTGATGTCAACAGGATGGTGTACCAGTAAAGATCAGTCTGTTGCTGTCTAGTGATGTCAACAGGATGGTGTACCAGTAAAGATCAGTGTGTTGTTGTCTAGTGATGTCAACAGGATAGTGTACCAGTAAAGACCAGTGTGTTGTTGTCTAGTGATGTAGGACAGGATGGTGTACCAGTAAAGACCAGTCTATTGTTGTCTAGTGATGCAGGACAGGATGGTGTACCAGTAAAGACCAGTCTATTGTTGTCTAGTGATGCAGGACAGGATGGTGTACCAGTAAAGACCAGTCCATTGTTGTCTAGTGATGTAGGACAGGATGGTGTACCAGTAAAGACCAGTCCATTGTTGTCTAGTGATGTAGGACAGGATGATGTACCAGTAAAGACCAGTGTGTTGTTGTGTAGTGATGTCAACAGGATGGTGTACCAGTAAAGACCAGTCCATTGTTGTGATGTAGGACAGGATGGTGTACCAGTAAAGACCAGTCCATTGTTGTCTATTGATGTCAACAGGATGGTGTACCAGTAAAGACCAGTCTGTTGTTGTCTAGTGATGTCAACAGGATAGTGTACCAGTAAAGACCAGTCTGTTGTTGTCTAGTGATGTAGGACAGGATGGTGTACCAGTAAAGATCAGTCTATTGTTGTCTAGTGATGCAGGACAGGATGGTGTACCAGTAAAGACCAGTCCATTGTTGTCTAGTGATGTCAACAGGATGGTGTACCAGTAAAGACCAGTCCATTGTTGTCTAGTGATGTAGGACAGGATAGTGTACCAGTAAAGACCAGTCTGTTGTTGTCTAGTGATGCAGGACAGGATGGTGTACCAGTAAAGACCAGTCTATTGTTGTCTAGTGATGCAGGACAGGATGGTGTACCAGTAAAGACCAGTCTATTGTTGTCTAGTGATGCAGGACAGGATGGTGTACCAGTAAAGACCAGTCTATTGTTGTCTAGTGATGTAGGACAGGATGGTGTGTACCAGTAAAGACCAGTCCATTGCTGTCTAGTGATGTAGGACAGGACGGTGTACCAGTAAAGACCAGACTATTGTTGTCCAGTGATGTGGGACATGAGAGGGAAACCAAAACTTCCTTGCTGCTTCGTCCAGTAAGAGGAAAAGATTGAAATGAAATCATGGACGAAGCAGCTGGGAAGTTTGGCCTTTTTCTCCTAAGTTTGTATGTGTTGTTTGTACTTTTGTGATCTTACATTACGCTTGACAAAAGCCAGTTGGCTGAAAATTTGCACCTGTCTTTTGTGGTTGTATTAAATGTGCATTCTGATTATATTGATTTTATGTTCATGTTTTTTCTGGTTCCTGTGTGTGGACATGTCTTTTGTTGTTACCTGTGTGTCACAGGTAACAGTGTCCAGGGCCTAAACTGTGTGTAGACATATCTTTTGTTGTTACCTATGTGCTACAGGTAACAGTGACCAGGGCCTGAACTCTGTGTAGACATGTCTTGTGTTGTTGCCTGTGTGTTACATTTAACAGTGTCCAAGGCCTGAACTGTGTGTAGACATATCTTTTGTTGTTACCTATGTGTTACAGGTAACAGTGTCCAGGGCCTGAACTGTGTATAGACATGTGTTGTTACCTATGTGTTACAGGTAACAGTGTCCAGGGCCTGGAGGAAGAGGAGACCAAATTCCTGAATTATGTGTCTAATAGACAGATGCAGCTGGAGAAGGAGAGGGAGATAGAGGAAACTGCAGTGCTGGAACAGATGAAAGTATCCTTTGGCCTGCTGTCTGTGTGTCTCTGTGTCTGTTCTGTGTGTGTATATATATATATGTGTGTGTGTCTTTATCTGTGTCTGTTTCTTTGTGTCTGTGTATTTCTTTGTATGTGTGTGTAAAACTGAGAGATGGGAGTGAGGTGTGACAGTGACCAGAAGAGTGTTATGCTTTTGGTACAGCATAATACACCAGACTGCAGTCTGCTACACTGTCACACTTATATTCAAATTACTATGCTTAGAAAAAAATTAAGCATAGATGTGTGTGGAATGTCCATCTAATTCTATAATGCCGTCATGTAAGCCTAAGATGTTTTCTTATGAGGTCTTATGATCTGAAATAGAACAGGTATGTTTCTGACTCCAACTAATGACAGCTTTTCAGTAGTCTTCATGTTGTCAGTAGTGTCTTCATGTAGTCAGTAGTGTCTTCATGTAGTCAGTAGTGTCTTCATGTAGTCCATAGTGTCTTCATGTGGTCTGTATTATCTTCATGTGGTCAGTAGTGTTTTCATGTAGTCTGTAGTGTCTTCATGTTTTCTTCAAAACCTACAGTGGAAAGTAAAAGTGGTTTACCATTCTAACATTAGCTTAAAAAAGTGCAGAAGCAGTTCATGTAGTTAAACAAACAGCAGTCCATGTAGTTAAACAAACGGCAGTCAATGTTGTGAACATTAGCTAAATAAGTGCAGACATTGTTGTCTCCAGGCGTCAGATTCCTTAACCATTGACAGGAGGCAGCAGTCAGAAGGGCCACGGACAAGACGCAGCCAGCATCAGAAGTCAAGAAAACGGCGCCGTCTACTTCCTCAGCATCTTCGTCAGCAAAGAAGTCGCAGCAGTCTTTGCTGATGGGAGCCATCAAGAGGAAGAGGTGAGTGACAGCTGTGTTGGCTGTATACAGCTCCCTGTTGATAGTTTGTGTGAGTGACAGCTGTGTTGGCTGTGTACAGCTCCCTGTTGATAGTTTGTGTGAGTGACAGCTGTATTGGCTGTGTACAGCTGCCTGTGTGATAGTTTGTGTGAGTGACAGCTGTGTTGCTGTGTACAGCTGCCTGTGTGATAGTTTGTGTGAGTGACTGCTGTGTACAGCTGCCTGTGTGATAGTTTGTGTGAGTGACAGCTGTGTTGGCTGTGTACAGCTCCCTGTGTGATAGTTTGTGTGAGTGACTGCTGTGTACAGCTGCCTGTGTGATAGTTTGTGTGAGTGACAGTTGTGTTGGCTGTGTACAGCTCCCTGTGTGATAGTTTGTACAGCTGTCTGTGTGATAGTTTGTGTGACAGCTGTGTACAGCTGCCTGTGTGATCGTTTGTGTTAGTGACAGCTGTGTTGGCTGTGTACAGCTCCCTGTGTGATAGTTTGTGTGAGTGACAGCTGTGTTGGCTGTGTACAGCTGCCTGTGTGATCGTTTTTTGTGACAGCTGTGTTGGCTGTGTACAGCTGCCTGTGTGATCGTTTTGTGTGACAGCTGTGTTGGCTGTGTACAGCTGCCTGTGTGATCGTTTTGTGTGACAGCTGTGTTGGCTGTGTACAGCTGCCTGTGTGATCGTTTTGTGTGACAGCTGTGTTGGCTGTGTACAGCTGCCTGTGTGATCGTTTTGTGTGACAGCTGTGTTGGCTGTGTACAGCTGCCTGTGTGATCATTTGTGTCAGTGACAGCTGTGTTGGCATTGTACAGCTGTTTGTGTCAGTGACAGTTGTGTTGGCTGTGTACAGCTCCCTACGTGATAGTGTGTGTGACAGCTGTGTTGGCTGTGTACTGCTCCCTATGTGATAGTTTGTGTGACAGCTGTGTTGGCTGTGTACTGCTCTCTATGTGATAGTTTGTCAGTGACAGCTGTGTTGGCTGTGTATAGCTCCCTATGTGATAGTTTGTCAGTGACAGCTGTGTTGGCTGTGTACAGCTCCCTATGTGATAGTTTGTGTGAGTGACAGCTGTGTTGGCTGTATACAGCTCCCTGTGTGATAGTTTGTAAGAGTGACAGCTATGTTAGCTGTGTACAGCTGCCTATGTGATAGTTTGTGTCAGTGACAGCTGTGTTGGCTGTGTACAGCTCCCAATGTGATAGTTTGTGTGAGTGACATCTGTGTTGGCTGTGTACAGCTGCCTGTGTGATAGTTTGTGTCAGTGACAGCTGTGTACAGCTCCCAATATGATGGTATGTGTGAGTGACAGCTGTGTTGGCTGTGTACAGCTGCCTGTGTGATAGTTTGTCAGTGACAGCTGTGTACAGCTCCCAGTGTGATGGTGTGTGTGAGTGACAGCTGTGTTGGCTGTGTATAGCTGCCTGTGTGATAGTTTGTCATGACAGCTGTGTACAGCTCCCAATATGATGGTATGTGTGAGTGACAGCTGTGTTGGCTGTGTACAGCTGCCTGTGTGATAGTTTGTCAGTGACAGCTGTGTACAGCTCCCAATGTGATGGTATGTGTTAATGACAGCTGTGTTGGCTGTGTATAGCTGCCTGTGTGATAGTTTGTCAGTGACAGCTGTGTACAGCTCCCAATGTGATGGTATGTGTGAGTGACAGCTGCGTTGGCTGTGTACAGCTGCCTGTGTGATAGTTTGTCAGTGACAGCTGTGTACAGCTCCCAATGTGATGGTATGTGTGAGTGACAGCTGCGTTGGCTGTGTACAGCTGCCTGTGTGATAGTTTGTCAGTGACAGCTGTGTACAGCTCCAATGTGATGGTATGTGTGAGTGACAGCTGTGTTGGCTGTGTACGGCTGCCTGTGATATTTTGTGTGAGTGACAGCTGTGTGGGCTGTGTACAGTTCCCTATGTGATAGTTTGTCTCTTTTAAATCATTCACTGTTGGTGTGTGAGGTATTTTATCCCTTTTAAGTCATTCAGTGTTAGTGCGTGAGGTATTTTATCTCTTTTATGTCATCAGTGTTGATGTGTGAAGCATTCTCTCTCTTTTAATTCGTTCAGTGTTAGTGCGTGAGGTATTTTATCTCTTTTATGTCATTCAGTGTTGATGTGTGAAGTATTTTATCTCTTTTAATTCGTTGATTTGTGGGGTATTTTATTCAGTGTTGATGTGTGAGTTATTTTATTCAGTGCTGGTGTGTGAGGTATTTTATTCAGTGTTGGTGTGTAGGGTATTTTATTCAGTGTTGGTGTGTGGGGTATTTTATTCAGTGTTGGTATTTGGGGTATTTCATTCAGTGTTGATGTGTGGGATATTTAATTCAGTGTTGATATGTGTGGTATTTCTTTCAGTGTTGGTGTGTGGCGCATGTTATTCAGTGTTGGTGTGTGGGGCATGTTATTCATTGTTGGTGTGTGGGGTATTTCATTCAGTGTTGGTGTGTGGGGTATTTTATTCAGTGTTGGTGTGTGGGGTATTTCATTCAGTGTTGGTGTGTGGGGTATTTTATTGTGTTGGTGTGTAGGATATTGTATTCAGTGTTGGTGTGCGAGATATTTCTTTCAGTGTTGGTGTGTGGGGTATTTTATTCAGTGTTGGTGTGTGGGGTATTTTATTCAGTGTTGGTGTGTGGGGTATTTTATTCAGTGTTGGTGTGTGGGGGTATGTTACTTCTTTCATGTCATTGAGACTTGGTACACTCATCTGCCTCTACCTTGCCTTAAGGGTCCCTCTCCGTCGCATAGTTTGAGAGAGCTGTTTCTGGCTGAATCCCTGTCCATGGAACCCCATGCTAACTACCAGGGCAAAATCCTGAATATCTGACTGTGCAGAATAAGCAAACCCACCCATTTCTCTCTGCTGATGCCACAAACAAGCTATGTGTATCTTTCATTCTGTCCAGACTAAACTCTGTAACTCTCTCTTAGCTGGACTTTCTGATGATAAGCTATTCAAACTCCAGCAAACCCAAAGCACTCTTGTGAAAACTACACTCACTACCAGTCTAAGTAAGAATTGAATATACAATTGCCACACGCTCTTTCCAGTGTCTGAGTCCGAAGACCATGTCAACATATGTATCAGAACTCCTGCCATACAAACCTTCCAAAGCTCTCAGATCTCAAGAAGCTTTGGTCTTAAGTGTATCCCGGTTCTCACTAACAACTTGCAGAAAGAAATCTTTCTGTTTTTGGCCCAACAGCATGGAACTCCCTTCTATTACCTTTAAGACAAAGTGCTTGTTGGCTTATTTTCAAAAATCACCTCAAAACACATCTCTTTCAGTTTCAGAAATACCTCAAAAAATCATGAATTAATGCTTGTGGCTGTTCTTAATCCAGTGGTATTGCGATTCATCTTTGTGTGTGTATGTGTGTGTGTATGCACAGGGTGTGTGTGTGTATGTACATGTGCATGCGTGCTTATAATATGCGTGTGAATTTTTGTGTGTGATTGTCATTGATAAATTGAAAAACATGTTTGTTCTTGTTTTTTATGAACTGTGTTCATGTTGCATTGATTTATTGGTGCGTACATGTATCCCATATGTGTGTATTACTTTGTTTATGTTGCATTGATGTATAAGTGTATGTATCCAATTGTACCACATTACTGTATTATCATTGCAATGTTTATGCTGTTTGTGTATATGCAATTAGCATTCTCTGACATATAAGTTTGTACTGTATGAATGGAATTATTATTATCATCATTATTATTATTATTATTATTATTATTAATTATTATTATGCATGTATATGTGTGTGTGATTGTAATAATAATTATGTTCCTTTTTTTCTGTTCTAGTACTGAAACAGCTTCAGAAGACAGTGGCAGCAAGCAGCCTCGGTCAGACAGTAAGTTGTTCTGATCTTGTTTTGCACTCCGTCAGTTAACCACACCTTTATTTCACCTTTCTGAGCTGGGATCTCTGAAGACAGTAGCCTGGAGGAGCTGTGATAATGGAGACATTACTTTCATCAGGTTGATTGGCAGCAGAGGCTCTGTGTAGCTTTGTTTGGTGGGGAATGGGGGGGGGGGATTGCTTGTAATGTGAGACATGTTTATACTTAGTGGCTGGTTCTGTTTTCATTAAGTCCATAGATTATG
Organism: Monoplex corrugatus; assembly: GCA_030674185.1. Classification (NCBI taxonomy): domain Eukaryota; kingdom Metazoa; phylum Mollusca; class Gastropoda; order Littorinimorpha; family Ranellidae; genus Monoplex; species Monoplex corrugatus. The sequence continues at coordinate 58,207,143 of JAPXFY010000014.1, read as the reverse complement.
TATGCCATTACGGTGTAGCCAAGATTGTTCCAATGACAGACTGATACACACATTAGTATATAAAAAAAAAACATAGATTATGTGGGCCATTACGGTGTAGCCAAGATTGTTCCAATGACAGACTGATACACACATTAGTATATAAAAACAAAAACGTATACTATGTAGGCCATTACGGTGTAGCCAACATTGTTCCAATGACAGACTGATACACACATTAGTATGGGAAAAAAAACATAGACTATGTAGGCCATTACGTTGTAGCCAAGATTGTTCCAATGACAGACTGATACAGACATTAGTATGGAAAAAAATCATAGACTATGTAGGCCATTACGGTGTAGCCAAGATTGTTCCAATGACAGACTGATACACACATTAGTATAAAAGAAAAAAATATAGACTATATAGGCCATTATGGTGTAGCCTAGATTGTTCCAATGACAGACTGATACAGACATTAGTATATAAAAGAAAAAAACATAGACTATGTAGGCCATTACGGTGTAGCCTAGATTGTTCCAATGACAGACTGATACAGACATTAGTATAAAAAAAAAACATAGACTATGTAGGCCATTACGGTGTAGCCAAGATTGTTCCAATGACAGACTGATACACACATTAGTATGAAAAAAAACATAGACTATGTAGGCCATTACGGTGTAGCCAAGATTGTTCCAATGACAGACTGATACAGACATTAGTATAAAAAAAAAAACAGACTATGTAGGCCATTACGGTGTAGCCAAGATTGTTCCAATGACAGACTGATACAGACATTAGTATGAAAAAAAACATAGACTATGTAGGCCATTACGATGTAGCCAAGATTGTTCCAATGACAGACTGATACACACATTAGTATAAAAAAAAACATAGACTATGTAGGCCATTACGGTGTAGCCAGATTGTTCCAATGACAGACTGATACAGACATTAGTATAAAAAAAAAAACACAGACTATATGAGGGCCATTACGTGTAGCCAGATTGTTCCAATGACAGACTGATACAGACATTAGTATAAAAAATAAATAGATATGCCATTACGTGTAGCCAGATTGTTCCAATGACAGACTGATACACATTAGTATGAAAAAACATAGATATGTAGGCCATTACGGTGTAGCCAGATTGTTCCAATGACAGACTGATACACACATTAGTATAAAAAAAAAAACTAGACTATGTAGGCCATTACGGTGTAGCCAAGATTGTTCCAATGACAGACTGATACAGACATTAGTATAAAAAAAAAACATAGACTATGTAGGCCATTACGTGTAGCCAAGATTGTTCCAATGACAGACTGATACAGACATTAGTATAAAAAAAAAACATAGACTATGTAGGCCATTACGGTGTAGCCAAGATTGTTCCAATGACAGACTGATACAGACATTAGTATAAAAAAAAGAACATAGACTATATAGGCCATTACGGTGTAGCCAAGATTGTTCCAATGACAGACTGATACAGACATTAGTATAAAAATAAAGAACATAGACTATGTAGGCCATTACGGTGTAGCCAAGATTGTTCCAATGACAGACTGATACAGACATTAGTATAAAAATAAAGAACATAGACTATGTAGGCCATTACGGTGTAGCCAGATTGTTCCAATGACAGACTGATACACACATTAGTTATAAAAATAAAAACATAGACTATGTAGGCCATTACGGTGTAGCCAAGATTGTTCCAATGACAGACTGATACAGACATTAGTATAAAAATAAAGAACATAGACTATGTAGGCCATTACGGTGTAGCCAAGATTGTTCCAATGACAGACTGATACAGACATTAGTATAAAAATAAAGAACATAGACTATGTAGGCCATTACGATGTAGCCAAGATTGTTCCAATGACAGACTGATACAACATTAGTATAGAAAATAAAACATAGACTATGTAGGCCATTACGGTGTAACCAAGATTGTTCCAATGACAGACTGATACAGACATTAGTATAAAAATAAAGAACACAGACTATTAGGCCATTACGGTGTAGCCAGATTGTTCCAATGACAGACTGATACAGACATTAGTATAAAAATAAAGAACATAGACTATATAGGCCATTACGGTGTAACCAAGATTGTTCCAATGACACGACTGATACAGACATTAGTATAAAAATAAAGAACATAGACTATGTAGGCCATTACGGTGTAACCAAGATTTTCCAATGACAGACTGATACAGACATTAGTATAAAAATAAAGAACATAGACTATGTAGGCCATTACGGTGTAACCAAGATTGTTCCAATGACAGACTGATACAGACATTAGTATAAAAATAAAGAACATAGACTATGTAGGCCATTACGGTGTAACCAAGATTAGTTCCAGTGACAGACTGATAGTGATACAGACATTAGTATAAAAATAAAGAACATAGACTATGTAGGCCATTACGGTGTACCAAGATTGTTCCAATGACAGACTGATACAGACATTAGTATAAAAATAAAGAACATAGACTATGTAGGCCATTACGGTGTAACCAAGATTGTTCCAGTGACAGACTGATAGTGATACAGACATTAGTATAAAAATAAAGAACATAGACTATGTAGGCCATTACGGTGTAATCAAGATTATTCCAGTGACAGACTGATAGTGATACACACATTAGCATAAAAATAAAGAACGTTAGACTATGTAGGTCATTACGTTGTAGTCAAGATTGTTCCAATGACAGACTGATATAGACATTAGCAAAAATAAAGAACATAGACTATGTAGGCCATTACGGTGTAACCAAGATTGTTCCAGTGACAGACTGATAGTGATACACACATTAGTATAAAAATAAAGAACATAGACTATGTAGGCCATTACGGTGTAGCCAAAATTGTTCCAATGACAGACTGATACAGAATTAGCATAAAAATAAAGAACATAGACTATGTAGGCCATTACGGTGTAGCCTAGATTGTTCCAATGACAGACTGATACAGACATTAGTATAAAAATAAAGAACATAGACTATGTAGGCCATTACGGTGTAACCAAGATTGTTCCAATGACAGACTGATACAGACATTAGTATAAAAATAAAGAACATAGACTATTAGGCCATTACGGTGTAGCCTAGATTGTTCCAATGACAGACTGATACAGACATTAGCATAAAAATAAAGAACATAGACTATGTAGGCCATTATGGTGTAACCAAGATTGTTCCAATGACAGACTGATACAGACATTAGCATAAAAATAAAGAACATAGACTATGTAGGCCATTACGGTGTAGCCAAGATTGTTCCAATGACAGACTGATACAGACATTAGTATAAAAATAAAGAACATAGACTATCTAGGCCATTACGGTGTAACCAAGATTGTTCCAGTGACAGACTGATAGTGATACAGACATTAGTATAAAAATAAAGAACATTGACTATGTAGGCCATCACGGTGTAACCAAGATTTTTCCAGTGACAGACTGATAGTGATACACACATTAGCATAAAAATAAAGAACATAGACTATGTAGGCCATTACGGTGTAGCCAAGATTGTTCCAATGACAGACTGATACACACATTAGTATAAAATAAAAGAACGTAGACTGTGTAGGCCATTACGGTGTAACCAAGATTGTTCCAATGACAGACTGATACAGACATTAGTATAAAGAAAAAAAGACATAGACTATGTAGGCCATTATGGTGTAGCCAAGATTGTTCCAATGACAGGCTGATACAACATTAGTATAAAAAAAAAGAACATAGACTATGTAGGCCATTACACTGTAACCAAGATTGTTCCAGTGACAGACTGATAGTGATATACAGACATTAGTATAAAAAAAACATAGACTATGTAGGCCATTACAGTGTAGCCAAGATTGTTCCAATGACAGACTGATACATTAGTTTAAAATAAAAGAACATAGACTATGTAGGCCATTACGGTGTAACCAAGATTGTTCCAATGACAGACTGATACATTAATTTAAATAAGAAATAGATATGTAAGCCATTACAGTGTAGCAAGATTGTTCCAATGGCAGCTGATACAGACATACTATAAGATATAAAAAAACGGCTAGGTAGACCTCAGAATCTGGCCAGCACATGAGTTATTACAGTTTAAGGCTTGTGTCATGATCATTTTGGATCTTCTCCATCCCATGACACCTGTGTTATCAATGCAAATAAAAATCATTCCAAGCTTGGAGTATCATCTTGAGAAACTGAAATCTGAGTTGGGGTTTACATACACGACAGTTGTCTGACTCTGTCAGTTAACTTTCACATGTATATCACTGTCATTTCACGTTACCTGTATATCACCCTTTTGGTCAACTTCACCTGTATATCTGTCAGTTAACTTCACCTGTATGTCACTGTCAGTTAACGTCACCGGTATATCACTGTCAGTTAACGTCACCTGTATATCACTCTGTTGGTTAACTTCACCTGTATATCACTGTCAGTTAACTTCACCTGTATATCACTGTCAGTTGACGTCACCTGTATATTACTGTCAGTTAACTTCACTTGTATGTCACTGTCAGTTAACTTCACCTGTATATCACTGTCAGTTGACGTCACCTGTATATCACTGTCAGTTAACTTCACCTGTATATTACTGTCAGTTAACTTCACTTGTATATCACTGTCAGTTAACTTCACCTGTATATCACTGTCAGTTGACGTCACCTGTACATCACTCTTGGTTAACTTCACCTGTATATCACTGTCAGTTAACTTCACTTTATCACTGTCAGTTAACTTCACCTGTATATCACTGTCAGTTGACGTCACCTGTATATCACTCTGTTGGTTAACTTCACCTGTATATCACTGTCAGTTAACTTCACCTGTATATCACTGTCAGTTGACGTCACCTGTACATCACTCTTGGTTAACTTCACCTGTATATCACTGTCAGTTAACTTCACCTGTATATCACTGTATCGGTTAACTTCACTTGTATATTACTGTCAGTTAACTTCACTTGTATATCACTGTCAGTTAACTTCACCTGTATATCACTGTTAGTTAACTTCACTTGTATATTACTGTCAGTTAACTTCACTTGTATATCACTGTCAGTTAACTTCACCTGTATATCACTGTCAGTTAACTTCACTTTATCACTGTCAGTTAACTTCACCTGTATATCACTGTCAGTTAACTTCACTTTATCACTGTCAGTTAACTTCACCTGTATATCACTGTCAGTTAACTTCACTTGTACATTACTGTCAGTTAACTTCACCTGTATATCACTGTCAGTTAACTTCACCTGTATATCACTGTCAGTTAACTTCACCTGTATATCACTGTCAGTTAACTTCACTTGTATATCACTGTCAGTTAACTTCACCTGTATATTACTGTCAGTTAACTTCACTTGTATATCACTGTCAGTTAACTTCACCTGTATATCACTGTCAGTTGACGTCACCTGTACATCACTCTTGGTTAACTTCACCTGTATATCACTGTCAGTTAACTTCACTTGTATATTACTGTCAGTTAACTTCACCTGTATATTACTGTCAGTTAACTTCACCTGTATATCACTGTCAGTTAACTTCACCTGTATATTACTGTCAGTTAACTTCACTTTATCACTGTCAGTTAACTTCACCTGTATATCACTGTCAGTTAACTTCACTTGTACATTACTGTCAGTTAACTTCGCTTGTATATCACTGTCAGTTAACTTCACCTGTATATCACTCTGTTGGTTAACTTCACCTGAGGACATACTGGTGGAGCTGATCAGTGTGTGTTCATTTCTGTGCCTCAGTGTTAAGTGAAGCTGATCAGTGTGTGTTCATTTCTGTGCCTCAGATGTTAAGTGAAGCTGATTGATGTGTGTTCATTTTTGTGCCTCAGGTGTTAAGTGAAGCTGATTGATGTGTGTTCATTTTTGTGCCTCAGGTGTGAAGTGAAGCTGATTGGTGTGTGTTCATTTTTGTGCCTCAGATGTGAAGTGAAGCTGATTGGTGTGTGTTCATTTTTGTGATTGGTGTGTGTTCATTTTTGTGCCTCAGGTGTGAAGTCAGCCAACAGTGATTCGCCCACAGAAGACCCACTGCTGAAGCTGATTGACACGAGCAAACCTGTGGCGCAGGTGGCTGGCATTCTACCTGGCATCGGTTCCTATGATGATGAGAGTTCTGACTCTGATTCTGTTAGCAACGAGTCTGACGTGGAGGATTACATGCAGACCAAAAAGGTCATCCGAGTTTGCGTGCAGCACAACTAACTGTTTTAGGTGGTATAGGGGGTGGTTGAAATATGCCTGTGTTTTATCACTGATACATTGACATTTTATTTCATACTGTTGATACATTGATATTTTATATCACACTTCGACAGACCAACAGCAACAACAATAACAACAACAACAACAGTCCACAAGAAAAAAAAAGAATAAATAAGGAAGCAAAGAAATAATCAGGAAGAGAGAAATGTGTTTAGATCATCAGAAAGAGAAAAGATGGTTGTAAGAATGAAAAGTGTTGTTTGTAATGAAATGTACAAAGTAGATGGCATGATTCTGTTATTGATCGGGTTACGCAATGCACACAACACACACAAAGAAAATAGCATTCATGGATTTACCTTGAGGTTGTCTGCTTGGTGTTAGTGTGTGTATGTTTGGATAAGTGCACTGTGCATGAGTTTGTGGGTGTATGTGTGTGCATGCATGTGGGTGTGTGCATGCATACATGTGTTTGCATATGTGTTCATTATTGATGTTGCTGTTTGGGTCTGCAAGAAGTTTCTTAAAGAGTGATGCTGGGAGAGGGATGGAAGTTGTGGATCAATGGAGATGGGTGGATGTGGTTGTTGAGGCCTTCAGTGGGTTGTGTTAAATGTAAAAGTAACAACAATCGTCAGGGGGTAACGTCAGTGGGTTGTGTTAAATGTAACAGGAACAACAGTCATCAGGAGTTAAGTGTTCCTAGGTATCGATGTTGGTGTTTAACTTGAGTTTTTTTATCCAAGACTTCCTAGGTATCAATATTGTTTAAATTGAGTTTCTTATCCAAGACTGTTCCTAGGTATCGATATTGGTGTTTAACTTGAGTTTTTTATCCAAGACTTCCTAGGTATCAATATTGTTTAAATTGAGTTTCTTATCCAAGACTGTTCCTAGGTATCGATATTGGTGTTTAACTTGAGTTTTTTATCCAAGACTTCCTAGGTATCAATATTGTTTAAATTGAGTTTCTTATCCAAGACTGTTCCTAGGTATCGATATTGGTGTTTAACTTGAGTTTTTTATCCAAGACTGTTCCTAGGTATCAATATTGTTTAATTTAAATTGAGTTTCTTATCCAAGACTGTTCCTAGGTATCGATACTGGTTTTTAAATTTGAGTTTGGTATCTTAAGATTGTCCCTGTGCTCATTTACACTGTCAACTTTTAGTTTTATGCTGCTGTGATTAATTTTGGAATTATCCTGGGAGGGAGAGCCCCCCCCCATTGCTTCACTGCATCGGGAGTTTGGGAGGTAATAGTTCAGAGAGTGACGAGCCATTGGTGCTGCGGGTCCCATTGAGCACCCTTGGGTGTTGTCTTGTTGAATGTATTAGCAGTTCTTTTTTATTTGGAAACAGTGAGGTTAAGGTCAAGATGGTCAAGACAGTCTGTAATTGACAAAACAAGACATGCACAAATGACGACAAAACAGAAGCTATCCTCATTGGCACCCGTCAGAAACTTTCTCAGCTGCCTCCTCTTTCTCTCCCATTATGTAACACATCAGTCCCAATTTCTGATTCAGCTAAAAACCTTGGTGTCTGCATTGACTCTACCCTCTCCATGAACAACTTTGTTTCTCAAACTGCCAGATCCTGCTACTATCATCTCCATCGTATAAAGCTGATCAGGAAGTATCTCTCTGTCGAAACAACTGCAAAACTCGTTCTCTCCTTCATAATGTCTCGCATTGACTATTGCAATTCACTCCTGTCTGGTCTTCCTGCCTCCACCATTCACATCCTACAGCGCATTCAAAACAATGCTGCACGCCTTGTACTCAAAAAGAAAAAAGCTGACCACATATCTCCTCTCCTGGCACAACTTCACTGGCTCCCTGTATCAAAGCGCATACAGTACAAACTAGACACCATGTGCTACAAAAGCCTCAATAACGCAGCCCCCGATTACCTGTCAAGCCTACTTGAGATCTATGTTCCCTCACGTACCCTCCGCTCTGCCTCTGATCCTCTGACTCTTCGCTTTCCACGCACTAAGCTCAATACCTATGGTCCACGAGCCTTCTCTGTTTCTGGTCCACTCTCCTGGAACAAACTTCCTCTCTCAGTCCGTCAGCAACCTACTTTTGTCTCCTTCAAGTCCGCTCTCAAAACTCACCTTTTCTCTCCTGCATAAAATCCTAACCTCACTCAACCCTCCCCTCTGCAGCCTGTCTCCGCTCGGAGGGAATCACATGGTTATAATATATAATTGTATGCTATGCTCTCTATAATTTTCCATTGCTTTTATTCTTGCTTTTATTGCTTTTATTCTTTCTCCCCATTTATAGCCATGCGTGTGTGTGGGTGTGTGTGTGTGTGTCTGTGTGTGTGCGTGCGTGTGTGTGCGGGCGTGCGTGCCTGCGTGTGTGTCTGCTTCAGCGCTTAGATTTGATTTTATCAAGATTTTGCGCTATATAAATATTGTAATTATTATTATTATATTATTATTTTCTGCCACCTGCCTCTATCAGGCATACACAAAAGACAACAAATTCAGTGAATTTAGGGGAAAAACAATAACAATAGTAATTACAGTATTTACATGGTGTTAAATCTTGATAATTCAAATGAAAGTGCACTCATGCCCCAGACATACACCTGCGGTCAATACAAACTACATATGAAACACAAAAAAGACCTAAACAAGTGCGGGCATAAAGTTGTAGAATTCATTGGCAGGAAAAGAGGTGGGTTTTTAAGTTGGATTTAAAAGCAGGAAGGGTAGGTGTAAGGGAGAGTGGAAGTCTATTCCAGGCAACTGGCCCTGAAACAGCAAAAGAATGTTAAGAATCTGATGGTAAAGGGTATCTGGAGCTGAGCACAAGGTGCAAGTTGACATATAAATATTGATGTTGTCTCAAAGGTAGGATGGAGCAGACAGATGAATAGATTTGTAGCTCAAGGTATCCAGCTTATATTCAGTTCTGTTTGAAACGGGCAACCTTAGGACAAAAACAACAGAATATGTTCGGTAAGCTGGAGAAGATTGTTGTTCTATTCATGTTTATTCTAAATTTTAAGTTGTCAGGCCATCTCCATTTTCCCTTCTTCATAATATTTCATGATGAAATATTCAAAAAAACTGTTGCCTACAGTATTCGATTTTCTGTGGCTTTGGGTTCATGGTGTCCCACGGGGCCAGCTGATAGTGTTCATTCAGAACTAGGTGCTGACACAAGTTTGCTGACAGTATAGTGTTCAATCATCCAAATGTCATGGTACACCAACTTGAGACAACATATAGATTTTCAATGAAAATATATGTGGACCCTACTTGACTTACAGTATTGTGTTCATTGGAAAATTAGTCTTGGTGACCTAAATTGCCTAGACATATAGTGTTCTTGATGAAATGTTTAAGCCCTAATGTGCACTACAGTGTAGGAGATACATGATGAAATTAGTACATCTGACCCTAATTGTCTGTACAGCTTAGACAATAAACTTCGAATTGAATTAGTCATGTGTGATTCCTATAGTTAGTCACAGTATAGTTGTCATGTGCACAATAGTCATTGTCCCTTAACTTCCATACATATAGGATGTTCATGTAATGATAATAGTACATGGCCCTAACTTGCTTACAGTTGTGTCATGTATTGAATATCACAATGGCCTATGAACTGCTACAGATAGATGTTACATGATGAAATAGTCATGGTGTCCCTAATTCCTACAGTATATATGTTCATAATGAAAATAGTCACAATGACCATAGATTGAATGTATACATGGTTCATGATGAAATAGTATGAATGCCCTATTGCCTACAGTATACATTGTGTCATGATTGAAATAGTCGCAACAGTATAGATGTTGCATGTATGAATTATCACAATGGACCAGAATTGCCTACAGTTTGGTCATGTTTGAAATAGTCACAATGACCTAATTGGTACATTAGTTGTATATGATAAAATGGTTCATGGTGTCCCTAGATTGCTAACACTACATGATGTTCATGGTGAATATATCACATGGTTGGACCTGAATTATGCACAGTGGTTAGTGTGTCATGATGAATATAGACATGGTGTGACCCTGACTTGCTATCAATGGTTTGTGGTCCATGAATTAGTCACAATGACCATTAACTTGACACAGTATGGTTGTGGTCCATGTTTGAATTATCACACAGGGTTTGTGGTCCATGGTTCTGAATTTCACACAGTGGTCTTGATGTCCATAGTTTAATTATCACAAGTGGCTATGTATCAGATGTTCATGATAATAGTCACAATGGACCCTAACTTGCCTACAGTATAGAGTTCATATGAAATAGTCACATGACCAACTGCTACGGTATAGATGTTCATGATGAAATAGTCATGCCCACAGACTTGGCCACAGTTAGAGATTTCATGATGAAATAGTCACATGACCCTTAACTTTGCCACAGTATAGATGTCATGTATGAAATTAGTCTGGTGACCCTAACTTGCCTACAGTATAGTGTTCATGATGAATTAGTCACAATGACCCTAACTTGCCTAAAGTATAGATTGTTCATGATGAAATAGTCATGGTGACACCTAACTTGCCTGTAGTTCAATGTTCATGATGAAATAGTCATCAATGACCTACTTGCCTACAGTACTAGATTCATGATGAAATTGTCCATGTATGAATTGTCCACAGTGATGATGGTCATGATGAATTATCAGCCAAACTGCTTAGTATCGAGTTCATGTGAAATAGTCCATGACCCTATTGACAACACACAGAATGTCGGTCATGATGAAATTATTCCACATGATTACTTGCTAATATAGATGTTCATGGCATGAAATATCATGATATTGCCTCGTATAGATGTTCATAATGAAATAGTCATGACCCTAACTTTACAATATAGATTCATGATGAAATAGTGCATGACACTACTTGCCTACGGGTATAGACGTTCATGATGAAATAGTCCAATGACCTAACTTGCCTACATCAGATGTCAGATGAAATATGACGATGACCCTAACTTGCCTACAGTATAGATTTTCATGATGGAAATAGTCATGGTGACCCTAACTTGCCTATAGTAGATGTTCATGATGAAATAGTCATTGACCTAACTTGCCTATAGTTAGATGTTCATGATGAAATAGTCATGTGACCCTAACTTGCCTACAGTATAGATGTTCATGATGAAATAGTCAATGACCTAACTTGCCTACATTATAGATGTTCATGATGAAATAGTCATGGTGACCTAACTTGCCTACAGTATAGATGTTCATGATGATATCATGGTGACCCAATTGCACAGTATAGATGTTCATTGATGAAATAGTCAATGACCTAACTTGACTACATATAGATGTTCATGAATGAAATAGTCCATGTGACCCTAACTTGCCTACAGTATAGATGTTCTGATGAAATAGTCATGGTGACCCTAACATTGCCTACAGTATAGATGTTCTGATGAAATAGTCACAATGACCTAACTTGCCTACATTATAGATGTTCATGATGAATAGTACATGGTGACCCTAACTTGCCTACAGTACAGATGTTCTGATGAAATAGTCAAATGACCTAATTGCCACAGTATAGATGTTCATGATGAAATAGTCATGGTGACCCTAACTTCCTACAGTATGATGTTCATGATGAAATAGTCACAATGACCCTAACTTGCCTACAGTATAGATTGTTCATGATGAAATAGTCAATGGTGACCATAACTTGCCATACAGTATAGATGTTCATGATGAATAGTCATGACCCTAACTTGCCTACAGTATAGATGTTCATGATGAAATAGTCACATGACCCTACTTCCTAAGTATAGATGTTCATGATGAAATTGTCATGTGACCCTAACTTGCCTACAGTATAGATGTTCATGATGAAATAGTCATGGATGACCCTAACTTGCCTACAGTATAGATGTTCATGATGAAATAGTCCATGTGACCCTAACTTGCTACAGTATAGATGTTCATGTGAATAGTCACAATGACCCTAACTTGCTACAGTATAGATGTTCATGATGAAATAGTCCAATGGTGACCCTAACTTGCCTACAGTATAGATGTTCATGATGAAATTAGTCACATGACCCTAACTTGCCTAAGTTAGATGTTCATGATGAAATAGTCACAATGACCCTAACTTGCCTACAGTATAGATGTTCATATGAAATAGTCACAAGGGACCCTAACTTGCCTACGTATAGATGTTCATGATGAAATAGTCATGGTGACCCTAACTTGCCTACAGTATAGATGTTCATGATGAAATAGTCACAATGACCCTAACTTGCTACAGTATAGATGTTCATATGAAATAGTCAGTGACCCTAACTTGCCTAAGTATAGATGTTCATGATGAAATAGTCACAATGACCCTAACTTGCCTACAGTATAGATGTTCATGATGAAATAGTCACATGTACCCTAACTTCCTACAGTATAGATGTTCATGATGAAATAGTCACATGACCCTAACTTGCCTACAGTAAGATGTTCATGATGAAATAGTCATGACCCTAACTTGCCTACAGTATAGATGTTCATGATGAAATAGTCATGGTGACCCTAACTTGCCTACAGTATAGATGTTCATGATGAAATAGTCACAATGACCCTAACTTGCACATATAGATTCTGATGAAATAGTCATTGACCCTAACTTCTAAGTATAGATGTTCATGATGAAATAGTCCAATGACCCTAACTTGCCTACAGTATAGATGTTCATGATGAAATAGTCACAATGACCCTAACTTGCCTACAGTATAGATGTTCATGATGAAATAGTCACAATGACCCTAACTTGCCTACAGTATAGATGTTCATGATGAAATAGTCAAATGACCCTAACTTGCCTACAGTAAGATGTTCATGATGAAATAGTCACAATGACCCTAACTTGCCTACAGTATAGATTTCATATGAAATAGTCCATGGTGACCCTAACTTGCCTACAGTATAGATGTTCATGATGAAATAGTCACAATGACCCTAACTTGCCTACAGTATAGATGTTCATGATGAAATAGTCAATGGTGACCCTAACTTCCTACAGTATCAGATGTTCATGATGAAATAGTCACAATGACCCTAACTTGCCTACAGTATAGATGTTCATGATGAAATAGTACAATGACCCTAACTTGCCTACAGTATAGATGTTCATGATGAAATAGTCATGGTGACCCTAACTTGCCTACAGTATAGATGTTCATGATGAAATAGTCACAATGACCCTAACTTGCCTACAGTATAGATGTTCATGATGAAATAGTCATGACCCTAACTTGCTACAGTATAGATGTTCATGATGAAATAGTCATAGTGACCCTAACTTGCCTACAGTATAGATGTTCATGATGAAATAGTCACAATGACCCTAACTTGCCTACATATAGATGTTCATGATGAAATAGTCCATGGGACCCTAACTTGCCTACAGTATAGATGTTCATGATGAAATAGTCACAATGACCCTAACTTGCCTACAGTATAGATGTTCATGATGAAATAGTCACAATGACCCTAACTTGCCTACAGTATAGATGTTCATGATGAAATAGTCATGGTGACCCTAACTTGCCTACAGTATAGATGTTCATAATGAAATAGTCACAATGACCCTAACTTGCTACAGTAGATTATAATGAAATATCATTGACCCTAACTTCATTAGATTTCATGAAAATAGTCACAATGACCCTAACATGCCTACAGTATAGATTTCATGATGAAATAGTCATAGATGACCCTAACTGCCTACAGTATAGATGTTCATAATGAAATAGTCAGTGACCCTAACTTGCCTACAGTACAGATGTTCATGATGAAATAGTCACAATGACCCTAATTTGCCTGACAGTATAGATGTTCATAATGAAATAGTCATGGTGACCCTAACTTTCCTACAATATAGATGTTCATGATGAAATAGTCACAATGACCCTAACTTGCCTACAGTATAGATGTTCATGATGAAATAGTCCATGATGACCTAACTTGCCTACAGTATAGATGTTCATGATGAAATAGTCACAATGACCCTAACTTGCCTACAGTATAGATGTTCATATGAAATAGTCATTGACCCTAACTTCCTACAGTATAGATGTTCATGATGAAATAGTCACAATGACCCTAACTTGCCTACAGTATAGATGTTCATGATGAAATAGTCCATGTGACCCTAACTTGCCTACAGTATAGATGTTCATGATGAAATAGTCACAATGACCCTAACTTGCCTACAGTATAGATGTTCATGATGAAATAGTCACTGGTGACCCTAACTTGCCTACAGTATAGATGTTCATGATGAAATAGTCACAATGACCCTAACTTGCCTACAGTATAGATGTTCATGATGAAATAGTCATGGTGACCCTAACTTCCTAAGTTCAGATGTTCATGATGAAATAGTCACAATGACCCTAACTTGCCTACAGTACAGATGTTCATGATGAAATAGTCACAATGACCCTAACTTGCCTACAGTATAGATGTTCATGATGAAATAGTCATGGTGACCCTAACTTGCCTACAGTATAGATGTTCATGATGAAATAGTCACAATGACCCTAACTTGACTACAGTATAGATGTTCATAATGAAATAGTCATGGTGACCCTAACTTCCCTATAGTTCAATGTTCATGATGAAATAGTCACAATGACCCTAACTTGCCTACAGTATAGATTTCATGATGAAATAGTCACAATGCCCTAACTTCCTACAGTACAGATGTTCATATGAAATAGTCATATGACCCTAACTTGCCTACAGTAAGATGTTCATGATGAAATAGTCACAATGACCCTAACTTGCCTACAGTATAGATGTTCATGATGAAATAGTCACAATGACCCTAACTTGCCTACAGTATAGATGTTCATGATGAAATTGTCACAATGACCCTAACTTGCCTACAGTATAGATGTTCATGATGAAATAGTCATGACCCTAACTTGCCTACAGTATAGATGTTCATGATGAAATAGTCAATGACCCTAACTTGCCTACAGTAGGTTCATGATGAAATAGTCACAATGACCCTAATTGCCTACAGTATAGATGTTCATAATGAAATAGTCAGTGACCCTAACTTCCTACATATAGATGTTCATATGAAATAGTCAATGACCCTAACTTCCTACAGTTAGATGTTCATGATGAAATAGTCATGACCTAACTTGCCACAGTATAGATGTTCATGATGAAATAGTCACAATGACCCTAACTTGCCTACAGTATAGATGTTCATGATGAAATAGTCACAATGGCCCTAACTTGCCTACAGTATAGATGTTCATGATGAAATAGTGCAACATATAGATGTTCATATGAAATAATCACATGACCCAACTTGCCTACAGTATAGAGTTCATGATGAAATAGTCACAATGACCCTAACTTGCCTACAGTATAGATGTTCATGATGAAATAGTCACAATGACCCTAACTTGCCTACAGTACAGATGTTCATGATGAAATAGTCAAATGACCCTAACTTGCCGACAGTATAGATGTTCATGAATGAAATAGTAAGGTGATCCTAACTTTCCTAAGCTAAGTATTGTTCATGATGAAATAGTCACAATGACCCTAACTTGCCTACAGTAAGATGTTCATGATGAAATAGTCACAATGACCCTAACTTGCCTACAGTATAGATTTCATGATGAAAATAGTCACAATGACCCTAACTTGCCTACAGTATAGATGTTCATATGAAATAGTCATGGTGACCCTAACTTCCTAAGTATAGATGTTCATGATGAAATAGTCACAATGACCCTAACTTGCCTACAGTATATGTTCATGATGAAATTGTCACAATGACCCTAACTTGCCTACAGTATAGATGTTCATGATGAAATAGTCATGGTGACCCTAACTTGCCTACATTATAGATGTTCATGATGAAATAGTCAATGACCCTAACTTGCCTACAGTATAGATGTTCATGATGAAATAGTCACAATGACCCTAACTTGCCTACAGTATAGATGTTCATAATGAAATAGTCATGTGACCCTAACTTCCTACAATATAGATGTTCATGATGAAATAGTCACAATGACCCTAACTTGCCACAGTACAGATGTTCATAATGAAATAGTCACAATGACCCTAACTTGCCTACAGTATAGATGTTCATAATGAAATAGTCACAATGACCCTACTTGCCTACAGTATAGATGTTCATAATGAAATAGTCCATGTGACCCTAACTTGCTACAGTATAGATGTTCATGATAAATAGTCACAATGACCCTAACTTGCCTACAGTATAGATGTTCATAATGAAATAGTCATGGTGACCCTAACTTGCCTACAGTATAGATGTTCATGATGAAATAGTCACAATGACCCTGACTTGCCTACAGTATAGATGTTCATGATGAAATAGTCACATGACCCTAACTTGCCTACAGTATAGATGTTCATGATGAAATAGTCATGGACCTAACTTGCACTATATAGATGTTCATAATGAAATAGTCACAATGATCCTAACTTGCCTACAGTATAGATGTTCATGATGAAATAGTCATGTGACCCTAACTTGCCTACATATAGATGTTCATGATGAAATAGTCATGAATGACCCTAACTTGCCTACAGTATACATGTTCATGATGAAATAGTCACAATGACCCTAACTTGCTTAAGTATAGATGTTCATGATGAAATAGTCATGTGACCCTAACTTGCCTACAGTAAGATGTTCATGATGAAATAGTCACAATGACCCTAACTTGCCTACAGTATAGATGTTCATGATGAAATAGTCACAATGACCTAACTTGCCTACGTATAGATGTTCATGTAAAATAGTCACAATGACCCAACTTGCCTACAGTATAGATGTTCATATGAAATAGTCACGACCCTACTTGCCACAGTATAGATGTTCATGATAAATAGTCACAATGACCTAACTTGCCTACAGTATAGATGTTCATAATGAATAGTCACTGACCCTAACTTGCCTATAGATGTTCATAATGAAATAGTCATGGTGACCCTAACTTGCCTAAGTATAGATGTTCATGATAAAATAGTCACAATGACCCTAACTTGCCTACAGTATAGATGTTCATAATGAAATAGTCACGGTGACCCTAACTTGCCTACAGTATAGATGTTCATAATGAAATAGTCATGGACCCTAACTTGCCTACAGTATAGATGTTCATGATAAATAGTCACAATGACCCTAACTTGCCTAAGTATAGATGTTCATGATGAAATAGTCAGGTGACCCTAACTTCCTACAGTATAGATGTTCATGATGAAATAGTCATGGTGACCCTAACTTGCCTACATATAGATGTTCATGATGAAAGTCATGGTGACCCTAACTTGCTACAGTATAGATGTTCATGATGAAATAGTCATGGTGACCCTAACTTGCCTACAGTAAGATGTTCATAATGAAATCACAATGACCCTAACTTGCCTCAGTATAGATGTTCATGATGAAATAGTCACAAGACCCTAACTTGCCTACAGTATAGATGTTCAATGTAAATAATCACAAGACCTAACTTTTGCTAAATATAGAATGTTCATAATGAAATAGTCACAAGACTCTAACTTGCCTACAGTATAGATGTTCATAATGAAAATCACAATGCCCTAACTTGCCTACAGTATAGATGTTCATAATGAAATATCACATGACCCTAACTTGCCTACAGTATAGATGTTCATAATGAAATAGTCACAATGACCTAACTTGCCTACAGTATAGATGTTCATATGAAATAGTCAGTGACCCTAACTTGCCTACAGTATAGATGTTCATAATGAAATAGTCACGTGACCCTAACTTGCCTACAGTATAGATGTTCATGATGAAATAGTCATGGTGACCCTAACTTGCCTACAGTATAGATGTTCATGATAAAATAGTCACATGACCCTAACTTCCTACAGTATAGATGTTCATGATGAAATAGTCAGGTGACCCTAACTTGCCTACAGTATAGATGTTCATGATGAAATAGTCACTGACCCTAACTTGCCTACATATAGATGTTCATGATGAAATAGTCCATGACCCTAACTTGCCTACAGTATAGATGTTCATAATGAAATAGTCAATGACCCTAACTTGCCTACAGTATAGATGTTCATGATGAAATAGTCACAATGACCCTAACTTGCCTACAGTACAGACTTCATGATGAAATAGTCACAATGACCCTAACTTGCCTACATATAGATGTTCATATGAAATAGTCACAATGCCCTAACTTGCCTACAGTATAGATGTTCATAATGAAATAGTCACAATGACCCTAACTTGCCTACAGTAAGATGTTCATAGAAATATCACAATGACCCTAACTTGCCTACAGTATAGATGTTCATATGAAATAGTCACAATGACCCTAACTTGCCTACAGATAGATGTTCATAATGAAATAGTCCAATGACCCACTTCTACAGATGATGTTCATAATGAAATAGTCACAATGACCCTAACTTGCCTAAGTATAGATGTTCTGATGAAATGTCAGTGACCCTAACTTGCCTACAGTATAGATGTTCTTAATGAAATGACCCTAACTTCCTACAGTATAGATTCATGATGAAATAGTCATAGTGACCCTAACTTGCCTAAGTATAATGTTCATGATAAATAGTCACAATGACCCAACTTGCACAGATAGATGTTCATGATGAAATAGTCACAATGACCCTAACTTGCCTACAGTATAGATGTTCATGATGAAATAGTCAAGTGACCCTAACTTGCCTATAGTATAGATGTTCATGATGAATAGTCACAATGACCCTAACTTGCTATAGTATAGATGTTCATGATGAAATAGTCACAATGACCCTAACTTGCTATAAGATAGATGTTCATGATGAAGTAGTCACAATGACCCTAACTTGCTTATAGTATAGATGTTCATGATGAAGTAGTCACAATGACCAAACTTGCCTATAGTATGATGTTCATGATGAAATAGTCACAATGACCTAACTTGCCTACAGTATATATGTTCATATGAAATAGTCACAATGCCCTAACTTGCCTATAGTACAGATGTTCATGATGAAATAGTCACAATGACTCCCCAACTTGTCGACAGCATAGATGTTCATGATGAAGTAGTCACATGATCCCAACTTGTCGACAGCTATAGATGTTCGTGGTAAAGATACAGAAAGCTTGTCCAGTGCTAGTCTCATTTTGAACAATAACAGACAACACCACCATTTCGCACAACAGATACATACAACATACAGACCACACAGCTTTCACACCAACAGAACATACAGACCAACACACCTTTCACACCAATAAAACATACAGACTAATAAACGGACCAACACACCTTTCACACCAATAAAACATACAGGCCACCTTTCACACCAATAAAACATACAGGCCAAATCTTTCACACCAATAAAACATACAGGCCACCTTTCACACCAATAAAACATACAGGCCACCTTTCACACCAATAAACATACAGACCAACACACCTTTCACACCAATAAAACATACAGACCACCTTTCACACCAATAAAACATACAGGCCACCTTTCACACCAATAAAACATACAGGCCACCTTTCACACCAATAAAACATACAGGACCAACACACCTTTCACACCAATAAAACATACAGACACCTTTCACACCAATAAAAACATACAGGCCACCTTTCACACCAATAAAACAACAACACACCTTTCACACCAATAAAAACATACAGGCCACTTTCACACCAATAAAACACAGGCCACCTTTCACACCAATAAAACATACAGACCAACACACCTTTCACACCAATAAAACATACAGGCCACCTTTCACACCAATAAAACATACAGACCAACACACCTTTCACACCAATAAAACATACAGACCACCTTTCACACCAATAAAACATACAGGCCACCTTTCACACCAATAAAACAGACCAACACACCTTTCACACCAATAAAACATACAGGCCACCTTTCACACCAATAAAACAGTACAACCACCTTTCACACCAATAAAACATACAGGCAACACCTTTCACACCAATAAAACATACAGGACCAACACTTTCACACCAATAAAACATACAGGCCACCTTTCACACCAATAAAACATACAGGCCACCTTTCACACCAATAAAACATACAGACCAACACACCTTTCACACCAATAAAAACAGACCAACACACCTTTCACACCAATAAAACATACAGACCCACCTTTCACACCAATAAAACATACAGACCAACACCTTTCACACCAATAAAACATACAGACCCACCTTTCACACCAATAAAACATACAGCCACCTTTCAACCAATAAAACATACAGGCCACACTTTACACCAATAAAATACAGACCAACACCTTTCACACAATAAACATACAGACCAACACACCTTTCACACCAATAAAACATACAGACCAACACACCTTTCACACCAATAAAACATACAGACCACACACCTTTCACACCAATAAAGCATACAGACCAACACACTTTCACACAATAAAAACATACAGACCACACACTTTCATACCAATAAAACATACAGACCAACACACCTTTAACACAATAAAACAGACCAACACCTTTCACACTAATAAAACATACAGACCAACACACCTTTCACACCAATAAAACATACAGACCAACACACCTTTCATCACCAATAAAACATACAGACCGACCACACCTTTCACACCAATAAAACATACAGACCAGACACCTTTCACACCAATAAAACATACAGACCACACCTTTCACACCAATAAAACATACAGACCAAAACACAATTTCACATCAATAGAAACATACAGACTAATAACAGACCAACACACCTTTCACACAATTAGAACATACTAAGCACAAACCAACACACCTTTCACACAATAAAACATTTTGACCAATAACAGACCAAGACACCTTTCATACCAATAAAACATAGCAGACCACCTTCACACCGATAAAACACAGACCAATAACAAACCAAGACATCTTTCACACCAAACAAATGTACAGACCAATAACAGACCAGCTTTCACACCAATAAACATACAGACCAATAACAGACCACACACCTTTCACACCAATAAAACATACAGACCAATAACAGACAACACACCTTCACACCAATAAAACATACAGACCAATAACAGACCAGCTTTCACACCAATAAAACATACAGACCAATAACAGACCAACACACTTTCACACCAATAAACATACAGACCAACACACCTTTCACACCAATAAAACATACAGACCAATAACAGACCAACACACCTTTCACACCAATAAAAATACAGACCAATAACAGACCACCCTTCACACCAATAAAACACAGACCAATAACAGACACACTTTCACACCAATAAAACATACAGACCAATAACAGACCACCTCTTCACACCAATAAAACATACAGACCAATAACACCACCTTTCACACATAAAACATACAGACCAATAACAGACCACCTCTCACACCAATAAAAACATACAGACCAATAACAGACCACCTTTTCACACAATAAAACATACAGACCAACACACCTTTCACACCAATAAAACAGCCAATAAGACCATTACACCAATAAAATTACAGACCAATAACAACACAACCACCTTTCACACCAGTAAAACATACAGACCAATAACAGACCAAGACACCTTTCACACCAACAAAATGTACAGACCAATAACAGACCACCTTTCACACCAATAAAATGTACAGACCAATAACACCACCTTTCACACCAGTAAAACATACAGACCAATAACAGACCAAACACTTCACACCAAAAAAAACATACAGACTAATAACAGACCAACACACCTTTCACACAATTAGAACATACAAGCCAAACCAACACACCTTTCACACCAATAAAACATTTGACCAATAACAGACCAAACACCTTTCACACCAATAAAACATACAGACCACCCTTCACACCGATAAAACACAGACCAATAACAAACCAAACATCTTTCACACCAACAAAATTACAGACCAATAACAGACCAACAACCTTTCACACCAATAAAATGTACAGACCAATAACAGACAACCAGCTTTCACACCAATAAAACATACAGACCAATAACAGACCAACACACCTTTCACACCAATAAAACATACAGACCAATAACCAGACCACTTTCACAACAATAAAACATACAGACCAATAACAGACCAACACACCTTTCACACCATTAAAACATACAGACCAATAACAGACAACACACCTTTCACACCAATAAAACATACAGACCAACACACCTTTCACACCAATAAAAACATCAGACCAATAACAGACCAACACACCTTTCACACCAATAAAACATACAGACCAATAACAGACCAACCTCTCACACCAATAAAACATGACAGACCAATAACAGACCAACACACCTTTCACACCAATAAAATATACAGACCAATAACAGACCAACACACCTTTCACACCAATAAAATATACAGACCAATAACAGACCAACACACCTTTCACACCAATAAAACATACAGACCAATAACAGACCAACACACCTTTCACACCAATAAAACATACAGACCAATAACAGACCACACACCTTCACACCAATAAAACATCAGACCAATAACAGACCAACACACCTTTCACACCAATAAAACATACAGACCAATAACAGACCAACACACCTTTCACACCAATAAAACATACAGACCAATAACAGACCAACACACCTTTCACACCAATAAAACATACAGACCAATAACAGACCAACACACCTTTCACACCAATAAAACATACAGACCAATAACAGACCAACCCAACACCTTTCACACCAATAAAACATACAGACCAATAACAGACCAACACACCTTTCACACCAATAAAACATACAGACCAATAACAGACCACCTTTCACACCAATAAAACATGCAGACCAATAACAGACCAACACACCTTTCACACCAATAAAACATACAGACCAATAACAGACCAACACACCTTTCACACCAATAAAACATACAGCATACAGACCAACTTAACCAGTAAACACCATAACACCAAACCTTTCACACCAGTAAAACATACAGACCAATAACAGACCAACACACCTTTCACACCATAAAACATACAGACCATAACAGACCAACACACCTTTCACACCATAAAACAGACACAATAACAGACCACCACCTTTCACACCAATAAAACATAAACAGATACCAATAACAGACCATAAACCACTTTCACACCAATAAAAATACAGACCAATAACAGACCAACACACCTTTCACACCAGTAAAACTTTACAGACCAATAACAGACCAAGACACCTTTCACACCAATAAAATGTACAGACAATAACACCACCTTTCACACCATAAAATTACAGATCAATAACAACCAACCTTCACACCATAAAAACATACAGACCAATAACAGACCAAGACACTTCACACCATAAAAAACATACAGACCAATAACAGACCAACACACCTTTCACACCATAAAACATACAGACCAATAACAGACCAACACACCTTTCACACCAATAAAACACAGACCAATAACAGACCAAACACCTTTCACACCAATAAAACATACAGACCAATAACAGACCAAACACCTTTCACACCAATAAAACAGACCAATAACAGACCAAGACACCTTTCACACCATAAAACAGACCATAACAGACCAACACACCTTTCACACCAGTAAAACATACAGACCAATAACAGACCAACACCTTTCACACCAGTAAAACATACAGACCAATAACAGACCAACACACCTTTCACACAGCTGTCTTTAATAAAACAATAATTGTTCATATAACTGTCAAGTCTAGGTTGACAACACAACACGCACATCATTACGCTCAAAATGTCAAACAGCAGAGTTCTGTTTTTGGTTCATTTCAAATCGTTTCAACAAAGTTTCTGCACTTGTGTTCTCCTTCTCATAGTCCATCTCCATCTTTTCGGCCTCAGCGCCAAACAGCAGGGGCTTGTGGTTCAATCCCATTAGCTTTTGCAGGGCATCCCGTGCTGCCATCTCTTCAGCGATTGTTGATGTCTCACCAGCAGCTGTCCACAGTAAACACGACTGTTAATCCACATGTGTTAATGACTGTTAATCCACATGTGTTAATGACTGTTAAGCCACATGTGTTAATGACTGTTAAACCCACATGTGTTAATGACTGTTAATCCACATGTGTTAATGATTGTTAAGCCACATGTGTTAATGACTGTTAAGCTACATGTGTTAATGACTGTTAAGCCACATGTGCTTATGACTGTTAAGCCACATGTGTTTATGAATGTTAAGCCACATGTGTTAATGACTTGAGCCACATTGTTAATGACCGTTAAGCCACATGTGTTAATGACTGTTAAGCTGTTAATGATTGTTATGCCACATGTCTTAATGACTGTTAAGCCACATGTGTTAATGACTTGAGTCACATGTGTTAATGGCTGTTAATCCACATGTGTTAATGACTGTTAAGCCACATGCGTTAATGACTGTTAAGCCACATGTGTTAATGACTGTTAAGTCACATGTGTTAATGACTGTTAAGCCACATCCGTAAATGACTGTTAAGCCACATGTGTTAATGACTGTTAAGCCACATGTGTTAATGACCGTGAAGCCACATGTGTTAATTACCGTGAAGCCACATGTGTTAATGACTGCTAAGCCACATGTGTTAATGACTGTTAAGCCACATGTGTTAATGACTGTTAAGCCACATGTGTTAATGACTGTTAAGCCACATGTGTTAATGACTGTTGAGCCACATGTGTTAATGATTGTTAAGCCACATGTGTTAATGACTGTTAAGCTACATGTGTTAATGACTGTTAAGCCACATGTGTTAATGACTGTTAAGACACATCTGTTAATGACTGTTAAGTCACGTGTGTTAATGACTGTTAAGCCACGTGTGTTAATGACTGTTAAGCCACATGTGTTAATGACTGTTAAGCCACATGTGTTAATGACTGTTAAGCCACATGTGTTAATGACTGTTAAGCCACATGTGTTAATGACTGTTAAGCCACATGTGTTAATGACTGTTAAGCCACATGTGTTAATGACTGTTAAGCCACATGTGTTAATGACTGTTAAGCCACATGTGTTAATGACTGTTAAGCCACATGTGTTAATGACTGTTAAGCCACATCCGTTAATGACTGTTAAGCCACATCCGTTAATGACTGTTAAGCCACATCCGTTAATGACTGTTAAGCCACGTCCGTTAATGACTGTTAAGCCACATCCGTTAATAACTGTTAAGCCACATCCGTTAATGACTGTTAAGCCACATCTGTTAATGACTGTTAAGCCACATCCGTTAATGACTGTTAAGCCACGTCCGTTAATGACTGTTAAGCCACATCCGTTAATAACTGTTAAGCCACATCCATTAATGACTGTTAAGCCACATCTGTTAATGACTGTTAAGCCACATCCGTTAATGATCTTCGTTTTTAAAACTACGTTGGACATTGTCAGTGTCCACACAGCAAACTGAACACAGATTAAACCAACAGACATGACAGTCAGGTGGAAGATGTCGGACTTCAAATCACAAGGTCCTGGGTTCCACTCACCAAGACACCTCCACCTGGAGTGTAAAGGGAGCAGATTTTTCCTATCTCCCAGGTCAACATGTATGAAGATCTGCCAATGCTTGAATCCCTTTCACGTGTCTACACATGCAGAATATCAAGTACGCATGTTACAGATCCTGTACATTGTGTCAATGTTCAGTAGCTTATGGAAACATAAAACACTCCGCATGCACCCCAACAAAAGATGCAGACTGTACAACAACAAATGGAATGTGGTCAGCTTGCCTTACTGCTCTAGTTCCTCCTACTCCACTAAAAAGTCTTTGATTATGTGTACTGTGCAGTGAGTCGTTGATTATGTGTACTGCGCAGTGAGTCGTTGATTATGTGTAATGCGCAGTGAGTCGTTGATTATGTGTACTATGCAGTGAGTCGTTGATTATGTGTACTGTGCAGTGAGTCTTACATTATGTGTACTGCGCAGTGAGTCGTTGATTATGTGTAATGCACAGTGAGTCTTTGATTATGTGTAATGGACACTGAGTCTTTGATTATGTGTAATGCGCAGTGAGTCGTTGATTATGTGTAATGCAAAGTGAGTCGTTATGTGTAATATGTGTAATGCACAGTGAGTCTTTGACTGTGTGTAATGTGCAGTGAGTCTTTGATTTTATGTGTACTGCGCGGTGAGTCTTTGGTTACGTGTAATGCACAGTGAGTCTTTGATTATGTGTAATGTGCAGTGAGTCCAAATGTGTTTGTGTAACAGCAATATGCAAGATTTCTTTATAACAACATAAGCAATAGTACAGCTGACATATCTTCAGTTCGTATGGACCCAACACTTGCCTCAAATTTGCTGACAGGTCAAATCTAATCAATAAACAGCTAGATAGCTAGTGAACCATTTCACATGTCCAGTTAGGGTTCCCGCAAGAGCTAAACACTCAATCTGCACAATAGACAGACCACGTCTTCAAGTCCTACATAAAATGAACCACTCTGAGAAATACAAGACAGAACTCAAGGAAATACGAGACAGAACTCAAGGAAATACAAGACTGGACTCAAGGAAATACAAGACAGGACTCTCAGAAATACAAGACAGGACTCAAAGAAATACAAGACAGAACTCAAGGAAATACAAGACAGGACTCTCAGAAATACAAGACAGGACTCAAAGAAATACAAGACAGGACTCTCAGAAATACAAGACAGGACTCTCAGAAATACAAGACAGAACTCAAAGAAATACAAGACAGAACTCAAGGAAATACAAGACATGATAAATGATTCACCTTGCCCCACAAGACGCTGGTCACTGTAAATCCCCACCTGGTACACAGCCATCACTGTCTTCTGGCCGGCCTGCCACTGAAGTCTGTACATGTACACACATACAGATATGTATACATATCTACATACATCACACACACATATACATGGTACACAGCCATCATTGTCTTCTGGCCGGCCTGCCACCGCAGTCTGTATACACATATAGATACATCTCACGCACACACACGCATACACGCATGCACGCACGCCACACACACACACACACACACACACACACACCACACACACACACACACACACACCACACACACACACACACACACACACAGAGTCATCACTGTCTTCTGGCCTGCCTGCCACTGAAGTCTGTATACACATATAGATATGCATACATATCTACACACACAGACACGCACGCACGCGCAGCACCACCAACACCACACACCTGGTACAAAGCCATCAGTCTTTGGCTGGCCTGCCACTGTAGTCTGTAAACACACACACAACACACACAAACACACACACTCTCTCTCTCTCTCTCTCTCTCACTGTCTTCTGCCTGCCTGCCACAGTAGCTGTATACATCTATATACATATAACTATAACAATGATAACCATTGCTACTACTAATAATAATGACATTTATAAGACACAAATCTTGATATAAAAATCAAATCAATGTGTGCACACTCTCATCATTCACCATTCACTCACAGTGACCAAATGACCAAAACCCAAGGGTATGACACACACGCAAACCAGGAAGGAGAGGACAGGAGGGGAGAGGGATGAAAGGGTGGGCAGGTAGAGTAGGAAGCCACAACTGGACAATAACCCATCTCTTGAAGTTTTAGACTTGAAGGAAGACAGAATATGTGACTGTCAAACAGACAGAGAAAGTTTGATCCAGATGTATGGGCCAGACACATATATGGACCAGACACAGATAAAGAACAGCCATTCACTGTGTAACATCTGTATCAAGGAATATGTAAACGCAGTATCAGAAGAACAATAGAGAGCTGGATAGATGTGTACACTTGGAAGAAGTCACAACAGTTAAACAGGTGCAGTGCCACTGATATAATCGCAGCATAATGTATTGATTTTGTATGAAATTTTTTGAGAAACTGGCAACCAGTGGAAAAAGCAACACACAAGTAATTCTGAATACACTGGAGGCATGCAACAGAAGAAACAGAAAAGCCAGAGAGCAAAGAGTTACAATAACTGACGCAGACAAGATCAGAGAAGTCGCAAGTTTAGATGCTGCTGAAGTTGAACGATAACAGCAAATAGAACTGAAACATCACAGCTGATGATAACAAAAATCATTGCAGCTGACAGTAACAAGAAACATCGCAGTTGACAGTAACAAGACTAACGGGTTTAGGAGATGAATTTTTGCACAGAGAGCTGGGGATCAAGAACAAGGTTCTTGACTGAATCAGAAAGTACAATAGTGCTGTCCCCTACTTTGACAGAACAAACTTCTACAGTGGAAAGCTTGTGCTTGGTGCCAATAAGTACTGCATCAATCTTACCTCCATTCTGTATCATCCAATTTTGAATCTCTACATAACAGTCAGAAGCTTTGGAAAGAAGAGTTGAAAGGTTTTCAGGAGATGTATTGTAGTAAAGCTGGAAGTCATCAGCACAGAAATGATAGCTGATGTTATGCTGACTGATGGCAATGGATAGTGCTGAGGTGTAGATCAAGTAGAGGACCGGCCCAAGTACAGAGCCTTGGGGGACCCCATTTGCATGCATGCACACACACACATACATACCTACACACACACATACACACACACATACCTACACAGACACACACACATACCTACACACACACAGACACACACATACACACACACACACATACACACATACATACCTACAAACACACACACACACACACACACACACAAAACACACACATACCTACGCAGACACACGCACATACCTACACACACACAGACACACACATACACACACACATACCTACACACACACATACACACACATACACACACACACAAAATGCACATACTGGATTTTGTTTAAAAATATTGTTCTATCCTTCAAATTGCACATTTGTGACCAAAGTTTTAAAAAACTCACCAAAAATTAACCACAAACAGCACACACATAAACCAGACATACATGGAAAAAGAAGAAATGAACTGTTTATGTAATCTTACCAGAAGTATACATTCCAGACAACTTTATCATATCAAGTAATTCAAAACAGTATGCATAAGTTGAAAAATGAAAATTTGGGGGCAAAACTCCGTAACATATTCCATCCTCCACACAGGTTCAGCACCATATGTGTAATCTTTCCTGCTCCACTGGGAACAGTGGACCTTGCAAATCTGATTCTTTGTCAGAGTACTTTCCATGAATCAGTTTGACAGCTTCTTCTTAACCCTTTCAGCCCTAAGTACTTCTAAACCTCTGATACCCTCAACCCTGAGTATTTTTAGAGAAATTCTAGCGAAATCCGGTGTCTCAGAATAAATCCTTCTAATGCTTAAAAATTTGCCAGGAAGAAATTATAGGGTGTCTGGAATTCGGTAATATAAACAGGATGTGGCAGAGGAGAGCAGGTGCCGGTAGGTCGCATACCGCACGCCAGCACCATACCAAGCCAGGTCAACCGGACATGTCAGGCCGCTCCTGTGGCCTGCCGGGTCCAGAGGTATTAATTGCACTGGCCGCTGCATCAGCCAGCCGGGTTCAAAGGGTTAAATAAAAAACCTGTTTACGCACCTCTTTATGGCATCTTGGGAATGCAGTGTAAACATCCTCCCTCAGAAGAAGCTAAACCTAGTCACACAACACCTACAGGACCACAGAACATGTCTACTGAAAGCCATCCATGTATAAATGACTCTATCTTTACTTCCAACAGCTGTTAAAATCGTCAATAAAACTGTGAAAACTTGTGACCACAACCAAAGGCTCTCATGGCGCACACAGATCGTTGATGTGTCCACATCCTGGTGTCACACACACACACACACACACACACTGATACACACACAAACACATACACACACACTGATACACACACAAACACACACACACACACACTGATAATAATAATAATAATAATAATAATAATATATTTTATTTATATAGCGCAAAACTTGATAAAATCAAATCTAAGCGCTGAGCGTATACATGCATACATACCTACATACATATGAGCGTATACATGCATACATACATGCTTACATACTTACATACATAAATCTAAGCTGAGCGTATACATGCATACATACATACATACATAAATCTAAGCGTATACATACATACATACATACATACGTACGCACATGCATACATAATAATTACAATATTTATATAGCGCAAATCTCGACAAAATCAAATCCAAGCGCCGAAAAGACACACACGCACACACGCCACGCGCGCGCGCGCGCACGCACGCACGCACGCACGCACGCACACACACACACACACACACACACACACACACACACACACACACACACACACACACATGCATGGCCACAAATGGGGAGAAAAGAATAAAAGCAATAAAAGCAAGAATAAAACCAATGGAAAACCACAGAGAGCACATCATATACAATTATATATTAAAACAAAGTGATTCCCCTCCGAGCGGAGACACGCTGCAGAGGGGGTTGAGTGAGGTTAGGATTTTATGCAGAGGAGAAAAGGTGAGTTTTGAGAGCGGACTTGAAGGAGACAAAAGTAGGTTGCTGACGGACTGAGAGAGGAAGTTTGCTCCAGGAGAGTGGACCAGAAACAGAGAAGGCTCGTGGACTATAGGTATTGAGCTTAGTGCGTGGAAAGCGAAAATTCAGAGGATCGGAGGCAGAGCGGAGGGTACATGAGGGAACATAGATCTCAAGTAGGCTTGACAGGTAATCGGGGGCTGCGTTATTGAGGCTTTTGTAGCACATGGTGTCTAGTTTGTACTGTATGCGCTTTGATACAGGGAGCCAGTGAAGTTGTGCCAGGAGAGGAGATATGTGGTCAGCTTTTTTCTTTTTGAGTACAAGGCGTACAGCATTGTTTTGAATGCGCTGTAGGATGTGAATGGTGGAGGCAGGAAGACCAGACAGGAGTGAACTGCAATAGTCAATGCGAGACATTATGAAGGAGAGAACGAGTTTTGCAGTTGTTTCGACAGGAGAGATACTTCCTGATCAGGCTTATACGATGGAGATGATAGTAGCAAGATCTGGCTGTTTGAGAAACAAAGTTGTTCATGGACAGGGTAGAGTCAATGCAGACACCAAGGTTTTTAGCTGAATCAGAAATTGGGACTGATGTGTTACATAATGGGAGAGAAAGAGGAGGCAGCTGGGAAAGTTTCTGACGGGTGCCAATGAGGATAGCTTCTGTCTTGTCGTCATTAAGCTGAAGTCTATTGTGTGTCATCCAGTTCTTAATGTCCGAGTAACACTCAGTGGTGCGAGTCAACAGGCGCTGTATATTATCAGGTGAGTCACTGTCTTGAAGTTGGGTGTCATCAGCATAGAAGTGGTGTTTTATAGAGTGGGAGTTGATGATGGTGGACAGGGGGGAGGTATAAAGAGTGAAAAGAACAGGGCCAAGGACAGATCCTTGTGGAACACCACAGGTCAGGTATGCAGGTTGAGAGTAAGTGCCATTGATGAGAACAGTTTGTTTTCTGTTTGATAAATACGAAGTGAAAAAGGAGAGAGCAATGTCAGAGATGCCAAAAGTATGATGAAGTCTAGAAAGAAGAATACCATGATCAATGGTATCGAAGGCTGCAGACAGATCAAGGAGTGTGAGGAGAGAGACTTTGCCAGTATCAGTTGCAAGGAGGAGATTGTTGAGAATGTGTAGTAGGGCAGTTTCAGTGCTATGGCACTGGCGGTAGGCTGACTGGAAAGGATTGAGGAGATTGTTGGCAGACAGGTGAGAGTTCAGCTGGTTGAGGACGACCTTTTCAAGGAGTTTTGACAAGAAAGAGAGATTAGAGATAGGCCTGTAATTTTTCAGTTCATTTGGGTCTAAATTGTGTTTCTTGAGGAGAGGGTGAACAATAGCAGACTTGAAAGAATCTGGGACAGTTCCAGTTTGAAAAGAAGTGTTGATGATGTCAGTGATGAATGGGAGGAGAGTAGGGAGACAATCGGAGTAGAGAGAACCTGTGTTTCACCACACAAAGTTATATAAGTGTACTGCCCACAACTACTCTTATGTTTCCCCAAAGTTATAAGTGTACTGCCCACACTACTCTTACACACACACTGATACACAAACACACACTGATACACACACACACACTGATACACACACACACTGATACACACACACACACACACACACACACACACACACACACACACACTGATACACACACACACACACACATACACACACACACTGATACACACACACACAAGATGACCACAAACACATAGACTAACACACTGACAGACACAGACACACTCCAACAAGACAGTACCTGGGTTCAGGAGGCCCACGGTTGTGAGTGTGAAGCAGAGCCATCAGGAGTCCCATGGGGTTGACCACAACCCAAAGGTCACTCAGGTCCTGGCCGACCAAC
>JAPXFY010000014.1:58099435-58166935 GCA_030674185.1 Monoplex corrugatus | reverse complement strand
ACACATGCACGCACGCATACGCATGCACACACACATACACACACACACACACTAGTACATTATGTTTTGTATTATGTCACAGTACATGTTACATAGTATATTATGTTGGTGTTATGTCACAGTACATGTTACATTGTATATTATCCGTCTAATATCACTTACAATCAAAAAAGACGTTAAATCAAAGAACAAACACACACACACAAGAATACTTACACACGCACGCACGTACGCACGCACACACACACACTTTTGCACATACACACAAACATGCACACACACAAATACTTACACACACACACATTCACATACACACTGTCTGAAAGCATCGCTCTCACTGATTTTCTTGTTTCTGGTCTTGATCTGTCATGGCAAGCAAGACAAGAAGAAAAGGGACTGCCTGTTTCAGCCTGATGGAGGCTTAGAAAGAGTGAACTGCAAAACTTGAGAAAAGACATACTGCGTTCTTATTATGTCACAGTACATGTCACAAAGTGCACTGTGTTGGTGTTATGCCACAGTACATGTCACATAGTGTACAGTGTTGGTGTTATGTCACAGTACATGTCACATAGTGTACTGTGTTGGTGTTAGTCACAGTACATGTCACATAGTGTACTGCGTTGGTGTTATGTCACAATACATGTCACATAGTGTACTGTGTTGGTTGTTATGTCACAGTACATGTCACATAGTGTATTGTGTTGGTGTTATGTCACAGTACCTGTCACAAAGTGCACTGTGTTGGTGTTATGCCACAATACATGTCACATAGTGTGTTATGTTGGTGTTATGTCACAGTACATGTCACATAGTGTACTGCGTTGGTGTTATGTCACAATACATGTCACATAGTGTATTCTGTTGGTGTTGTGTCACAGTACATGTCACATAGTGTACTGCGCTGGTGTTGTGTCACAATATATGTCACATAGTGTATTGTCGGTGTTACGTCACAGTACATGTCACATAGTGTATTGTGTTGGTGTTGTGTCACAGTACATGTCACATAGTGTACTGCGCTGGTGTTGTGTCACAATATATGTCACATAGTGTATTGTCGGTGTTAGTCACAGTACATGTCACATAGTGTATTGTGTTGGTGTTATGTCACAGTACATGTTACATAGTATATTATGTTGGTGTTAGGTCAAAAGTACATGTTACATAGTATTATCATGAATATATGGTGTTAGGTCAAAGTACATGTTACATAGTATATCATGTTGGTGTTATGCCATAGTACATGTTACATAGTATATTATGTTGGAGTTATGTCACAGTACAGGTCACACAGTGTACTGTATTATCATCAATATACAATAAACTATAGTTTCAGTAGAACAGTGTGTTTTAATTTACAAGATCATCTGTTTAAAATACATTTCATTTTCAATCAGATGACACATGACAATGAAGGCCTCTGCCATTGATCCACTAGATGAGCAGGCTCGCCCGTCCTTTGTCACTTGGTCTGGTGCTTCATGTGGTGTACATGACCAATCCTGGAGGCATAAGTGCTTTCACGGCAGCTGCATGGGAAGGAGTCCTATGGCCTTAAGTTTCATTTCCACAGGTCCCTCTTCTCTTGACCAGCAGTTGTTGTGTGCTGTTCACACGTGATTGTGCCCTGCACGCACCGCTGTCACCAGCTTACTCTGTTGCAGGCAATGTATTCCCAGTCGGTAATGTTGATGCCACAGCTGATGAGGTTGGCCTTCAGAGTATCACTGTATCACTTTAGTGGTCTTCCCTGGTCACAATGTCCTTGCTTCAGCTCTCCGCACAGGAACATCTTTGGGATGTGGTCGTCTTCTATACAAATGTGTCTGGCGTAAGGAAACTGGCAAGCCACACTTCTTCAAAAACTGAAGGTTGGACACTTGAAATTCATGAACCCTTCCTGCTGCTCAATGCGCCGTCAGTAAGTTCTTGCAGCAGTACAGCAGGATGCTCCAGACTACTGGTGTGTACACAGCAGTACAGCAGGACGCTCAAGACTAATGGTGTGTACACAGCAGTACAGCAGGACGCTCAAGACTAATGGTGTGTACACAGCAGTACAGCAGGGCACTCAAGACTAATGGTGTGTACACAGCAGTACAGCAGGACACTCAAGACTAATGGTGTGTACACAGCAGTACAGCAGGGCACTCAAGACTAATGGTGTGTACACAGCAGTACAGCAGGACACTCAAGACTAATGGTGTGTACACAGCAGTACAGCAGGACACTCAAGACTAATGGTGTGTACACAGCAGTACAGCAGGATGCTCGACTACTGGTGTGTACACAGCAGTACAGCAAGATGCTCCAGACTACTGGTGTGTAGCGTACACAGCAGTACAGCAGGGCGCTCCAGACTAC
Source organism: Monoplex corrugatus (assembly GCA_030674185.1). Taxonomy (NCBI): domain Eukaryota; kingdom Metazoa; phylum Mollusca; class Gastropoda; order Littorinimorpha; family Ranellidae; genus Monoplex; species Monoplex corrugatus. Next base: position 58,164,568 of record JAPXFY010000014.1, on the reverse strand, counting down.
TGGTGTGTACACAGCAGTACTATAGGGCACTCCAGACTACTGGTGTGTACACAGCAGGACGCTCAAGACTACTGGTGTGTACACAGCAGTACTATAGGGCACTCCAGACTACTGGTGTGTACAAAGCAGTACTATAGGGCACTCCAGACTACTGGTGTGTACACAGCAGTACTATAGGGCACTCCAGACTACTGGTGTGTACATGTGTACACAGCAGTACAGCAGGACACTCCAGACTACTGGTGTGTACACAGCAGTACTACAGGGCACTCTAGACTACTGGTGTGTACACAGCAGTACAGTAGGGTGCCCCAGACTACTGGTGAGTACACAGCAGGACAGTAGGATGCCCCAGACTACTGGTGTGTACAGAGCAGTACAGTAGGATGCCCCAGACTACTGGTATGTACACAGCAGTACAGTAGGAAGGACACAGCAGTACATTGCATTGTGGAAGGACACAGTCAGCAGGACATAGCATTGTGGAAGGAAACAGTCAGCAGAACATAGCATTGTGGAAGGACACAGTCAGCAGGACATAGCATTGTGGAAGGACACAGTCAGCAGAACATAGCATTGTGGAAGGACACAGTCAGCAGAACATAGCATTGTGGAAGGAAGCAGTCAGCAGGACATAACATTGTGGAAGGAAACAGTCAGTAGGACATAGAATTGTGGAAGGACACAGTCAGCAGGACATAGCGTTGTGGAAGGAAGCAGTCAGCAGGACATAATATTGTGGAAGGAAGCAGTCAGCAGGACATAACATTGTGGAAGGACACAGTCAGCAGGATATAGAATTGTGGAAGGACACAGTCAGCAGGACATAGCATTGTGGAAGGAAGCAGTCAGCAGGACATAACATTGTGGAAGGAAGCAGTCAGCAGGACATAACATTGTGGAAGGACACAGTCAGCAGGACATAGAATTGTGGAAGGACACAGTCAGCAGGACATAGCATTGTGGAAGGACACAATCAGCAGAACATAGCATTGCGGAAGGAAGCAGTCAGCAGGACATAACATTGTGGAAGGAAACAGTCAGCAGGACATAGAATTGTGGAAGGACACAGTCAGCAGGACATAACACTGTGGAAGGAAGCAGTCGGCAGGACAATGTTCTGAGAGCAACTAAACCTTCACACATCTCCCACGGGTGCTTCTGGTCAATAGAGTCAAATGCTTTGGTCAGATCTACATATACCGGTTTTGTTTGCACCAGTTCTCTTACAGCTGGCATTTGGCAAACACCATGTCACTTGTGCCTCTTCCAGCAAAAAAGCCACACTGACAGTCCAGAGGGATGGGTCTGGTTACATGGATGAAGATTGTAAAGGATGATGCTGGCATGGACCGTCCCTGCAATGCACACTACTCATGCATGAATACAAATCAGAGAAATCACCAACCTTTTTGAACAAGTTCCTCGTTATCAGTCAGACCCAGAGGCACAACAGACGAATCAATGCCAAGTTCTGCTCTTCTCTTCTCCTCTTTCTCGATGTAAGATCTGAATTTAATTACCACAAGAGCATCAATATCATCTACATCATCATCTTCTTCATCAACGTCAGTAAATACAACAGCAGCAAAAACATGAAACAGAACATGCGCATGCGCACGTGCACGCGCACACGCACACACTGCGTGTATGCGTGAATGCACACACACAAACTGGTTAATCTGAAGCAAGCAACCCCAAGCAATTATTTTTCAAAAACATTATCTAACAGATAAGATAGTCATACCCTCCTAAGTACCTCCCTTTTTATGCAATAATTATAACAGAAATCCAGATTTTGTATTTCTCTCATGGACAGCAGGAAAACAAACGAGACAGTCTTGATGGAGGCAGACACAAGTAGATCACTCATAAGGAAGATTAGGAAAAGACAGGCAACATTTATAGGCCATTTTATGAGGAAGGGGGATTTGAAGCACTTGGTCACAATGGGAAAGCTGGAGGGAAAGAGAGCGCCGGGTAGACCCAGGGAGAAAATGCTGGACGGACTTGCAGAGTGACTGGGGACGAGGGGGGTGGGATAGATGCTAGGGGCAACGAGAGATAGAGACAGATGGAAGTCCATGATCGCCAAAGCCATGCGGCAGGGCACCTGATGATGTTGAGGGTACCTGTGACCTTGAAGAAGCATCACAGTGAATAAAACTTGAGATGAAATGAGAACAATGGCATGTGAAAACAGTGAAAACAGATTTCAGATATCACTGCACTGCTCCATTAGTCATGTGGGTAAGATGGTCAAACTTTCAACGGCACGGTTTGGGTTCGATCTTCCCTGGGTACCTCCTGCTTGGTGGATGAACAGTGGAGAGTTTTCCAGTCATCCAGGTCAACAAGTGTGCACATCTGTAGTGCCTTAATTCTTTCATGATGACCAGCATGCAACGCAGCAAGCTCCCAGCTGCCAGGCTGTCAGCGGTTTTTTATTTCCCTGGTGATGTATCATTTTCACTACTTTTTCATTTTATTTTACAGCTACTAGTGAATGGTTAGCACTTAATGTATTTGGTGTTACTAGAAAGTGCGAATAAGAGTTTCCAAAACTTACACTTCACTCAAGAACAATGTAGGTGACCGAGCATAAACCAAATATCTCAATTACAGATGTCTATAGGAATCTTTAAAACTTCCAAATTTGCCCCTCTTTCTCTCTCTCTCTCTCTCCTCTCTCTCTCTCTCCCCCTCTCCTCTCTCTCTTACACACACACACACACACACATACACACACACGTCACACACACACACAAACGCAACACACACACACACACACACACACACACACACACACACACACACACACACACACACACACACACACACACACACAACACACACACACACACACACACACACACACATACAACTCACACAAACACACACACAGACGTTACTGTATTTTTGTTTAAACCCAGCCAACTGCGTAGAGCCATATCAAGGCTATACCATTTCAAAACATACACAATATTTTAAGTAACAAGCAAAAAAAAGGAAAAGAAAATCAAGTGCACATATCAACACATTCACAAACACAATCTAAGGAGATGCCCCTGGTGCTGACCACTCATGACACAGGGGATCTAAAAAAAACTTCCATTCAATTAATCACACAGGGTATCTAAAAAACGTACCTGAATACAAATTTAAACATAACTAAGGACGCTAAAACATATACAAAAACGGGCCTAAATTACCTAAAATTGCTGCCACATATCTCATTTCCCTTGAGCCAAAAATGCACTTGATACATGTGCCCAATTATCAATCCTAAGAGAAAGTATGTAAGGCTTTATAGAACACATACAGGTTAATGGACCAGCAATGCAGAAAATGATAGGAAGAAATGAAAGAAAGCAAAGGAATAAGGCAGAAACAAAGAGAATGACAGACAAGAAATTTCTAGCACAGATTTTCCAGAGGATGAGGTATCCCCACAGGGGACGCACAGAGATACACACACACTAATACACACACACTAATACACACACACACACACATATACACACACATCACAAGCAAACACATCATATGCAAACACACACACACAAATACACACACAAACACACACACACATACAACACACACAGACAGAAACACACGCACATAGAACAGGCAACACAGACCATTTCTAATATGACATGAGAAGGCACATTCCTTCACCTAGCAGACATTTTACCAATGAAGCAAGTGCCAGGCCTAACACACAGCATTTGAATTTACTTGTGAAGGGGTCACTTTGTTCCATTAGTATTCAGGCCACGAAGTGTAAACCTCATCATCATCAAGTGCCTTGCCACATGGCGTTGGCGATCATGGCCTTCCATCTGTTTCTATCCCTTGTTGCCTCAAGCATCTCTTCCACCCACTGTCTTCAGCTACTCTGCAAGTCCATCCAGTATCTTCTCCCTGGGTCTACCTGGTGCTCTCTTTCCCTCCAGCTTTCTTGTTGTGACCAGGTTCTCCAATTCCCCTTTCCTCATAAAATGGCCTATAAATGTTGCCTGTCTTTTTTTAATTTTACTTATGAGTGATCTTCTTGTGTCTGCCTCCATCAAGACTGTCTTGTTTGTTTTCTTTGCTGTCTATGGAACTCTCAACATTCTTATTAAAAACCACATCTCGGCTGCCTCAATCTTGTTCTGGCTTTACTTGTTGACTGTCCATGCCTCACAACCGTATAACATTATCAGTTCTATATAACACTCAAGAATTCTCTTCCTGATGTTAATTGATAGGCATTTGTTGGTAAGAATGCTTTTCATCTTCTTGAATGCTGTTTTGGCTTGGCCGATTCTGCTGGCTATTTCTGATGTGCATCTGCTGCCTGGTGAAATGATCATTCCCAGGTATTTAAACTTACCAACCTGTCTCAAGGTTGTGCCGTTTGCTGTTATTTTGCATGACGGGATTTCATGTTTTTTACCGATCATCATGACTTCAGTCTTCTCGCTGTTTAGTTCCAACCCCTTACCTTTGCTTTCTATTTCTAGTATATTCACAAGGTTTTGTAGGTCCCTTTCATTTTCTGTAATTAGCACGGTGTCATCTGTGTATCGAATGTTGTTTATTATTTTTCCTCCAACCTTTAATCCAGGGTCTTCCTCTAGGTTTCTTATGATGTTTTCGCTGTAAAGTGAAAACAGATCTGGTGACAAAACACAACCTTGTCTGACTCCTCTTTTGATATTTTAGAAAGAGTTTTTATCATTTTCTATTCTCATTGCAGCTGTTTGTTCCCAATACATATTTCTAATTATTTGTAGATTTCCATCAATATTGAGTCTTTCTAGTTGGTTGATCAATTCTTCATGTCTTACCCAATCGAAAGCCTTGGTATAATCAACAAAGCATAAATATAAATCCTTATTCATCTCAATTGACCTCTCTATGATAGTTCTTAGGATGTATATGGCATTAATAGTTCCTTTCCCTTCCACAAATCTACACTGTTCTTCTGCTATTTCTCTTTTGATTCTATTCCTTGTCCTCATCATGATTATTCTTAATAGGATTTTTGTTACATGACTCATCAAGCTGATTGTGCGATGGAGTTCGCATTCTATAGCCCCTGTCTTCTTTGGAAGTGCAATGAAAATTGATTTTGACATATCTTTGGGGATTTTTCCATTGTCATAAATTTCATTTAGGAGGACTGTTATTTTTTCAATACCGAATTCCTCCAGGGTTTCAATCATCTCTGCAGTGATGTTGTCTGGTCCTGGGGCTTTTCCTGGTTTCATCTTTTTCAGTGCTGCTCTAATTTCATCTTTCATTATGGGTGGTCCTTCAATGTTTTTTCTTATAATGTGTCCTTCATTTCTGTCATCTTCAAAAAAGTCTTTTTAATGTAGCCTACTCTCCCCATCTGTACAATGTTTTGTCTTTTTCCATGATAAGCATACTATCTTTCGATTTTAAGCAACCAGTTCATGTGCATGTATTTTTCCTGTGGACAATTTCTTGAATTCATCTGTACAAACCCTGAGGATCGGTTTTGTGTCCATCTTCCATTTCTTTGCATTTTGTTTTCAGCCAAGCTTCTTTAGCTTCATTGCACCTATTCCCTGATTTCTTTGTTTATCTTCCTATATATCTCTCGTTTCTCTTTGCCTTCCTCCGTTCCTCCATCAAGCCTAGAATTTCTTTTGTCATCCACTTCTTTTTTGCTTTTCTATCTACTTTAGGGATTTCTTCACAAGCTTCATTTATCGAATTTCTCAACTTTGTCCATTGTTCCTCACTGTCACATTCTTCCAGAGCACTGAATTTGTTTTAAACATGTACATTAGATTTTTCACGTATCACTTCATCTGTCTTTAAGAGTCCAAGATTTTGTTTGATGTTGCTTTTGGTGTTTTTCCTTTTCCTTAATTTCAGCCTAAATCTTCCCACTACAGGATTGTGGTCACTGTTGCAGTCTGCACCTGGTAGTGTTAGTGTAAAGCTACACCAACAAAAGTTAGTTTTGTTAATGTAAGCTACACCAACAAAAGTGAGTTTTGTTAGTGTAAAGCTACACCAACAAAACTAACTCTGTCCCTCAACTAAAACCTTCTGTGAGTGAGTGAGTGAGTGAGTGAGTGAATGAGTGAGTGTGTATGTGTGTATGTGCGTGTGCGTGTGCATGTGCGTGTGTATGTGTGTACTGTACCTGTGTGTAAATGCTGTCTGTAGGGAGGCAGTTGAGAAATCTTCTCCAAGGCGTTTCCCAAACGCATACAGCTCTGCATCATAATTCCTGCCCATACATGACAAAATTCATCTGTTATCAATCATTTTACCTTGTTATCATTTTACCTCAGCATGCATACATGCATCTACTGATCACAATAAGCAGTAAATCATGCTTGTACATGCTCACGCAATCAAAACATGCAGAAAGCACTCGTCTGTCACGCAACCGCACACTCTCCTTTCAACCAATGGTACTAGACAGTCACAATGTTCTTTTCACATTTATTACTATCAACTTTCATACATCACACATACAACATTTATATTCAAGCACCTTCTCATTAACTTTTTTTCTCCTCCTCCTTCTTCTTCTCCTTCTCCTCCTTCTTCTTCTTCTCCTTTTTTCTCCTCCTTCTTCTTCTTCTCGCTCTTCTCCTTCTTCTTCTACTTCTTCTTCTACTTCTTTTTCTACTTCTTTTCTTTCTTCTTTTTCACCTTCTTCTTCTTTTTCTACTTCTTTTCCTTCTTCTTCTCCTTCTTTTTCTTCTCCTTCTCCTCTTTCTTCTCCTTCCTCTTCTTCTCCTTTTTCTACTTCTTTTCCTTCTTCTTTTTCACCTTCTTCTTCTTTTTCTACTTCTTTTCCTTCTTCTTCTCCTCTTTCTTCTCCTTCCTCTTCTTTTACTCCTTTTCCATCGTTTTTCTTTTCGTTCTTTTTCTTCTTCTTCTTCTTTTCCTTCTTTTTCTCCTCTCTTCTTTTTCGCCTTCTTCTTCTCCTCCTCCTTTTTCACCTTCTTCTTTCCCTTCTTCTTCTTTTCCCTTCTTTTCGCTTTCTTCTTTTCTTCTTCTCCTCCTTTGCCTTTCTCCTTTTTTTTCCTTCTTCTTCTTTTTTCTCCTTTTTTTCTCTTTCTTCTTCTTCCTTCTCCTTTTCTTCTTTTTCTTCTCCTTCTCCTTTCTCTTCTTCTTCTTCTTCTTTTTCTTTCCTTCTTCTTCTCTTTCTTCTCCTTCTCCCTAATTGCACATTAAATAGAATACAGACTGACTAAAATCGCATCAAACTTTACATGTATGTGAAGTAGAATTGAGTTCCAATGATTGAAGAAAGAGAAACAGTTCTTGTTCTCAAGGCGGCTTTAGGCGAAGTGCAGCTAACCCGTTCTACCCCAAGTCCCCAACTTGGGTGAGCTGTTTTCAGAATTCTACATTACTGATTACACCACACATGCGCACACAAAATTTCCTTTTGCACGCGACACAAAAAACATGTGCACACATCACCCCATGCACACGACACAAAAAACGTGCACATGACACCCCCCATCTCGGGGAAAAAAAATTGTGCCAGAAATTTTTTAAATGCCACTGCTATAAACAGAGATATCAAATACATGTCAAAATGACAAGCAATCATGTATGCAACCAAATACATTCATCAACTCGTGGATGTTTAACATATACAATAATCAAGACATCCACCAAAATATGATACTGCCCAAAAACTACTCAATTAATTAGATATCCAGCAGAGCATAATATCCATGAATAAAATAGTGCTTCTCTTAGAATATATAACAATCATTCACCAAAATAAGATATTTCATAATAATATATTACACTCATTCACATATATGGCAAATAGTGATAATTTCAATGTCAAAAAAAAAAAAAAAAATTCACCACATAAAATCATGCAATCAACAGCAATCAAATAGTTATAGTTTTCTTCACCATACACATGCTGCTTCATGTTTCAGTTTAACAACATTGATGAACCACACAAATTCAATAAATCCATCATCAAGTCAACATTATTAATTCAATAATCATGTCAAAGAAATACATGAAATTGAAAATCAGTCTTTACAATCATACATAAAAAATAGACGAAAAGGGACCGATACCAACGGCATTTTGTGCAATGGTGCACATGAAACACGACCTTTTTGTGTTTTTTTGACACATGTTTATATACACACACAACAACAAAAAACAAAAAGAAACATCTGAACTCAATCTGGATATACTACACATTATAACAAAAATTAAAAAAACACACGCAGAGGATATCATGTGCATATGTTCACAGAAAGTCTAGATAATCAAACTTGCTAAAGGAAGAAGTCACTATCAGTATGTGGTGTTTGTAGGGATCAGTAATAAAATCACCCAAAAACAGTTATTCAAAGTAAGGTTTTGAAATTTTGATGATTTATCAACAGTAAACTGGACTTATTTGTAACAGAGTATGAAAGTACAATAATGAAAGTAGTACATTCTGGAGATAAATAAAAATTATCCATAATTTCAGTTCCAAAATACTTGTCTGGGTCCAGGACACCGCACAAGATACACAAAATAAGGAAAGAAATGTCTGAACTTAAGTTGGACACAGTATATGATATCATCAATCCTAAAAGGTCAAGGTAATCAAACATGATAAATGAAGAAGTCTTTGTATCACTGTCCATTCTTTTCTGAATGTCCTCAAGGCACTCTGGGTTGATGATTCCTGCACTTCAAAGTTCAAGTACATTTAGTACAGGATGGAACCCTGAATCACGCAGAGGGTGTATAAATTAAAATAAAAAAGTCTTTTCCACCACTTCATGGTTTTACAAATGACCGATATGTAGGACAAAAGCTGATCACTTGTGTCCATCCCTGTCATTTTTAGGACGTAGTTCTGGACAGCTGCTGGCTTCCTGGTCTGCCCACACCATGTGGTCATTTCAATCACATAACATGGATTGATCTTGGTGGTGATCACATGAACTGGCTTCTTGTCCATTCGAAGTAAAATAGCAACAGCAACTGAAATAACAGGAAAAGTTGTCAATACCTGTTTACACTATTGGCCTTTTCAGTTCTACCTGTGCTACGTGTTTGCTGGAGAATAAATAGGACAGGTAATTCCATTTCAGAACAGCAACAGTATCTAGAAAACAACAACAAATTAGTCAGTACCTGTTTTACATATCACCCTTTAAGTTTAACCCTCTGTGTGTTTCCCTGAAAATAAAAAATGACAAATAATTTCATCTTAGAACAACAACAGCACCTGAAATAACAGTAAAAGCGATCAATACCTATTTCAGGCATCACCTTTTCAGTTTTACTCATACTGTGCGTTTGGTATTTGCCAGAAAATAAATGTGACAAATAACTGTGTCACAATGTACATCATTTTTATTATTTTCATACTTATTATCATAAGATTTTTAATCAGTAACAACACCATGCACTTTCTTCCCCCAGCTGTGTGTTTGCCTTCATGTTACACTTACAGTGACTAATAATTATGTCTCAATGTATAAATCTGTCTTTATTATATTACTGCCATCACTATCATCATCAAAAGACTATTATGATTGTTATTATTATTATTATTACTATTATTATTATCATCATTATTATTATTAGGACAAGACCTACATGATTTTTAGTCAATACTGATAACATGTACAGGTTTGTTCTAATTATATTCTCATCATTTCTCCTGCAAAATAACAATGAATGATAAAGCAATAACAGCAGACATACCTTGCTTAAAGGCCTCAACCTGATCTCTCTCAGTCTCTGAGGGAAACGTTGGGTCTTCATCTGAAGTGAAATCAATAGGGGCATGGTTTTCAGGGGGCATGTGCAATGCAGGTGCTCCAGAAAAAGGCAGCTCAACCGGAATAAAACAGAAATCTCAACACCAGTCCCGAAGCATAAAATTGATAAAAGCCTTTTCCGTCAGGTCCAAGGTACTTTGAAACTGTCTGCCTCTCCGACCGGTCTCTTTTTGTTTCAGTTCTCTCTCTCTCTCTCTCTCTCTCTCTCTCTCTCTCTCTCTCTCTCTCCTCTCTCTCTCTCTCTTCTCCCTCCTCTCTGGGTGTAAAAACTGTCTGTATGACAATGTGTTGTGGTACTGTGTGAGTGACACAGTGAGTGTGTGTGTGTGTTCATGTGTGTGTGTGTGTGTGTGTGTGTGCTTGTGTGTATGTGTGTGTGTGTGTGTGTGTGTGTGTGTGTGTGTGTGTGTGTGTGTGTGTGTGTGCTTGTGTATGTGTGTGTGTGTGTGTGCCTGTGTGTGTGTGCCTGTGTGTGTGTCTGTGAGTGTGTGTCTCTGAGAGTGTATGTGCATCTCTTTGAGTGTGTGTGTGTGTGTGTGTGTGTGTGTGTGTGTGTGTGTGTGTGTTGTGTGTGTGTGACATTCTGTGTATGTGTGTGTGCCTGTGTCTGAGTGTGCGTGTGTGTGTGTGTGTGTGTGTGTGTGTGTGTGTGTGTGTGTGTGTATGTGTGTGTGTGTGTGTGTGTGTTGTGTGTGTGTGTGTGTGTGTGTGTGTGTGTGTGTGTGTGTGTGTGTGTGTGTGTGTGTGTGTGTCTATAAGACATATCTGATATCAATATATCTGATATCAATACAGAAGCAGACAGTAAACATGTCCTGTGCTCATTTAGTTAACTCCATGACTTACCAGTTGATCCACTCTGAACGATGCCGCAGTTTGTCTGGTCCAACTTCGAGACGTTTGCGATACAGTTCCTTAAGAAAGCTTCGCATGTATCTTTTCACTCCCCTTTTGCTCTCTGGTGAGAAAACATTCAAACAATGTTCAACAGCTTTGTTAGGTAGGCCTAGACTTGGAGATCAACACAAACGTGGAGACTTACCATGACACTTCCCCACCCACTGAACCTATGCTCGTGCATTTATATCAGGCCTAATTAAAACTAAAGGTGACACACATCATATTCATTCTCATAACAGAATAAAACACTATCATCAATGATATAGTCTCATCCACTGATTGTTAGTAACAGCACATTATGATTCTGCAACTATATCAGAATGTCTATTATTTTACACAGTCGACATCAGATCAACATTAACATGATGATCATCAGTCAATCAGTGAATGAGTGATTACTGATTATTCAACACGATACATCTGACATCGGACGTCCATCGGATGACCCTTCAATTTTATAACATTGCTGCTGTATCTGGCCTAAAGCAAGGAAATAAATTCTGCATGTAACTCGTCTATGACAGAGATCGAGACTGGCAACATTATGCACATAGTACTACCTGCTGATGGAATCCAAGCAGGATGAAGAAACTTGACGAACGGTCGGCATCTCACGAACGTGGACCGCAGCAAGGACGCAGCCATGTTTGACCATGGGAGATTATTCACAACTCGCACAAGCAAACACCTGTTGTCTTGGCCAAGACGTTATAAACAGCACTCTTTGGGTCTTGGTTAATTTAAGAATGGGCATATGAGCCTGTGAGCCACTTTGTCGTCGTCGACAGTCAAAATCGAGTCGACAAATAATTTCATATCAGAACAAGTTTTTGATCTCATTCCATATGCAGCAATGATTTCAAACTTACTTTGTTTGTGATTGTTTTCAATTTTTTAGCATTTTGATTTTTCTCGTATGTCAACACCATGCAGCCGATATGTCGCTGCACAGTCTGCGTATTCCGTCTTCGGAGGGTGTGCATGGTGGGTGTTTCAGTTTCTATAAGCCGGCCACTGTCATGAGTTACAGGATCTTTAGGGCATAATACTATATATTCTGCATGTGTACACAAACGTACGTTTCAGTTTCAGTTTCAATTTCTCAAGATGACATCTCCGCGCGCGGAATGAATTCCATAAATGCACTAACTTCACGGGTGCCATGTGATGGAGAAGATCCAGAATGAATTAGGAAAAAAAGTCACAGGAAAAAGTCACAGAAAAAGTCACAAATGAGTAGGAAAAAAAGTCACAGGAAAAGTCACAATCAAACAAAGCTTCAAGTCAAGTTTATTTCATGCTGAGCAGGATAAATGTCATAGATTCAAGATAGTCAGTAAACGATTTTAAAACTGCAACAATACAGTCTAGCTCCCTAGCTATATGCAGACCCCACTCATATGCATCAATTAGATTAGGCTCTCTCTCTCTCTCTCCTCTCTCTCTCTCTCATTTCATCGTCCTCTCTCTCTCTTCTCTCACACACAACACTACACACACAGCACACACACCACACACTACACACACACACACACAGGCACATACTTTTTGTTGTAGAAGAGAGTACATCACACAGCTCTCGTGATAGTCTTACACGCGGTAAGCTATAGCTTACAGGTATAGCTGACTTTTTTTCCTGTGACTTTTTTTCTGTGACATTTTTCAGTGACTTTTTTCTGGACTTTTTTTCCGATTACATCCAGAATGATCACGGCACAAGCCTTAAGCCTGCACATAAACCCATGAGCTGGCCAGGCTGAGGTCTTACCTAGATAGTTCCATAGCCCTGGGGTCGTAAGGGAATGAGGTGGAAGAGACCTCAACTTTTCCCGGTGCCAGCACCACGAAGGCGGCTCTCATCCCCTCTCCCTCGCTTCAAATTCATATTCATGTTCACTTTTTTGTTTTAACCAAGACTTCAGAAAGGCAAGAAGGCTAATTGATCTTCAAGGGGTGGGACCTTGGAAATCAACCCATCTCTCCAGTGTTTTATACCAAGGCAGCTGGGCAATGCCCTGCTCTTCACAATTTTCAACTGCCATGGGATCTTTAGTGTGCGCAGCCAGAAGGCACACGGGTCCAACTAGTTTTTCATCCCCTTCTGAAGGACTAGATGTTCAGTTTGATTTTCCAGCCCTTTATTTTTGCTTTCTATTTCTTTTATATTCACAAGGTTCTGTAGGTCTTTTTGATTTTCTGCAATTCGAACGTAGTCATCTGCGTAATGAAGATTGTTTAACATTTTCCTTCCAACCTTTATCACAGTGCATTCTTCTAGGTTTCTCATGATGGTTTCACCGTAAAGTGAAAACAAATCTGGTGACAGAAAACATCCTGACTAACCCTTCTTTAGATATTTTGGAAAGAGCTTATATCATTTTTTTTTACTGTCATTGCAGAGGACAATGCAACATTGTACAGTTTTATGAAGAATATGATTTTTCGCAGATCCCATGTGTTAATAACAGGAGATTTTAACCTTAAGGAAATTGACTGGAGTAATGAGACCTCCCCACCTAGTCCAAACCATAAAGCTAGTGTTCTTGGGGACATTTGTGAGGGAGACATTTTTGACTCAACATGTCAAGCTTCACGCTTAGATTTGATTATCAAGATTTTGCGCTATATAAATATTGTAATTAGTAAGCTCCACTCATACTCATCCAAACCACGCGCCTTCGTTGATTGACCCGATTTTTAGCAGTAAAGAAGGTATGGTAGAAACGTCATCCACAATCCTCCACTTGGAATGAGTCATCATCATGTCCTTCACTGCGAGTTTCTAGTTTACACAGAGAACATTTCTAAGGAGCAATAGACAAAGTACAATTATGCTAAAGGAGACTACAAGAAACTGGGGGAGGGTTTGAGAGAGGTAAACCTGTCTGAGAAAGTTAAGGATCTTAGCATTGGTGAGGCATGGGACTGTTTAAAAAAAACGCTAGTGGAGGAAATGGACAAATGTATTCCTAAGATCAACATTGGGGGGAGATATAATGGAAATGCGAAAAAAGAAAACCACTGTGGTGGGATGAGAACGCACTTGTTAAGCTCAAGAAGAGAAGGGAATGCTTCAAGAGGTACATGGAGACTAGAGAAGGCAAAGATTACCAGGCTTATACAAAAGCAAGGAACCAGGCCAAAGGAGCATGTAAAAAGGCTGCTCGGAACTTTGACAGATCTATGGCCAAGGATGCAAAGAAAAATCCTAAATCTTTCTACGCTTACGCTAACAGCAAATTGAAGACAAAGCAAGGTGTAGCAGATCTTGTAGACGAAAGAGGTAGGACAGTAACCAGTAATGCGGATAAGGCTGAAACCTTGAACAGATTTTTCTGTAGTGTTTTTACACAGGAGAGACTAAATCAGATGCCATCATGTAAGAAAAGAGAGTGTTCAGAAAAGTTAGAAAGGATTAGCTTTTCCAAAGAGGAGGTACTGAAGAAACTTAAGCGCCTGAACCCTGGGAAGTTTCCCGGCCCTGACGGTGTTCATTCACGTGTTCTGAAGGAACTTGCCGAGGAGTTGGCAGAGCCACTTTCTATTATTTTCACTAAGTCAGAAGAAGAAGGAAAGTTGCCAGAAGAATGGAAGGAGGCGAATGTCACTCCCTTGTTCAAAAAAGGAGATCGGAGCCAGCCCTGCAACTACAGACCAGTGAGTTTGACAAACACAGTCTGCAAAGTTATGGAGTCCATCATAAGGGACAAAGTGATAACCCACAAGGAAGTCAACAACTTTCTCGCACCATGCCAGCATGGTTTCATCAGCCAGAGATCCTGTGTTACGAATCTTCTGAGTGTACTGGATGCATGGACTGAATCATTAGATGAGGGGAAACCTGTAGATGTAGTCTACTTGGATTTCGCTAAGGCATTTGATTCTGTGCCCCACCAACGGTTAATCTCCAAGCTTGAATCCTACGGAGTCACTTCACAGGTGTTATCCTGGATTACAGACTTTCTGACAGGCAGAAGACAAAGAGTTGGGATCACTGGGAGTTTCTCCAGTTGGGAGCCGGTGTTAAGTGGACTCCCTCAAGGTAGTGTCTTGGGGCCAATGCTGTTTGTTGTGTTCATCAATGACATGCCAGAGGTGGTGAACTGCATCTTTCAGATGTACGCAGATGATACAAAAATGTGTGACACAGTAGAGGAGCAAAACAAGAGGGACAGGATTCAACAGGACTTAGATAAACTCGTTGACTGGGCAGATTGTTGGCAGCTGCGGTTCAATGCGACAAAATGTATGGTTCTACATCTCGGACACAGGAACCCCAAGGCAGTGCATAGCATGAGACTACACAACAGCGAAGAGAGAGTGCTGCTGGAGTCATCAAGGGGAGAGAAAGATCTGGGAGTATTGGTAGGTCAGGAGCTCAAATTCAGCTGGCATGTCGAGACACAGGTCAACAAAGCTAATAGAATTCTAGGGCTGATCAGGCGCTCTTACCAGTACCTCAACACTGAGACCATGCGACAGCTGTTCATCGCACTGATACGCCCTCATCTGGAGTTTGCCAACAGTGTGTGGTCACCAAGGTATCAGAAAGATAAAGACATCATCGAGGGTGTTCTCAGGCAAGCAACAAAGTTGGTTCCTGGTTTGGTTGACTATCCCTATGAAGAGCGACTTGCCAGAATGAAGATACCCAGCATGCAGTACCGAAGGGACAGGGGCGACATGATTGAAACCTACAAGTTCACACACGAGTTGTACAACGTGAAGAGTCCTCTTGTCCTGGAAAACAGTGCTAAGCAGACCCGTGGGCACAGTCTAAAGCTCAAGAAAGGGAGTTGCAATAGTTCACTGCGCCAGCACTTTTTCTTCTATCGAGTGGTGAATCCCTGGAACGCGCTCCCAGAAAAAGTGGTCAACGCACCATCTCTTGACAGCTTCAAGACCAGTCTGGATCGCCATTGGGCAGACAACATGTATCTGATTAGGTAGACTTTCAGACGGTTGCGCCATCAATACCCACGCAAGAAGTTTTTCAACTGTATGAATGACCAGAAAAAGACCAGACTAAAGGCTGAATAGCCTAAACCAGTCTGCAGCGGTACGGTATGGTATGGTATGATATTGCTGCTGTTTGTTCCCAATACATATTGCTTTATTGTTCTTAAATCCTTTCCATCAGCATTGAGCCTTTCCATTTGATTGAATAATTCTTCTTGTCTCACCTGAACAAAAGCTTTGGTATAATCAACAAAGCATAAATATTAATCCTTATTCAACTCCACTGGTCTTTATGTGAGAGTTCTTAGGATGTATATGGCATTAATAGTTTCTTTCTCTTCGACAA
Source organism: Monoplex corrugatus (assembly GCA_030674185.1). Taxonomy (NCBI): domain Eukaryota; kingdom Metazoa; phylum Mollusca; class Gastropoda; order Littorinimorpha; family Ranellidae; genus Monoplex; species Monoplex corrugatus. The sequence goes on along the minus strand of JAPXFY010000014.1, from coordinate 58,148,557 downwards.
ATCTACACTGTTCTTCTGCTATTTCTCTTTCGTGTTTATTTGTTGTTCTCTTCACGATTATTCTTGATAGGATTTTTGTTACATGACTCATCAAGCTGACTGTACAATGAAGTTCGCATTCTATAGCCCCTGCTTTCATTGGAAATGCAGTGAAAATTTATTTTGACATATCTTTAAGGGACCAGAAAATAACACAAAAGAAGAATAAGAACACGTATTTAATACAACAAGACAAGACATGCGCAAATTTTCGGCCAACTGGCCTTATCTTTAAGAGACCAGAAAAAACACGAAAGAAGAATAAGAATGCATATTTAATACAACAAGACAAGACAGGTGCAAATTTTCGGCCAACTGGCTTTTGTCGAGCGTAAGATTACAAACAAACAAAAACCAGATACAAAAATTAGGAGAAAAAGACTGAAACTTCCCTGCTGCTCGATCCAGTGTGAGAAAAGGATTTTCCCAGTGTCGTTCAATTCATTTTTTTTTTTTCAATACCAAATCAATCTATAGCTTCAATCATTTCTGTAGTAATATTATCTGATCCTGGGGCTTTTCCCAGTTTCGTCTTTTTCGTCGCTGCTCTAACTTCATCTTTCATTATTGGTGGTCCTTCAACGCTCTTTCTAATGATGTGTTCTTTCTTTTTGCCATCGTGAAAAAGGTCTTTTATGTACTCTTCCTGTGTAGGTATTTTTTCCCCGTAATAATCGTACCACCTTTAGATTTTAAGCAACTAGTTGGTGTGCATGTCTTTTTCCTGTGGGCAGTCTCTTCAATGTTTCTGTTCATAAACTTAGAATCTGTTTTGTGTCAGTCTTCTATCTCTTTGCACTCTGTTTCCCGCCAAGCTTCCTTAGCTTCATTGTACGTATTCCTGATTTCCTTTTGTATCTTTTGGTACTTTTCCTCTGTTCCTTTTGCCCTCCTCCGTTCTTCCATCAAGCCTAAAATTCCTTTTGTCATCAAGTTCTTCTTTGCTTTTCTTTCAACTCCAGGGATTTCTTCACAGGCTTCATTTATCGAGTTTCTCAACGTTGTCTGTTGTTCCTCACTGTCACCAACGTCCTCCAGAACACTGAATTTGTTTTGAATATATATTTTAAATTTTGCGTGAGTCGATTCATTTGTCTTTAAGAGTCCAAGATTTAGTTTGATGTTGCTTTAGGTTTGTTTTCTTCTCTTTAGTTTCAGCCTAAATCTTCCCATTACATGACCGTGCTCACTGTTGCAGTCTGCGCCTGTTAATGTTTTTGCCATGAGTAAAAAATTTCTAAATCTTTCATTTATCAGGATATAATCAGTTTGATTTCTTGTGCTATCTCCTGGATTCATCCATGTCCATTTTCTTCTGTTAGGTTGCTCAAACCAAGTGTTGCCTATTATAGATTCATTTACTTGTGCCCACTCAACAAGATTCTCTCCCCTTCCATTTCGTGTGTCAAGGCCATGAGGTGCATAGTGCTCAGGGGTTTGCTTGCGATGTTGTGCTGCTTAAATCTTCATTAGTGTACGCATCAGTCAGCTTATAGGCATGGTCATAGTTGTGAAACGGCCCTTGTCCGGATTGTAAATGATCTCCTTTCTGGACTGGATGATGATAAAATATCTGTTCTTGCTCTCTTAGACTTATCAGCTGCTTTTGATACTATCGACCACTCTATCCTCTTGAGCAGACTTGAAATTTCTTTTGGTATTCGTGGCACTGCACTTGCATGGATCGCTTCTTATCTGACTGACCGTACATTGAGAGTTTGTGTGAATGATGTTTATTCTGACTTGTCACCCCTGAAGTACGGTGTACCGCAGGGTTCTGTGCTAGGCCCAGTCCTCTTTGTGCTGTATGCCTCTCCTGTGTCCGATGTCATCAATGGTCACGCCATGTTGCACGAAAGCTTTGCCGATGACACTCAACTTCATCAGTCAGCCTCCATTGCTGAAATTGACTCGTTGATGGTACGGACGCAGGAGTGCATTGCAGACCTAAAGACCTGGATGACTCTTAATAAGCTTCAACTAAATGACGACAAGACCGAGCTCATGTTAGTCTATCCGAAAAAACTTCAACACTCTGATCTTCCTGATTCTATGCTGATCAATGACATCCCTGTTCCTTTCTCTTCAGCAGTTCGAAGTCTCGGTGTGACCCTTGACCAGTCTCTTTGCTTCCAACAACATATCTCTAATGTCTGTAAGGCTGCCTATTTGGAACTGCGCAGGATTAGTTCATTTCGTCAGTACCTCTCCAGTGAGGCAGCGAAGACACTTGTATGTGCTTTTGTTCTGTCTAGGATAGACTACTGTAATTCACTCCTGGCAGGGATTCCAAAATATTTGTTAGACCGACTCCAGCGAATCCAAAACAATGCTGCTAGGCTCGTCTGTAAAGCTTCTAGATCTGAACATATCACTCCTCTTCTTCGCTCTCTCCATTGGCTTCCTGTACCTGATCGTATATCGTACAAAGTATCTACTTTGACCTTTTCTGCTGTTTGTGGTTCTGGCCCAGAATATCTTTCTGAACTACTCCCAGTGTATACTCCATCCCGCCAACTGCGTTCCTCTTCTGACACTCGACTTCTCACGATACCATCTGCAAGAACTAAGACTTATGGTGAAAGGTCCTTCTCTTTCCAAGGTCCCAAAATATGGAACAGACTCCCTGGCAGCCTTCGTCACTCTGACTCCCTCGTCTCTTTCAAGTCTGGTCTAAAGTCACATCTCTTCTCGAAGAGCTCGGATACGACTTAACAGAAGACATGTCTGTGAGTCACTATCACATGTGCATAAGCGAGTGTGTGCATGCATGTCAGTGTGTATGTGGGGGGGAGGAGGGGGATAAATGTAGCTGTGTGCACGTGCGTGTATATTGTGTGAGTGGAAAACTTGGACATTGCTTAGTCTGTTAGTGACCGTACTTAGAATGTGTGTAAGTAAGTGGGAATGTATTTTATGTGCTTGTGTGTATAGGATGCTGACGTATGTGCGCATGTTAAACACGGTATTTTGTATCGGTTTGCTACCCTCTGTTGTCTAATAACTAGAGTGTTTGTGTCGATTTTGTAATGCAATACTATTTTGTATGTTATTGCTCATGTCATGTTTCTTTTTGTCTACAATGCCATGTCTATGTCCACGTAATGTGCTACAATTGTGTATAGATCTAGCATCGATTTGTGAAGCACCTTGAGCAGTTTGTCTGGATAGTGTGCTCAAAAAGTACCCATTATTATTATTATTATTATTATTATTATTGTTGTCATTGTTGTTGCTGCTGTTGCTGCTGTTGTTATAATGATAATAATAATAATCATAATAGTAATAATTTTCTATTATCATCATTACCATTTTATTAGTTGTAGTAGTAGTATCATTATTGTTATTATTATTATGACAATGATAACAGTGATGATGATGTCCCACCTAACCATTACACATAAAAAACACATTCCTTCCATTGGTCTCCTGTCAAACCTGTCAGCATTGCTATCTAATATGCATTGCACAAATGTGTGTGTGTGTGTGTGTGTGTGTGTTTGTGTAAGGCAAGCCACAGCATGGTCTCATGCGCAGAAGCACTAGGTCTGAAATACCATATAAAACCCCATGCATCAGATCCTTCATCTTTTTCTTCTTCCTCCTCCACCTCCTATTATTATCATTGCTATTATTATCATTATTATTGTTATTACACGCATTCTCCGGCACAGTAAGGTTCTGCTTGCCGAAGAGAACCCAATCAGTGATGTGGGAAAGGGGTATGTGGTTAGTCCCAACATTTTCAGTCTATGTTCTGATGTAGCTGATTTTGCAGCCATTGACCCACTTCTCTACAATTCAGAGTGATGACCTTCACTTTGGCCTTGTCGTCACGTGATTTCCTTCCAAACGCAACCACACGACCACACGCTCGTTCTCAACATGGCGACTTCCATACTGACAAGGCTGGCTCTCCAGACAACTCGTTTGTCAACTATAGCACTGCGTCACCAGATTCTAACTGTTTGCCCCAAACGGTCCTTTTCTGCATCAACTACTGTATTTTCAGGTAATCTGAATTTTTTTATTTTTTTATTTTCTTTTTTTTTTGCATTTCTGATCTGTCAATGAATTGCAAAGTTCTAGCCTAGTTGAGTAGTTCTTTTCGACCTTCGTTTTTTTTTGTTTTTTGTTTTTTCCCTCCTGCGTTAGGAAATAGGCCTAGTAGGTCGCTGCCAGTGTCGATGTGTGTGTTGTGAAACTATATAATTAACCAACCCCCGTCCACATACCAGTGGAACTATTTAATTAACCAACCCCCGCCACATCCCAGTCATTCCCTGTGCAAAACTGAAAAGACTGATTCACCAGTGCAGATGTTAGCAGTACTTATCCTCACATTGAATCGAAAAAGTCGCATGCATTGCACTTGAAGCCACGTTTGCTACCCATTTTTTTTTCCTGAAGAAGCACATGTAGTGCATAGATCATTATAATATAAAGTACAAGTTTAGCAGGTAAATCATTGTTTAAAAAAAAGTTCATAATCAGAAAAAATACAAGACTAGTTCTGTAGTAGGCCTACATGTGTATAATAAGATATTAACCACCACTATGATAAACAGGTGACAAGATATTAACCATTACTGTGATAAACAGATGACAAGATATTAACCACCACTGTGATATAAACCAGTGATAAACAGGTGATTTTAACCACAAGAGTGATAAACGGGTATGCATGTGCTCTTTGTCCTTGAGGTCTGCAATGTGAATGAATGCTTTTGTGAATGATGAGAGTGTGCACTTTAATGTGATTTGTATGTGTCCAGATTTGATGCCTTATATAATCATTATTTGTAGTTATTATGATACATAGACAACAAAGCCCATGATGTGGGGTGCACATATGTAGCCCAAGCCCAGGACATAGTGTACAATTATAAGCATAGAGTTGCATGGTATTATATATAATATGATAATTACATAGAAATATTTTGTAGCTTTTGATTGCAGTATGGTATGGTACAGAACTTGCAAATACACACACACACACACACACACACACACACACACACAATACAGAGGGAGATACATCTGAAGGTTTTGATTCATGGTCATTATTGGACAGCATGCGCTGTGTAGTATAATACAGTTGTATTTAAAAATGATGATTATGATAAAATCAGACAACTGCTCTTGGTGCCTTACAAAAAGAAATAGATTACAAAGTAGATGTATATATGCCTAGATTCTGCATCACACATAGAGTCCGTATTACACATATAACATCAAAATGCATCTTACACAGTATACGTACAGTACATACACATAAATCTGAGTACATAGTTTATGACATTTGCACATGCATACCTACATGCACACATACATAATCATGAGAAAGAATGTCTTGTTCAAATAATAATAATCCTGATACTGTTATTAAAAATAAAATCAGTAACAATAACGGCATGCAAGCAGTCATATAATAGGACATGCGTGTTTAGAGGCATACAATCAGGATCAGCACACCAGCATACCAACGTACGAAAAGGCATACACAAGGGTACAAGCATAAAAGCATCCAAACATGCATAAAATTAAAAACACAAAATCTTTCAAGCACACAGCACACAAAGAGACATAAGGGTATACGCACACAGTATACATATGCAGAGAACCATACAAACATGAAAGCCCTCAGAGAGATAAGTAACCATAGAAACAAGAACACTACATGAGTACAGGCATATATGTAATCACAGGCATTAAAGTATACAATGCAAATACTTGCATTATATATACAAGCATATAGATCAATATCAAGGAGTAGAAGCACACCCACACACAAGCATACAGTGATACAATCACAGTGGTATGCAAACATGTATCATATAGGTGTACATGCTCAAACACAAGCATACAAGTTAATCAGAAACACCATGAGGATGCCGGATGGGACCCAGAGCACCAGTGCCTCACCACTCTCCAGACAAACCCCCCCCCCCCCCCTTCCAAAGTCTTGATGCCACTTGATAGTCATTTCATCAAGCAAAAGGGCTGTCCATGCATTGTATGACCCATTTGAACCCAGTCATCAGCTGTCCTGGTGATAAACTGAATGGCAAGGTGGGGAGATGACAAACCCCATGACATAGCCACGCATGGCACATGGATCAGGTCTAGCCCGGCTACCGGACCAAGAGAGAATGGAAGAGCCCTCTCTTGTCCCACCCTGGGTCTTCATCTTTCTTTTAGGGCAGCCTGCCTTGCCACCAGCCCACACAGCTGCCAGCGCCCCCTCCCCTCTCTATAGTCTTGACAGCCAGCAGTTGGAAGCTTGCAATGTTACCTTCAACCACAGGGATTGTTTGAACAGCTGCAAAAGTGGTCAGGCATGGGCATGGTGCTCCAGACACAGCCCATCAGCAAGGTCTGACATGCCCTGAAAGAGATCCTAAGTTTGCCACCCCTCTGAGTAGCTAGCAGGTGTTTACAAGCATACAAATTTACTAGCACACTCGCATGTAGACATAGTCACATACAAAGACACAAACACAAGGGCGCATATCATCATCATTATCATGTGCCCTGCCACATGGTATTGGCAATCATGGCCCTCCAACGAACCTATCCCCTGTCACTGCAAGTACATCTCCCACCCACTTTTCTCAGCCATCCTGCAAGTCCGTCCAACATTTTCTCCCTGGGTCTACCTGGTGTTCTCTTTCCCTCCAGCTTTCCTGTTGTGACCAGGTGATCTAATTCTCCTTTCCTCATAAATTGATAAAATGTCCCATAAATGTTGCTTGTCTTTTCCTAATCTTCTTTATTAATGATTTTCTTGTGTTTGCCTTCTTCAAGACTGTCATGTGTTTTCTTTGCTGTTCATGGAACTTTCAACATTCTTCTTAGAAACTACATTTCAGTTGCCTCAATTTTGTTCTGTCTTTGTGTGTTGACTGTCCACGCCTCACAACCGTACGGCAATATCGGTTCTATATATAACATTCAAGAACTCTCTTCCTGATCTCAGTTATAATAATAATAATAATAATTACAATATTTATATAGCGCAAAATCTTGATAAAATCAAATCTAAGCGCTGAACAGACACACAATCATCACCACGCACGCACACACACGCACCCACGCACATGCGCACACACACACACACATGCACACGGCTATAAATGGGGAGAAAGAATAAAAGCAATGGAAAATTATAGAGAGCATATTATATACAATTATGTATTGCAATGTGATTCCCCTCCGAGTCGAGACAGGCTGCAGAGGGGATTGAGCGAGGTCAGGATTTTATGCAGAGGAGAAAAGGTGAGTTTTGAGAGCGGACTTGAAGGAGACAAAAGTAGGTTGCTGACGGACTGAGAGAGGAAGTTTGTTCCAGGAGAGCGGACCAGAAACAGAGAAGGCTCGTGGACCATAGGTATTGAGCTTAGTGCGTGGAAAGCGAAAAGTCAGAGGATCGGAGGCAGAGCGGAGGGTACGTGAGGGAACATAGATCTCAAGTAGGCTTGACAGGTAATCGGGGGCTGCGTTATTGAGGCTTTTGTAGCACATGGTGTCTAGTTTGTACTGTATGCGCTTTGATACAGGGAGCCAGTGAAGTTGTGCCAGGAGAGGAGATATGTGGTCAGCTTTTTTCTTTTTGAGTAAAAGGGCGTGCAGCATTGTTTTGAATGCGCTGTAGGATGTGAGTGGTGGAGGCAGGAAGACCGGACAGGAGTGAATTGCAGTAGTCAATGCGAGACATTATGAAGGAGAGAACGAGTTTTGCAGTTGTTTCCACAGAGAGATACTTCCTGATCAGGCTTATACGATGGAGGTGATAGTAGCAAGATCTGGCAGTTTGAGAAACAAAGTTGTTCATGGAGAGGGTAGAGTCAATGCAGACACCAAGGTTTTTAGCTGAATCAGAAATTGGGACTGATGTGTTACATAATGGGAGAGAAAGAGGAGGCAGCTGAGAAAGTTTCTGACGGTGCCAATGAGGATAGCTTCTGTCTTGTCATCATTTAGCTGAAGTTTGTTGTATGTCATCCAATTTTTAATGTCCGAGTAACACTCAGTGGTGCGAGTCAGGAGGCGCTGTATATTGTCAGGTGAGTCACTGTCTTGAAGTTGGGTGTCATCAGCATAGAAGTGGTGTTTTATAGAGTGGGAGTTGATGATGGTGGACAGGGGGGAGGTGTAAAGAGTGAAAAGAACAGGGCCAAGGACAGATCCTTGTGGAACACCACAGGTCAGGTATGCAGGTTGAGAGTAAGTGCCATTGATGAGAACAGTTTGTTTTCTGTTTGATAGATATGAAGTGAACCAGGAGAGAGCAATGTCAGAGATGCCAAAAGTATGATGAAGTCTAGAAAGGAGAATACCATGATGAATGGTATCAAAGGCTGCAGACAGATCAAGGAGTGTGAGGAGAGAGACTTTGCCAGTATCAGTTGCAAGGAGGAGATTGTTGAGAATGTGTAGCAAGGCAGTTTCAGTGCTATGGCACTGGCGGTAGGCTGACTGGAAAGGATTGAGGAGATTGTTGGCAGACAGGTGAGAGTTCAGTTGGTTGAGGACAACTTTTTCAAGCAGTTTTGACAAGAAAGAGAGATTAGAGATAGGCCGGTAATTTTTCAGTTCATTTGGGTCTAAATTGTATTTCTTGAGGAGAGGGTGAACAATAGCAGACTTTAAAGAATCTGGGACAGTTCCAGTTTGGAGAGAAGTGTTGATGATGTCAGTGATGAATGGGAGGAGCGTAGGGAGACAGTCAGAGTAGAGAGAACCTGGTAGGCATTTGTTGGTAAGAACACTTTTCATCTTCTTGAATGCTGTTTTGGCTTGGCCAATTCTGCTGGCTATTTTTGATGTGCATCTTGCTGTCTGGTGAGAAGACCGTTCCCAGATATTTAAACTTATCAGCCTGTCTCAAATTTGTTATTTTGCATGAGGGGATTTCATGTTTCTACTGATTACATAACTTGAGTCTTCTTGCTATTTAGCTCCAACCCTTTATTCATGTTTTCTTATCTATTTCTATTATATTCACAAGGTTTTGTAGGTCTTTTTCATTTTCTGCAATTAGCATGGTGTCATCTGTGTAACGAATGTAAGGGTGTATACAGGGGGGTGCAAAAGTAGGTATACAGTGTCACATTATTATCATAATGCTTAATTCATTAAAATTATTAGCACATGAAGTTAGTTGGTCTTATTTTCGATATTTTCAGTGTCATTAATTATGTTTTATCGTAACTAATAATATGCATGTACTTTTATCTTTTTTTTTTTTTTTTTTTTTTTTTCAGGTAAAGCGGCAATTTGATTTAGATCTAAGTGGCAATTTAATTTAACCATGGCTGGTAATTTGACAGACGAGGAGCGTAAATGGATTTTAAAACAATACTGGAAGACAGATGGACTTCTTTTTGGGGGGATATGTAAAGGAAAATGTTTTCGCACGCAAACCGCACACTGTTAATGATATGATTCAGTTCATCTTGCAGGCTTGTCAAGAAATTGATGCTGATAAAGATCTTTGTGCTAAAGTGTGCATGAGTGTCCGTTCTCGATTAGAGGATCCGGAGTGTGTGAATACCGACGGCAAGCAGTTTGAGTATCTGAGAAATTAAGGCTGTGCTTGTTATTACATGTACATGCAATATTCATTTGTTTGTATAATAAATGCAGTGAGTATTGTACATGTTTTCTTTTTTCAGAACTGTATACCTACTTTTGCACCCCCCTGTATATATGAGATATGTATTCATAGATTTATACATAAATGCAAGTACAAAGGTATACAAATAAGCAAGCATATAGACATACACTCGTGCAAAAAAATTTATACACGGAACAAAAAAAGCTATTGTGTTCTGCCTTTTGGAGTTAATTTTTATGGCCCTTTTTTTGTTCTTTTTTTTTTCAAGGTAACTTATGGCTGTAGCTTTTTATTTGTAGTCCGTAACTACACATTGTGTGCCATATGGTATAATACAGTTGTATGTATAAATACAAATAGTGAAATACATTTGAAGATTTTGATTAGTAGTCATTTATTGCACATGTGTCTTAGTCGTGCTGTTGTCTGTTTTATACCTGTTCAGCAGGACGAGACAGAGACTGACAGACAGTAAACTGTGGAACAGTGAGGAACTTTACACTACATTTCTTAAAAACACTCCAGTCCCCCCGCCCTTTGTTTTTAAAGCATATAGAGATTTATGGCCAGCCATGTGGCAATGACAGTAACCTTGCTGAAGTGGGCCAAGGGTGACATGTTTATCTAGTGAAAAAGATTACAGGCCATAAATAGTACAAGTGTGGTGTTCTGTAACAAGATAATGTGACAGGAAAGCGCATGGCAAAGACAAAGAGTGCTGGAAGAAGGGACTAGGTAAACAGTACTGACGACAGGTGGGGACGGTTATATCTGTGTTGGCCACAATTTGCATGAGGCTGGAGAACTGTCTGTCTCATCTTCCCCAAATCATGGTGAAAGGCAAGAAAGCAGTCATTGATTCATGGATTGGTTGATTTTGTGATTGATGATCTATATTTTCCAATAATGCAGACAGTGACACAGTACAACAGTGTTTGGTCAATTTTCCATGTCTGCCATTGCTGAAGTCTACTTGAAGAAGCTAAAATAAAGCAAATTATAAGAGTACTGAATGAGAAAACGAATAGAAATTAAAATGCATAGCTACTATGCTGATTTATTTTGTGGTTTAAACAAAAGAAGACATAAGTACCTTAAGTTGATGGGAAACATCTCAAAGGGCTGTTTAAGTTGGTAAGAAACACCTGACAGTGCTGATGGGACTCAGAGCAACAGTGCTTCACCACTGACCATTGACCCCTTCACCACTAACCACACAACCACCTCCCAGCTCCCAACACCACATAATAATAGCCATTTCACCAAGCAGAGGTGGGCTGCCCACGTGCTGTGTGACCCATTCAGTCTTGGTTACAAACTGAAAGACTAGGTGGGGAAATGACAAACCCTGGGATGTAGCCAGACAACCTGCAACTGCCAGAGTGTAGCCCAACTGCTGGACAAAGAGAGACTGAAAGAACCCTCTTTTGCCATACTCTGGACCTTCATCTCTCTATTTGGCAGCCTGCCCAGCTGCCAGTTCGCACAGCTGCCAGCTGTTCCTCCCTGCCTATGGTTTCCATGACACTTAACAGTTGGAAGCTGCATATGTTGTGTTACCACAGCCACAGGGAGTGTACTATGATCACAAAAGTGGTCAGACATGATGCTCTTGACACAGCCTTTTTCGGTTTTGAGCTATGTCTGACATGCCCCCAAAGTGATCCAAAGTTGAGGCGTTTTAAACAAAAGAACATGTAGGCCTATACGTTAACAAGGATCAGAAAAAGACACAAATCCACATATCATCATTACTTACCAAACATAAACATTTCACGTAATGATAATTTCATTACACGTCTAAACACAGCATATTATGTAATTATCAATAGTGTACACAAGGTAATTATATTACATGCACACAGATTTAAACATGTATGGGTGCACATGCACTAAGAAATTAATCATTCTGCAGTGACCTGTGAAAAGAAAACACATGGTGAAGACTGGTGAATTGTAATGTTTTCAGCAAAAAGTGGTGACTGGTGTTTGTTGGGGACTCTGATACTAAAGTGTATTTCAGCTACTTATGTTAACTTCATGGTGAACTAATATAACTTACCTGAGTGACTTGTGGACATGTCTGATGACTCTATATAACTTACCTGAGTGTCTTGTGGACATGACTGATGGCACTGTATTACTGACCTGAGTGTATTGTGGACATGACATGACTGATGACACTGTATTACTGACCTTAGTGACTTGTGGACATGGTGATAACACTATATTACTGACCTCTGTCTTATGGACATTACTGATAACACTGACCTTAGTGTCTCGTGGACATGACTGATGACACTGTATTACTGACCTGAGTGACTTGTGGACACGGTGATAACACGATATTACTGACCTCTGTCTTATGGACATTACTGATAACACTGACCTTAGTGTCTCATGGACATGACTGATGACATTGTATTACTGACCTGAGTGACGTGTGGACATGATGATAATACTATATTACTGACCTCAGATTTTGTGGACATGACTGATAACACTGACTTTAGTGACTTGTAGACATGACTGATAACTGTATTACTGACCTGAGTGACTTGTGGACATGACTGATAACTGTATTACTGACCTGAGTGACTTGTGGACATGATGATAATACTATATTACTGACCTCAGATTTTGTGGACATGACTGATAACACTGACCTTAGTGACTCGTGGACATGACTGATAACTCTGTATTACTGACCTGAGTGACTTGTGGACATGATGATAATACTATATTACTGACCTCAGATTTTGTGGACATAACTGATAACATTGACCTTAGTGACTCGTGGACATGACTGATAACTGTATTACTGACCTGAGTGACTTGTGGACATGACTGATAACTATATCACTGACTTGAGTGACTTATGGACATGACTGATAACACTATATCACTGACTTGAGTGACTCGTGGACATGACTGATAAACGGTGTTACTGACCTTAGTGTCTTGTGGACATTACTGATAAACTTTATCACTGACCTTAGTGTCTTGTGGACATGACTGATAACACTGACCCTAGTGTGTTGTGGACATGACTGATAAACATGTATTACTGACCTGAGTGTCTTGTGGCATGACTGATGACTGACTCACTGACCTGAGTGTCTTGTCGGCATGACTGATGACTGTATCACTGACCTGAGTGTCTTGTGGACATGACTGATGACTGTGTCACAGACCTCAGTGTCTTGTGTACATGACTGATGACTGTATCACTGACCTGAGTGTCTTGTGGACATGACTGATGACTGTGTCACTGACCTGAGTGTCTTGTGGACATGACTGATGACTGTGTCACAGACCTCAGTGTCTTGTGTACATGACTATCACTGACCTGAGTGTCTTGTGGACATGACTGATGACTGTGTCACAGACCTCAGTGTCTTGTGTATATGACTGATGACTGTATCACTGACCTGAGTGTCTTGTGGACATGACTGATGACTGTGTCACTGACCTGAGTGTCTTGTGGACATGACTGATGACTGTGTCACTGACCTGAGTGTCTTGTGGACATGACTGTATCACTGAACTCAATGTCTTGTGGACATGACTGTATCACTGAACTCAGTGTCTTGTGGACATGACTGATGACTGTGTCACAGACCTCAGTGTCTTGTGGACATGACTGATGACTGTATCACTGACCTCAGTGTCTTGTGGACATGACTGTATCACTGACCTCAGTGTCTTGTGGACATGACTGATGACTATCACTGACCTCAGTGTCTTGTGGACATGACTGATGACTGTATCACTGATCTGAGTGTCTTGTGGGCATGACTGATGACTGTATCACTGACCTCAGTGTCTTGTGGACATGACTGTATCACTGACCTCAGTGTCTTGTGGACATGACTGATGACTGTATCACTGACCTCAGTGTCTTGTGGACATGACCGATGACTATCACTGACCTCAGTGTCTTGTGGACATGACTGATGACTGTATCACTGATCTGAGTGTCTTGTGGGCATGACTGATGACTGTATCACTGACCTAAGTGTCTTGTGGACATGACTGTATCACTGACCTCAGTGTCTTGTGGACATGACTGATGACTGTATCACTGATCTGAGTGTCTTGTGGGCATGACTGATGACTGTATCACTGACCTCAGTGTCTTGTGGACATGACTGTATCACTGACCTCAGTGTCTTGTGGACATGACTGATGACTGTATCACTGACCTCAGTGTCTTGTGGACATGACTGATGACTATCACTGACCTCAGTGTCTTGTGGACATGACTGATGACTGTATCACTGATCTGAGTGTCTTGTGGACATGACTGATGACTGTATCACTGACCTCAGTGTCACGTGGACATGACTGATGACTGTATCATTAACCTCAGTGTCTTGTAGACATGACTGATGACATTGTATCATTGACATAACCATGTCATGTGACCTTAGTGTTCTGCTGTGACTGTTATGTCCCAACTGAAGTGTTCTACTGTGACTGTTATGTCCTAACTGAAATGTTCTACTCTGTTATGTCATAACTAAAGTATTCTGTGACTGTTATGTCCTAACTGAAATGTTCTACTCTGTTATGTCCTAACAGAAATGTTCTACTCTGACTGTTAATAGTGTTATGTCCTAACTGAAGTGTCCTACTGACTGTTATGTCCTAACTGAAATGTTCTACTCTGTTATGTCCTAACAGAAATGTTCTACTCTGACTGTTAATAGTGTTATGTCCTAACTGAAGTGTCCTACTGACTGTTATGTCCTAACTGAAATGTTCTTCTGTGACTGTTTTGTCCCAGTTGAAGTGTTCTACTGTGACTGTTTTGTCATAACTGAATTTCTACTCTGACTGTTATCTCCTAACTAAAATGTTCAACTATGGCTGTTATATCCTTACTGAATTGTTCTACTGTGATTGTTATGTCCTAACTGAAATGTTCTGCTGTGGCTGTTATATCCTAACTGAAATATTCTGCTCGGACTTGTGTCCTAACTGAAGTGTTCTACTGTGACTGTTGTGTCATAACTGAAATGTTCTACTGTGACTGTTGTGTCATAACTGAAATGTTCTACTGTGACTGTTATATCCTAACTGAAATGTTCTTTTCTGACTTGTATCCTAACAGAAGTGTTCTACTGTGACTGTTACATCATAACTGAAATATTTCACTGTAACTATTATGTCCTAACTGAAGTGTTCTATTGTGAATGTTATGTCCTAACTGAAGTGTTCTACTATGAATGTTATGTCCTAACTGAAATGTTCTACTGTGGCTGTAATGTCCTACTTGAAGTGTTCTACTGTGACTATTATGTCCTACCAGAAGTGTTCTACTGTGACTATTATATCCTACCTGAAGTGTTCTACTGACTCGTATCCTAACTGGTGTTCTACTGTGACTATTATATCCTAACTGATGTGTTCTACTGTGACTGTTACATCATAACGGAAATGTTCTACTCTGTTATATCCTACCTGAACTGTTCTGCTCTGACTGTTATGTCCTGACTGAAATGTTCTACTGTTTTATGTCCTAACTGAAATGTTCTATTCTGACTGTTATATCCTAACTGAAGTGTTCTACTGTGACAGATATGTCCTAATTGAAGTGTTCTGATTTGACTTATATCCTAACTGAAATGTTCTACTCTGTTATGTTCTAAGTGAAGTGTTCTACTTCTGACTTATGCCCTAACTGAAGTGTTCTGCTATGACTTTTATATCCTAACTGAAACATTCTGCTCTGACTGTTATGCTCAAAGTGAAGTGTTCTACTCTGACTTATGTCCTAACTGAAATGATCATTGTTCAGACAGGAAGTACACAGAGCAACATGAGTGGGTGCAGGTCACAGATGCAGCTGAAAACTTGAGCAAGGTGGGAATCTCCGATCATGCACAGGTCAGTACCGATAGTTGTGTCTACTGTACAATGTCTTGTGCCTAGAGATGAAATAGGACTACTGGCTGTTTTGTGTGCTTAGGAATAGGAGTCCCTCCTGACAGTAATTCAGAATGTATCCTCTCCTTCAGCCTTTCAGCATTGAGTGTCTGTGCCCCAAGGTTGTGCTTATCTCAAGAAATAAAGATCAATTCTGTGAGGACGTTGATGCTGTGAACAACAAGATTCCAGAATCTGAGCACATCATATTGAACACAGGTCATGGCCAATGTGTCTTGGCAAGATGAATGACAATGGCCAGAGATTGCTGGAACTCAGATCCTACTGCAAACTGCGTCAACAAAGTTTCAGTTTCAGAAACTGCAAACTGCATCATCAGTTTGCAGTAGGATCTGAGTTCCAGCAATCTCTGGCCATTGTCATTCATCTTGCCAAGACAGATTGACCATGACCTTGTTCAGTATGATGTGCTCAGATTCTGGAATCTTGTTCGTAGCCAAAACATTCATCAAGACAAAGCTTTGCCATGAAGTCTCCTAGAGACGCCTAGAACATTGACATCAGATGGATATGATCATCACCAGAAGAGCTGCCCTCAGCAGTGTGCTTCTACCATGCAGTTTCAGCAGTGCGATTTGAAACAAACCATTCCTTGGTGTACATCAAGGTCCAGTTGAAACCGAAGGGAATTCACCACATCAAACAAAAAGGATGCCGAGGTATCGACACCAGGAGAACAGCCAACCCAGAGTTTCACACAGAACCAAATGGAACAGGCTTTCATAAACAGTCTTTTATAGTAAACATAGCCACAGCTGTGGAGGAGAGGTGACACCATCTACAACAGTGCAGTTTCATCCCTTTGGAAGGAGAGGTAAAACCAAGATTGGCTTGAGACACACCTGTCTGAGATAGAACCTGTCATCAGTGTCAAGAGAGTGCTCTGGTCAAATACAGAAAAGACCTGCCAGGGAAAAAGGGTTGCTATAGTAAGAACATATTCCTGTCATGATCAGAAAGTTTGGTGAACTAATGTGGTTTTGTCATGTTTAGTCTTGACAGGAAAATCTGATGAAATAATATGTTTGTCATGCACCAGTCATGACAAGACAGGTTGAATAATATATTTGTCATGTGCCTGTCATGACAGGACAGTGATGAAATGATGTATTTGTCATGTGTCTGTCATGACAGGAAAGTGGTGAAATTATACATTGTGTCATGACAGGGAAATTATTTATTTGTCATGACAGGAAAGTCTGTTGAAGTGATATATTTGTCATTTGCCAGTCGTGCCAGGAATGTCTGTTGAAAATATATTTGTCATATGCCTGTCATGACAGGAGTTTCTGTTGAAGTAATATGTTTGTCATGTGCCTGTCATGACAGGAGAGTCTGTTGAACTAATATATTTGTCATATGCCTGTCATGACAGGGAAATGTTGTTAAAATGATATATTTGTCATGACAGGAAAGTCTGTTGAAACGATATATTTGTCATGTGTGTGTCATGACAGGACAGTCTATTGAAATGATATATTTGTCATAACAGGACAGTCTGTTGAAATGATATAGTTGTCATGACAGGACAGTCTATTGAAATGATATATTTGTCATAACAGGACAGTCTGTTGAAATGATATATTTGTCATGACAGGACAGTCTGTTGAAATGAATATTTGTCATGACAGGAATATCTGGTGAAATGATAGATCTGTCATGACAGGAAAGGCTTTTAAATGATATATTTGTCATGAGAGGAAGATCTGTTGAAATAATGTTTTCATGTGCTGTCATGACAGGACAGTCTGTTGAAATGATATATTTGTCATGACAGGACATGTCTGTTGAAATGATATAGTTGTCATGACAGAACAGTCTGTTGAAATGATACATTTGTCATGAGAGGAATGTCTGTTGAAATGATATATTTGTCATGACAGGACAGTCTGTTGAAATGATATATTGTCATGAGAGGAAAGTCTGTTGAAATGACATGTTGATATTTGTCATGACAGGACAGTCTGTTGAAATGATATATTTGTCATGACAGACAGTCTGTTGAAATGATATAGTTGTCATGACAGAACAGTCTGTTGAAATGATATATTTGTCGATGACAGGACAGTCTGTTGAAATGATATATTGTCATGACAGGACAGTCTGTTGAAATGATATAGTTGTCATGACAGGAAATCATGTTGAAATGAAAATATTATAGTTGTCATGACAGGACAGTCTGTTGAAATGATATATTTGTCATGACAGGACAGTCTGTTGAAATGATATAGTTGTCATGACAGGACAGTCTGTTGAAATGATATATTTGTCATGACAGGACAGTCTGTTGAAATGATATAGTTGTCATGACAGGACAGTCTGTTGAAATGATATATTTGTCATGAAGGAATGTCTTTTGAAATGATATAGTTGTCATGACAGGACAGTCTGTTGAAATGATATATTTGTCATGACAGGACAGTCTGTTGAAATGATATGTTGTCATGATGGGACAGTCTGTTGAAATGATATATTTGTGATGAGAGGAATGTCTGTTGAAATGACATATTTGTCATGACAGGACAGTCTGGGGGAAATAAATCTATGTTTGAGTGCCAAGTTAGAAACTGTTGAGAATATGTGGTAAGTGATGGCTTGGCTTTTTGTTTGTGTTTTTTGTTTTTGTTGGGGTCTGGAGGGAATTTGTTAGAGTCTTTTACGTCACCATCTTTGCCTTCTTTTCTTTAACCACTTTTTACTTATTTTTTGTAGTCTTTTTTTTTTAAAGATTACTTTGTATCAGCCAGAGGTGTGTGCTTGTTTGTGTGTGATGTATGTGTGTGTGTAATGAGTGTGTGTGTGTGTGGGTGTGTGTGTGTGTGTGTGTGTGTGTGTTGTGTGTGTGTGTGTGTGTGTGTGTGTGTGTGTGTGTGTGTTGCTCATGCTTTCCAAAAACTTTATTTTATGCCTTTGTCTAATGCAACCTTGAAAAAGAATTATGCAGTTCTTGATTTATTGTTCATATTCCCGTCTCTCATTTCCCCTCCTCTCATAGGCCCTCTCAGTGTGTGTATTTGCTTGTCTGTGTGCATAACCCTGAAACGGTTAAATATCGTTTCTTCCTTGTACATGTAGATTTCAGAGGGTACACCGTCTTGCTCTTAGACAATGTTTCTTAATACACTTGTATCAAACTGTGCTTACTTGTGTAAAAAAAAGGTATTTTACAAATAGATGGCATTCTGATACTTTTACAACAAAGGAAGTATTTTACAAATAGATGGCATTCTGATACTTTTACAACAAAGGGACATAATTGTTGCTTAATTAAAACAGTGCATATACTGAAAGACAATGTTGATAAGGAAGTCACCGGCTACGTAAGGATTTTTTTAATTTTTTTTTTTAACACTTGTTTCAACTTTTGCATCCTTGAATGTCCCAGAATTTGTTTTATGTTTCTTTATTCATTTTTACTGCAACACTTGTCTGTAAAAACAGACATAAGCTTCTTTCCTTTCAGAAACTGAGTTATGAACCAAAAGTAGGTTACAATGACCTGTTCCCTGACTGGGAATACCGGGAGCTCCTTCAGTGTAAATAGTATCCCCATTTTCTGGAAATTCTATGCTAGAAATTTCCTCTTTTATGTCAGTGTCTTTGTTTCTGCCTTGCTCCTTTGCTTTCTATCATCTTTTCCTATCATTTTTCTGCATTGCTGGTTGTTTCACCTGTTTGTGTTCTATAAAGAGATGCATAATTTCTTTTAGGAATGATGATTGGGTACATGTAGGCCTACTCACTTGGTTTTTCGCTTTAAAGAAATTTGATGTGCTGAAGCAGTTTTGTGTACTTTAGGCCAGTTTTTATGTTTCAGTATCCTTAGTTTATGTTTACACCTACATACACCTGTATTCAGGCTTGTTTCATGAAACGTTTTATGTTTACATCTGTATTCAGGCTTGTTTTATGAAATGCCCTTGTGATAAATTGGGCAGAATGGTTAACACCAGGGGTATATTCTTAGAGTATGTGCACGAATGCATTGATTTATGTATATTCGTAATTGTTTCCTTTTTTTTTTTTCAGTGTCGGCAAGGTGGTGTGTGTATTTTGAGAAGGTCATTGATATGGCTCTGTATAGTCAGCAATAATAATACTAATAGTAACAGTAATAATAGAAATGAGTAAGTAAGGTGTTGTACAGTATAGTACCCACATCACATGTACTGTAAATATGAAGTCAGTTGTACAATGTAGTACCCATATCACATGTAAGTGTGAAGTCAGATGTTCTACACTACAGTACCCACATCACATGCTCTGTAAGTATGAAGTCAGTTTTACAGTATAGTACCTACATCACATGTACTGTAAGTATGAAGTCAGTTGTACAGTGTAGTACCTACATCACATGTACTGTAAGTATGAAGTCAGTTGTACAGTACCCACATCACATGTACTGTAAGTATGAAGTCAGTTGTACAGTATAGTACCTACATCACATGTACTGTAAGTGTGAAGTCAGTTGTACAGTATAGTACCCACATCACATGTACTGTAAGTATGAAGTCAGTTGTACAGTACCCACATCACATGTACTGTAAGTATGAAGTCGGTTGTACAGTATAGTACCTACATCACATGTACTGTAAGTGTGAAGTCAGTTGTACAGTACCCACATCACATGTTCTGTAAGTATGAAGTCAATTGTACAGTATAGTACCTACATCGCCATGTACTGTAAGTGTGAAGTCAGTTGTACAGTACCCACATCACATGTTCTGTAAGTATGAAGTCAGTTGTACAGTATAGTAGCTACATCACATGTACTGTAAGTGTGAAGTCAGTTGTACAGTATAGTACCACACATCACATGTACTTTAAGTATGAAGTCAGTTGTACAGTATAGTACCTACATCACATGTACTATAAGTGTGAAGTCAGTTGTACAGTACCCACATCACATGTTCTGTAAGTATGAAGTCAGTTGTACAGTATAGTAGCTACATCACATGTACTGTAAGTATGAAGTCAGTTGTACAGTATAGTACCCACATCACATGTACTTTAAGTATGAAGTCAGTTGTACAGTATAGTACCTACATCACATGTACTATAAGTGTGAAGTCAGTTGTACAGTACCCACATCACATGTTCTGTAAGTATGAAGTCAGTTGTACAGTATAGTAGCTACATCACATGTACTGTAAGTATGAAGTCAGTTGTACAGTATAGTACCCACATCACATGTACTTTAAGTATGAAGTCAGTTGTACAGTATAGTACCTACATCACATGTACTATAAGTGTGAAGTCAGTTGTACAGTACCCACATCACATGTTCTGTAAGTATGAAGTCGGTTGTACAGTATAGTACCTACATCACATGTACTGTAAGTGTGAAGTCAGTTGTACAGTACCCACATCACATGTTCTGTAAGTATGAAGTCAATTGTACAGTATAGTACCTACATCGCCATGTACTGTAAGTGTGAAGTCAGTTGTACAGTACCCACATCACATGTTCTGTAAGTATTAAGTCAGTTGTACAGTATAGTAGCTACATCACATGTACTGTAAGTATGAAGTCAGTTGTACAGTATAGTACCCACATCACATGTACTTTAAGTATGAAGTCAGTTGTACAGTATAGTACCTACATCACATGTACTATAAGTGTGAAGTCAGTTGTACAGTACCCACATCACATGTTCTGTAAGTATGAAGTCAGTTGTACAGTATAGTAGCTACATCACATGTACTGTAAGTATGAAGTCAGTTGTACAGTATAGTATCCACATCACATGTACTGTAAGTATGAATTCAGGCGTTGGACAGTATAGTACCCACATCATATGTACTGTAAGTATGAAGTCAGTTGTTGTACAGTATAGTACCCACATCACATTTACTGTAAGTATGAAGTCAGTTGTTGTACAGTATATAGTACCCACATCACATTTACTGTAAGTATGAAGTCAGTTGTACAGTATAGTACCCACATCACATGTGCTGTAAGTATGAAGTCAGGTGTTGTACAGTATAGCACCCACATCATTGTACAGTATAGTACACACATCACATGTAATGTAAGTATGAAGTCAGTCATACAGTACAGTACCCACATCCCATGTTCTGTAAGTATGAAGTCAGTTGTACAGTATAGTACCACATCACATGTACTGTAAGTATGAAATCAGTTGTACAGTATAGTACCCACGTCACATGTACTGTAAGTATGAAGTCAGTTGTACAGTATAGTACCCACATCACATGTTCTGTAAGTATGAAATCAGTAGTATAGTAATTAGTATAGTACCCACATCGCATATGCTGTAAATATGAATTCAGGTGTTGTTCAGTATAGTACCTACATCACATGTACCGTAAGTATGAAGTCAGTAGTACAGTATAGTTCCCACATCACATGTACTGTAAGTGTGAAGTCAGTTATACAGTATAGTACCCATGTCACATGTTCTGTAAGTATGAAGTCAGTTGTACAGTATAGTACCCACATCACATGTGCTGTAAGTATGAAGTCAGTTGTACAGTATAGTACCCACATCACATGTACTATCAGTATGACGTCAGCGTTGGACAGTATAGTGCCCACATCACATGTATGGTACTGGAAGTATAAAGTCAGTTGTACAGTATAGTACCTACATCACATGTATTGTAAGTATGAAGTAAGTTGTACATTATAGTACCCACATCACATGCACTGTAAGTGTGAAGTCAGTTGTACAGTATAGTACCCGTGTCATATGTTCTGTAAGTATGAAGTCAGTTGCACAGTATAGTACCCACATCACATGTACTGTAAGTATGAAGTCAGTTTTACAGTATAGTACCCACTTCATATGTATTGTAAGTATGAAGTCAGTTGTACATTATAGTACCCACATCACATGTACTGTAAGACTTGTATGAAGTCAGTTGTTGTACAGTATAGTACCCACATCACATGTGCTGTAAGTATGAAGTCAGTAGTACAGTGTAGTACCCACATCACATGTACTGTAAGTATGAATCAGATGTTGTACAGTATTGTACCCACATCACATGTACTGTAAGTATGAAGTCAGTTGTACAATATAGTACCCACATCACATGTATTGTAAGTATGAAGTCAGTTGTACAGTATAGTACCCACATCTTAAGATTCTTATGTATTATAAATATGAAGTCAGATGTTTTTAAACAAAGGTTTAAACAGATATGATATTGTCCTTAAAAAAATGAAACAAACAGAAGTTTAAAAAATGGAATGGTATATACAGATGAGGTGGGATGTGTGGAGAGCGTGAAGGCAGCCAGTGACATCTACTGTCCGGTGTCTGGTGAGATCATGATGGTGAATGACCAGTTAAACAGCACACCTGGCTTGCTCAACACTTCACCGCTCGACGAAGGTGAGTCACCTGGCAATGTGCAGCTATCAGGGATAACGGTGAGTCACCTGGCATTGTGTAGTCACCTGGTATTGTGTAGTCACCTGGCAGTGTGTAGTCATTTGGCAATGTGTTGTCATTTGGCAGTATGTAGTCACCTGGCAGTATGTAGTTACCTGGCAGTGTGTATTCACCTGGCAGTGTGTAGTCACCTGTGAAATGTATTTGTCGTGTTTATTTTCCCCACATGGAGTGCAGTGCAGGCCAACCAGGCATTGATGCAGTCTTGAATATTTTACCATTTCAACAAGAGTGCTGAAAGAGAGAGGCACCTGGGAAATCCTTGATGTGGAGTAGACGAAGATCCTGAAACATGTATGCACCAGATGGCTTTGTATTGGAAATTGTCTGGAACTTGAACTAGCCAGTTGGGATCCCATCACAATTTTCTACAAGGAAGAGGTGGACCAACTGAAGAAGGGGAGTCCATCAGCACATATGCTTCTACCAAGGCAGAGAGCCTCTTCACCTTCATGCAATTCCCTACCAACCAGCTCAGTGATACACCACCTTTCTTCTCTTCATTGTGAATACACAGGAGCCCTTTCTGTGTCCTTCCAAAAGGAAGACCCCTAGAGATTCACTTCTTGTGCTGCAGCACGCAGCTTCTGCTCGTTGGAGTCTTGATGGAATTTGTCAGGCCATCTGTCTTGCTTCCAGATTTGCCTGAAAGAGGTTGATTTTATGGCACTCACCTGTCTCACCTGTCGGCGTCACCGGGAACAGTGTTGGCCGCTGCACATGATGTCCTCACAAGTTGCCTCCAGCACTCTCGATCTTGGCTAAGTCTGACCACCTCCTGGAGTTTGTTGCCACTGATGTTTGTGATGTTTCTAGCAAGTGATGCAGGTGGCCGTCCTCTGTTTCTCTTTCCTTCCACTTTACCTTGGAGGACAGTGGACATCAAGTCTGTTCTCTCATTACGGATTGCGTGTCCAACATATTTCAGTTTCCTCCGTTGTATGAGTACTAGAAGCTTGCGTGTAGTACCCAACTCATTCAGTATGCTTTCATTTGAGCGCCTATCCGTCCATTTGACCCTCAGCAGTCTTTGGTAAAACCACAGCTCTGCTGCTTCCACTCGTCTTTCATCCTCTTTCTTCATTGTCCATGCCTCGCAGCCGTATAACATCACTGGCCAGACAAGACATTTTAAGAGTTTTATCTTAAGGTCTGCTGTTTATGCTGTGGTCTTTCCAAATATTGTTCAATTGAACCATACTGTTCTTGGCCATTCCAATTCTCATCTTTATGTCTTTTGAGCATGTTCCATCGTGTGTCTTGACTGAACCTAAATATCTAAAGTCCTTGACATTTTCTAGAGGGACTTGGTTTAGCATGATCTGGTCCTGTCTAGTGTTATATTTGCCTGCAACATGCATAACCTTTGTCTTCTTTGAATTTAAGTCCAGCCCAGCTGCCTTTCCAACCCGGTCTACCCTGTACAGGATCCTCCTAGAGCCTGTAATGTTGTCTGCCAGTAATCCTGTGTCATCTGCGTAGCGTAAATTTGACAGGTTTCTACCACCAATATTTACTCCCATGTCTTCTATGTCTGCTTCTCTCATGATATGTTCAGTGTATATGCTGAAGAGATGTGGAGACAGGATGCAACCTTGCCTTACCCCTTTAGTGATGTTAAAAAATTTGCAGTTTTGATTATTCCATCTGATTGTTGCTTTTTGATCATTATATAATGAAGCTATGAGGGAAACCAGATGTCTTGGAAAACCCATTTTGATCATGAAGTGGAAAAGACTTTGGTGAATCACGCTATCAAACGCTTTGCTGTAGTCAATGAAAACGATGAACATCTCTTGGTCTGTGTTTCTAATTTTTTCTATCAATATCTGGAGTACAAACAGCATATCTATTGTTCCCCTGTTTTTCCTATAGCCTGCCTGACAGTCGGATAGCTCTTCCTCTACTTTTGGCTTTAACCTGTTTAAAATTATTATCAGCAGTATTTTACTGGCATGACTGATCAGTGCAATTGTTCTATAATTGTTGCAGTCTTTGACATTTCCACTCTTATGTAACATGACAAATTCTTGGAGCTTCCAGTCTGTAGGCCACTGACAAGTCTTCCATATCTTGCAGCATAAGTGATGCATTACTTTGAGTCCACCATCACCTGAGTGTTTCAACAACTCTCCAGGAATATTGTCAAGACCAGGAGACTTTCTGCATTTTAGATCTTTAATGGCAGATTCAACTTCGCTGAGCAGAGGTTCAGGTTCCGTATCTCCAGGGGTCAATTCCAAATTTGGCTCTAAATTATTTTCATGGCTGTCAGGCTTGCCAAAAAGTGATGTGCCATATTCGTTCCACCTATCCAAGACATCATCTGGTTCAGTCAGAGTGTGACCATCCTTGTTGTTGATGCATTGGTTTGTTGCTTTGAAATTTGTTTTTTTCACTTTTTTTATTTTGTTTGAAGAGCTCCCTCGACTTCCTGTTTTCGTTGTGTTCATTGATTTTACTGCATTCTTGTGCCAGCCAAGTTGCTTTGTCTCTTCTGACTTTACTTTTTATTTCCCTTTTCAGTGCTGAGTATTTTTCCCGCTCTCCCTGCTTTCGAGCTTGACTTTTCTTTTCTGCCAGATCTATCACTTCCTGACTTATGTAGGGCTTAGCTTTTTTCCTTTTCTCTTCTTTTCCTAGTTTTTCTTCAGAGATTTTGGTCAGTGTGTTTTTTATGTCTGTCCAGATTTCATCAGGATATGAGTCATTTTCATCCCAAACTTCAAGTAACTTTAAGAAACGATTACTTGTTTCTATACTAAATTCTAACGCCAGCTCAGGGTTTTCTAATTTTGATATGTCGAACTTTGGCGTCGATTTGGTTTTAGGCTTCTTCAATATTTTCATTCTTAATTTGGTTGTCACAAGAATGTGATCCGTGTCGCAGTCTGTTCCAGGCTTTGTTTTTGCATTGAGGACAGTTGATTTCCAGGATCTGTCAATGATAATATAATCAATCTGATTACGACACCTGTCTCCTGGAGAGATCCATGTGTATCTTCTGCGCAGTGGTTGTTGGAAGAAAGTATTTGTGATGTTCATCTCATTTGCCTGACAAAACAGAGCCAGCATGTCACCTCTCTCATTTCGTTCTCCTAAACCATATGGTCCTATTCCACATTCTGTGTCAGCCCCCTCTCCAACTTTAGCGTTGAAGTCACCCATCACAATGCATATTTCCTTTTTGGGAATTTTGTCTCTGATAGTTTGGAGGTCATTGTAAAAATTTTCTATTTCTTCTTCTGAGCTAGTGGATGTTGGAGCATAAGCTTGAACTATGTTCAAAACAGCATATTTGGTATTTATTTTGACAGTGAGAAATCTGTCATTAATTGGATTATAGCTTTTCAGAGCTCCAGCATGCTTTTTGTCCAGCACAATTGCTACTCCTCTTGAGCCACCTTTTTCATTTCCACTATATACAACTGTATGCTCTCCTACAGTAAAAAGTCCCTGCCCACTCCATCTAACCTCACAGAGCCCTGTTATGTTCATCTTGCTCCTTTCTAATTCTTTGACTAGTAGGTAGAGCTTTCCTAATTCTAACATAGTCTGTACATTCCATGTCCCTATATTCAAATCCTTTTTTTGCATTTTTTTCTTTTTGTGATTTTGCATTTTTGAGGAGTTTCTACATGTCCGCTTCCAATAACCTCCGTCGGGTAATCCATTACCGTCATCACAGCTACCTTTCACAGACACGGACTCTCCCTCCCCAGTAGCCATTGAGTTCAGGTCCCCCCTGGGGGACTCAGAGGACACAGAACTATAACGTTTTCCATTTTGTAAGTTCATCATATGCAATAATTAGCAAAAGTACAAGCAAGTAGTTTGCGGGTGCCTTCTTGCCGCGCAGTGCACTTACAGTGCTGAGATCCTGACCATTGTTCCTTCGAAGAAATCATCTGCTCACGACATTGAAAAAGAAGCCATATATGAAAAGTGTATCTTCTTTACCCTCTTTTTCACCCATCCCCTGCTGCCAGGACTTGTTTGTATGCACCCCTTAGTCTGGCCCCTCCCCCAGCGACCTGTCTGGCTTGCTTGAAGCTGCCAGGGCCCACGAAGTCCCCGCCGGCATAGCTCCTGGGATCGTAAGGACACACAAGCTCCCCCGCCACAACAAGGCTGATGCACTGATCAGCCAAAAATCCGGTGAAGAACCGAATGTTGGCGAGAATCCATGGAGCTTCATTGCAAAAAGGAAGGGAAACATTGGTGACATAACCAGAATTCAAGAGTTTTAATGCAGTGTTGCGAAACAACAATTCTTGCTGATTACTAGCCACCCTTATTCCAACATCTGCTCAGGAACTCGAACCTCAGTTGCCATTTTTGTCTTTGACTGAAGTTGCTGATGTGCACCTGCAGTCTCAGACCAACTTGAGCAGCTTCAGACTGTTACTGATCAGGTGGGCCTGTCCCGTCCTGTGACCTTCTTGATCAGATGCTGACAACTGTCAGAACAGTGTGCCCTGTACCAGTGCACATACATTTCTTAGTACAAGGGTTGAACCAGACCTGTCCAGTATTGGTAACAATCTGGATCTGGGATTGCAGAACCTGTGATTTTCTTCTGAAGGATCTCCTTGTCATTTCTCAGAGCTCAGCTCACTGTGAAAGGTTTCTCCTGTGGGAGGAAAAAGAAAACTTGCCAAAGAAGTTCCCTGTCAGATAAGACCCTTCATCATCATCATCATCATCATGTGCCCTGCTGCATAGCATTGGCGATCATGGCCCTCCATATGTGTCTATCCCTTGTTGCCGCAAGCACATCTTCCACCCTCTCTGTCCTAAGCCACCCTGCAAGTCTGTCTAATATTTTCTCCCTGGTTCTGCCTGGTGCTGTCTTTCTCTCCAGCTTTCCTGTGATAACACCCCTGCTGGTGTAAAAAAACAACAACAGACATGTAGTCAGTGCAGGGCGGGCATGACTGAAGAATCCTATAAAGAACTTAAATTGGTGTATGTACAGAACTTGGAAGTATTAGAAATGTAAAAAACAGATATACATATATATATATATATATATCTCTCTCCAGGATTGGAGGATTCTGTTTGTGTGCACAGGTTGCTTTCAGTGGAGGTAAAGATGCAAATGATAAGGGATTCTGTTTTGTCTCTGAGGGATATCTGAACTGAGTTTATGCTTCAGCTAAAAATAGAAACTTTTTTTTTTAAGAGAAATGTGTCTTTGAATTGATTGAATTACAAATTGTGTCTTTGAATTGATTGAATTACAAATTTTGTTATTATAATGTTTACCTTTTTAACACCTTTTTTTAATCTGAGATAGAAACATCGTTTGTGAAATGTGGTAGCTCAACATTCTTTAAGAAAAACTGAAAATAGTTTGCATTTTGTTTCATTTGTAATGTACCTCATATATACATTAAGTATACCATCATGCCTTGTTTCATGGTACCAGTTGTATGCATTGTACTCAAAAAATATACATTTTGAACCACAGTATTCATGTAAGCAACATCTAGGATGGACAGGTCTGCATCAGTATTCATGTAAGCAACTTGTGGGGATAGACAGGTCTACTTCAGTATTCATGTAAGCAACTTATGGGGTAGACAGGTCTACATCAGTCTTCATGTAAGCACCATGTAGGGTAGACAGGTCTACATCAGTCTTCATGTAAGCAATGTGGGATAGACAGGTCTACATCAGTCTTCATGTAAGCAACATGTGGGGTAGACGGGTCTACATCAGTCTTCATGTAAGCAAGGTGGGGTAGACAGGTCTACATCAGTCTTCATGTAAGCAAGGTGGGGTAGACAGATCTACATCAGTCTTCATGTAAGCAACGTGGGGTAGACAGATCTACATCAGTCTTCATGTAAGCAATGTGGGGTAGACAGTTATACATCAGTCGTCATGTTCGGCTGTTGTGCCAAGGACTGTCACTCAAGAATCGGCTTGTTCACCACAGGCAATACTAATTACTATTCCACATCCATGGAGTCCTCAGTCAGGTGCATCCATTGTCTTATCAGACAGGGCCCGTGTGTGTGTGTACGTGCGTGCGCGTGTGTGTGTGTGAGCGCGCATGCATATGTGTGTGTGTGCACGTGCGCGCGCATGCGTGTGTGATTGAATGCGTGCATGCGTCCATAACTATGTGCATATGTGCTGAAAATTATCATTATTTTGATTACCTCTGTGTGTGTGTGTGTGTGTGTGTGTGAGCAGGCTGGATGTTTCAGGTAAAAATGTCCAAGCCTGAAGAACTGGACGATCTAATGTCAGAAGAGGAGTACAAAAAGTTCCTGTCTGAGGACTAGATGTCCTTGTCAGGATGGATGGTATCAACGCTTTAATCCTACTTTCTGTTCTCGACCTTTTGCTACTTGCTGCGTGTAGACGGTTTCATTTATCCAGAGAGATGGACAATGCTCAGCTGTGTTTGTGTGCCTGTATGTCAGTGTCACATGGCTATCTCTGTGTGAGAGAGAGAGAGAAAGAGTGTGTATCTGTGCTGTCTACTTTAGGTGAAATTTATAACTGGATGTTTTTGTGAATGGAAAGGAGTAATCATTTCTGCATTTCAACCTATGTTGCCAAGACATCTGTTGAGATGGTCCTTGTGGAGGTAATCATTTACAAGATCTGGTTTTTAATCTCATAATATCCATAGGCTGCTCAGATTGAATGGGGTTTTAGTTCAATGCAAGTGTATAGATGTTGGGGCAATGTTTTAAGTGTTTGGTGTTTTTTTTTTCTTTTTTATCTTTTCCACCAGCTGAATGTGTTTACTTCAGTGAGAGAGTGTTTGAGTGTGGACTAGAAATGAAGGCTTTCCTCAAGTATAAAAATCATCTGTTACTCTGTAAACAAATAGATCGGTGTATCCATGAATTTGCATGTTTAGAAGCTATGCTGGTTAATATAATCAGAATGTTCTTTTCAGGGTTACTGGATTTTTTTATATTCTTTTTCTTCTTTTAATTGATTGGAAGAAATGTTTGTTGTTGGCAGGTTTTGTGTGTGTGTGTGAAATGAAAATTGTAATCATGCATTTACTATGGCCGGCATTAAAAGTGGGAGATTCTTTGTGTGTTTTATTCAGCTTGTGTTTATTGGTGTTTGTGTGCATTATTCAGTGTGTTTATTGGTGTTTGTGTGTATTATTCAGTGTGTTTATCGGTGTTTGTGTGTATTATTCAGTGTGTGTTTATTGGTGTTTGTGTGTATGATTCATTGTGTTTTTTGGTTTTTGTGCATTATTCAGTGTGTGTTTATTGGTGTTTGTGTGTATTATTCAGTGTATGTTTATTGGTGTTTGTGTGTGATTCATTGTGTGTTTTTTGGTGTTTTTGTGCATTATTCAGTGTGTTTATTGGTGTTTGTGTGAATTATTCAGTGTGTGTTTATTGGTGTTTGTGTGTATGATTCAGTGTTTTTGTGTGTGTTTTTGTGTATTATTCAGTGTGTTTTTATTGGTATTTGTGTGTATTATTCAGTGTGTGTTTCTGTGCATTATTCAGTGTGTTTATTGGTGTTTGTATGTATGATTCAGTGTGTTTCTTGGGTGTTTTGTGCATTATTTAGAGTGTGTTTCTTGGTGTTTGTGTGTATTAATCAGTGTGTGTGTTCTGTTGTGTTTGTATTATTCAGTTTATGTTGATTGGTGTTTGTATTATTTTGTGTATTGATGTGTGTGTGTATTATTTAACATGTGTTTATTGGTATGTGTGTATTTAAACTTAAAGTGTGTGTTTATTAGTGTTTTGTGCATTACTTTGTTGTGTTTATTGGTGTGTGTTTTTGTGGGGTAGATGGATGAGTCATGCACATATTGCTGGTGGCAGTTTACAAATCTTTGGATGATCGCCATTCATCTGTAGTTCAATGTCTTCTGGTCACACGCACACACCCATGCATGCATGCATGCACACACACACACACACACACACACACACACACATTAATACACATGCACACACATACATACACACAGTCACAGATGTTTGAAACTGATGTCATTGTGCACACACACACTCATATTTTCATTCACTCACACTCGCACGTACATGTACATACACACACATGCACAATTATTATCATAAACCATTTACTGTCAGGTTAACATAAAAGATGTACTCATATAATAAAAACTTTAATAACTCAAATGCAGAAAAAATTCAGACCAATGCATCATAAATGAAACTCAAGAACATTACTATACATGTAGCATAACTCCAGTCAATGAAAGGGATACGCCCAGACACACTCGCACACATACACACGCAGCTATGGTAAGCACAATCAAAAATCCGAAACAAACACAAATACAGTGAAACCCGGCTATATTGAAGTGGGCTATATTGAAATCCCGGCTATATAGAAGAATTTTTCAGGTCCCGGCCGAAGCTCTACTTTTTCTTTGTTAAAAATTGTTGGCTACATTGAAGTCGGCTATATTGAAATCCCGGCTATATTGAACCAAAAATTCAGCCCACGGGACGTTTTTACCCGGCTATATTAAATGTTTGCTCCAAAGATTTTTTTAAACTTTTTATTTTTAAGAACAATGACTGCGCGGGCGCCGAATGATATGACACGCCTCTGACAGCGCAATCAGTTGAGGAAGGGGAGAGGCCAGATCAGCATCAACTTTCGAGTCAGGAGGTCTCTGATAACAATTACGGTCTAACAATGCCGCGGGCCTCTGACAGCCACGCCATGTAGTCTTGTGGTGCGTAGATCTCCCCGACTTAATTTCTCTTGTTCATGCGAGTACAGTAGTTTCCCTTTGTACACTAGCAAAAATGGCTGCAAAACAAAAAAGGGTGAGTCTGACAATTAAAAGAAAAATCGAGCTTATTCAGAAGCTGGAAACTGGCTGCAAAAAAAGAAAGGAAGTAGCTGAGGAATATGGAATTTCGGCAGGTTGTGTGACCAAGATTATGAAAGAAAAAGAAACATTGAAAAGTCTTTACTACAGCGGAGAAATAGATCCAAAAATCCAGAGACCACATAGAGTAGCTCAACAGGAAGAAATAGAGCATGCACTTCTTCAGTGGTTCAAAGGTGCCAGGAGTAATGCCATTCCTATAAGTGGGCCTGTGCTGAAGACGAAAGCTGAAGAGTTTGCAAGAAAACTCGGCTTAAATGACTGGGAGTGCACGAACGGTTGGCTTAGCCGATTCAACAAGCGACACAACATCAACTGCCGAAAAGTGTGCGGCGAACGTGAAAGCGTAGATGAAGTGTCCACAGATGCATGGGTTAGCGAAGTGCTGACCCCAACTCTTCAAAAGTATAAGGAGAAGGACATCTTCAACATGGATGAATGCGCTCTATTCTTCCGTATGCTGCCTGATAGAACCTTTGAGTTCAAATCTAAGAAGTGCCATGGAGGAAAGCAGTCTAAGGAAAGAGTAACTGTGAGTCTTTGCTGTAACATGGACGGGTCAGAGAAACAGTCGCTTTTGGTCATCGGGAAGTTTGCCAAACCCCGGTGCTTCAAAGGCATTGAGTTGCCACTTCGCTATACATCGAACAAGAAAGCCTGGATTTCATCCGACCTATTCGAGAAGTGGTTGCGCGATTTTGACCGGTCCATGGACAGTGCAAACCGAAAGGTCTTACTTGTGATCGACAATTGCACTGCTCATGTCAAAGTTCAAGGCCTCCTGGCAACAGAAGTGCTTTTCCTCCCACCAAATGCCACATCCAAACTCCAACCTTTGGACTGTGGTGTGATCAAGAATTTGAAATTCTTCTACAGGTGAGTACGTGTGTGTGTGTGTGTGTGTGTGTGTGTGTGTGTGTGTGTGTGTGTGTGTGTGTGTGTGTGTGTGCGCTCTCTCTCTCTTCTTTCCCTCTCTCACATACACACACTCTCTCTCTCTCTCTCACACACACACACACACACACACACACACACACACACACACACACACTCACAATCACTCACAATCACTCACACACATACACACTCTCACACACATTTGAAATTCTTCTACAGGTGAGTACGTGTGTGTGTGTGTGTGCTCTTTCTCTCTCTTTCCCTCTCTCACGTACACACACATACACACACACTCTCTCTCTCTCTCTCTCTCTCACACACACACACACACACACACACACACACACACACTCACAATCACTCACACACTAGCACACAATTAAGGTTTGAAATTGGTATTTTTTCAGAACACGGATGCTCTCCAGGCTCATTCTTCACGTTGATTGAGGCCTGCCCTTGGGTGAGTTCAGCGTCGCCCTCCTCGATGCCGTCAGGAACCTGAAGCACGCATGGGACAATGTCAGACCATCCACAGTCCGAAACTGTTTCCGGAAAGCAGGATTTAATCGAAGTGACCTTGATGAAGGAGAAGCCTGCACTGAGATGCCATGCGACGTGGCTGCTGACATGGAGCCGCTCCTGTTACGACTCTACAAGGAGCTGGATGTGTCCCTGGAAGAGTTTTGTGACGTTGACAATGATGTTGCTACATGCGCGGTTCCTTCAACAGAAGACATCTTGTCCTCACTTAGCTCTACCAGAGGTGACACCGATGAGACCATCAACGACAAAAACGACTCTGATGGGGATGACTGTGGGGAGCAACCTCCGTCTATCTCAAAGCTGGAGGCTTTGTCTGCTCTTTCAACTATTGAGCTGTATCTGTTGCAAACGGGAGCAAATGAAGAGATCAGAAGAGGACTTCAAAAATTCAGCGGTCAATTGGAACATTTGCTTCTAACAACTTCCACAATACAAAGCAGAATCACAGATTTCCTTTCGTCACCATCAAAGCCTGAACAGGCAAGTCATTCATTCACTTGGAGCCATTCCACTTCTCCCCCCTCAACCAGTAAGGACACGCCTCGTCCGTCAACCAGTAAGGACACGCCTCGTCCGTCAGCCAGTAAGGACACGCCTCGTCCATCAACCAGCAAGGACATGACTCGTCCGTCAACCAGTAAGGACACGCCTCGTCCATCAACCAGTAAGGACACGCCTCGTCCATCAACCAGTAAGGACATGCCTCGTCCGTCAACCAGTAAGGACATGCCTCGTCCGTCAACCAGTAAGGACATGCCTCGTCCGTCAACCAGCAAGGACATGCCTCGTCCATCAACCAGTAAGGACACGCCTCGTCCGTCAACCAGTAAGGACACGCCTCGTCCATCAACCAGTAAGGACATGCCTCGTCCATCAACCAGTAAGGACATGCCTCGTCCATCAACCAGTAAGGACACGCCTCGTCCGTCAACCAGTAAGGACATGCCTCGTCCATCAACCAGTAAGGACATGCCTTGTCCGTCAACCAGTAAGGACATGCCTCGTCCATCAACCAGTAAGGACATGCCTCGTCCATCAACCAGTAAGGACACGCCTCGTCCGTCAACCAGTAAGGACACGCCTCGTCCATCAACCAGTAAGGACATGCCTTGTCCGTCAACCAGTAAGGACATGCCTCGTCCATCAACCAGTAAGGACACGCCTCGTCCGTCAACCAGTAAGGACATGCCTCGTCCATCAACCAGTAAGGACATGCCTCGTCCATCAACCAGTAAGGACATGCCTCGTCCGTCAACCAGTAAGGACATGCCTCGTCCATCAACCAGTAAGGACACGCCTCGTCCATCAACCAGCAAGGACATGCCTCGTCCATCAACCAGTAAGGACATGCCTCGTCCATCAACCAGTAAGGACATGCCTCGTCCATCAACCAGTAAGGACACGCCTCGTCCATCAACCAGTAAGGACATGCCTCGTCCATCAACCAGCAAGGACATGCCTCGTCCGTCAACCAGTAAGGACACGCCTCGTCCGTCAACCAGTAAGGACATGCCTCGTCCGTCAACCAGTAAGGACACGCCTCGTCCGTCAACCAGTAAGGACACGCCTCGTCCGTCAACCAGTAAGGACATGCCTCGTCCGTCAACCAGTAAGGGTTCCACCAGGCATACAACAGATGACTCTTTCGTGTTTTTTGACAATCTTGCAACACTGATCAAAGATGCATCATCCTACGAGGAACTTGAGAACATTGTTGCTGCAGAAACTCTTTCCTTGTTCGCACAAACGCCATCACATACAAACCATACCTGCCAGAAAAACCAAACGTGGACTATGTATCCCTCGAGCTGTATCCTGATGATGCTTCGCAGTGTCTTCCAGTGCAGGTGCGTGGTGACGGAAATTGTCTGCCGCGGTGCGGGTCTCTCCTAGCATATGGAGATGAAGATCATCACACTGAGATGCGGGTCCGTATCATTTTTGAGATGGTTCAAAATTCAGACCTGTATCTGATGATTTCCTTGCATCGGGGACGGATCTTCAGAATTTGGTGAAGACTTACATCTCATACTCAGACCAGACATTTTCCATCAACGTGACGGAAGAAGACATGAAAAACCTTTTTCAGAATGACGTGATGAACTGCCGATGCCCAGGAGCCTACATGAGTATGTGGGGAATCCATGGTTTGAGTAGTGTACTGGGTGTGCCTGTCCAGTCTGTGTACCCACAGTATGGAGGTTTCAATGTTAGAAAGGACCTCCATAGAGTTGTGCAGCCTCGCATCTGTCGACAAAGTGAGATCAACACTTCCCAGGAAAGCTTGCCGACTATCATGTGGACGTCCTGTCTGGGGAAAGACAAACCTGCGTCAACCTGGGTTCCCAACCACTTTGTGGTTTGTGTACCATACTTTTGAACCGCGTGTCTGTCAGTGCTGATCCGAAACTTTCGGAAAGGGTTCTCAACATAGCTTAATGGCATGATGGCCTTCTTGTGTGTGTGTGTGTGTAGGGGTGGGTGGGTGGGGTATTTTTTCCGTATTCGACATTGAACTTTTGAACAGCAGTTATGTAATTTTTTCTTGAAATGTTTAATGTGTCTCGTATTCAGAGAGATTCAGTTCAGTTTTCGCTTTTCAAGGATGCTACATTGCCTATGGAACACTCCGTCGACGCGATACCACAGGTACAAAGGTCCAGACGATGCTGTCTTTTTTTGCTTTCAGATACACCGGACATATGTCTTCTTTTTCATTAAAGTTTTAATCAAATGCTTAATTTGGCGTCGGTCTGATAGTGTGAATGGCTCTGTGTGTTTGTGTGTGTAAGGGAGGGGGGGGGGGGGCGTGTGAGTGAGTGTGTGTCCGTGTGTGTGTGTGTGTGTGTGTGTGTGTGTGTGTGTGTGTGTGTGTGTGTGTGCAGAAAAAAAGCAAGGAGGCTCGAAGAACAACAGCCAACAGGTGAAAGATTAATGGGAATATATCTCACATCAAACGCAATGTGTGGACACGGAAATAAGAACCTATAGTGAAAAAAAAGTTCGGTTATATTGAATTTCTGAAGGAACAAGGAGGGAAATTCAATATAACCGAGAATTGGCTATATTGAAGTTCCGGCTATATTGAAGGTCTTCCGGGTCCCGTGCCACTTCAATATAGCCGGGTTTCACTGTATTTTACTCCACAGAATAAAATTTCAGGTCTGACCATAAAAGAAACAGGAACATATGAGAATGACAATTCTGGAAGAGAACAGTATAGGTAAAACCCATACAGCTTTGTACAATTGTATCGCTATTGAGGTCCTTGAAAGGGAAGATGATCAGTAATTGGTCCATGAAAAGGAAGACAGTGTTGAGGTCTTTGGAAGGTGGTAAGTATTCAGATCCTTGAAAAAGAAGGTACTACTGAGGTCTGTGAAAAGAAAGATGATAAGAAGTCCTTGAAAAGTAGTAGTAGTGGTAGGTCTCAGTCAGTTGGTGTCAACTATGGATGATGCAACCTAGTGTCATGTCAAGTTGATGCCTCTGGAGCAGCTTCAGCTGTAGCTGGTAAGACTGATGTGGCAAAGGCAGTCTCTGCGACATTGGATGCATGTATGGATGCTGGTTATGGGATTACCCTCACAGGAGCTCACTTTCTGCCTGGCTCTCTTTTCATCAGCTAAGGTCTGGATCATCTTTTCCCCGACCCGAGTTGTTTCTGGAGCACACTGCGCTATCTATTACGGTCAGCTGCTGTGTCTTTCCAACTTCCTGTTTTGATGCCCAGAGCTTTCATATCGCGCTTACAGGCTTTTTAAAAAAAATTTTTTTAGCTGGGGGTGGCCAACAGACCTCTTGCTGGAGATCAGTTCACTGTAAAGAATATCCTTTGGGATATGTCCATTGTCCATCTGGTGCACATGGCCAAACCAGCCCAGCCTGCGTTGTCTAAGCAGTGTGCATAGTGGGGAGACCAGCGCATGCTAGAATCAGGGCATTTGGTATTTTGTTCTCCACTTGATGCCAAGGAAGTGGCGAAGGCAACACAAGTGAAAGCTGTCCATGTTTCACTGCCATACAGTGGAGACATTGATGATGCAGGCGTTGCACACTGCCAACTTGGTCGGAATTGTCACCTTTGGGTTCTCCCAGATGCAAGCAGTAAGTCAGCCTGAGGTTGCTGCGGCCATGCCAATATGCTTGTTGATCTCAGCTTCCAGGGATAGATTGTTGCGATGATGGACCTGAGGTATGTGAACTGGTGGACGACATAAGTTCATAGCTGTTGATGGTGATGACAAATTGAGTGTTCACGTCTTGGCTTCGCATGTTCATCTATTTCAGGCTGATGGTCAGGTCAAAGTCTTTGCAGGCTTGGGAAAATCTTGTCTATGAGGCATTGGATTTGTTGCTCAGAGTGTTAGGTAACAGCAGAGTATCAGCGAAGAGCAAGTCTCTGATATTGGCCTCGCACACCTTTGTCTTTGCTTTCAATCTTGTGAGTTTGAAGAGTCTCTTGTTGGATGTGGTGCTTGGGTACACTCTTTTACGTTGCAGTCCCAAAAGCATGCTTCAGGAGCATAGAGACGATGCCGAACAGGGTGGGAGCAAGGACACAGCCTTACTTGACGCTGATTTTGATGCCAAAGGGTTTGGACATGCTACCCTCGCACTGGATGGTTGCCTTCGTATCATTGTGCAATGATCTGATCGTGCTGTGCAGTTTTGGGAGACATCCTATTTTCAGGAGAAAGTTGAACAGTCCATCCCTGACTAGGTCAAAGGCTTTCGTGAGGTTGATAAAGGCGATGTAAGGAGGCTATTGCTGTTATCTGTGTTTCTCCTGTAGTTGATGAAGGGAAAAAAATCCTATCTACTGTGGAATGCTCCGATTGGAAGCTGCTCTGGGGATGGCGGAAGATGCCTCATCCAGCTTTTGGAGACGTGCCAAGAGGTTTCTTGATGCCCTCATACATACCTCTTATGTTGCCTGTAGCTGCTACAGTCTGGTTGTCATCACTGAGCTGTTGCCAGTATTCGTTGGCACATCTTTTTGCTGTATGCTGCACTTTGCTCCTGGCAGCTCTGAGTGCTTGTGAGGATTTCTCTCTTGGTGAGCATTTGTATTCACCAAGGGCAGCACGCTTTGCTTCAATAACGGGGGTCGTCTCACTGGACTTGGCTTCAAACCAGTCGTTGTTCTTTGAGGTCTTCTTCGCAAAGGTAGCTGGGGCTGTTTTCTGAATGATCTCCCAGAAGTGGTCCCATTTTTCAGAGGCAGAGATGTGCAGT
Source organism: Monoplex corrugatus (assembly GCA_030674185.1). Taxonomy (NCBI): domain Eukaryota; kingdom Metazoa; phylum Mollusca; class Gastropoda; order Littorinimorpha; family Ranellidae; genus Monoplex; species Monoplex corrugatus. The sequence goes on along the minus strand of JAPXFY010000014.1, from coordinate 58,109,979 downwards.
TGGTCTGTGGATAGAGCATCTCTGAGAGACTTGCCAAATTCCTCAACTTTCTCTGGTACTGTATCTTGGAGGAATCGTTGCGGGGCTTCCCCTCTCATTTGATATGGTGGAGCTTCTTAGGTTGTAGCCTGATCTTGCAACACACTGGTGAGTGGTCTCTGTCATCATCATCATCATCATCAGATGCCTTGCCGCATGGCGTTGGCGATCATGGACTTCTATCTGTCTCTATCTCTTGTTGCCTCAAGCATCTTCACCCTCTTTGTCCTCAGCCACTCTGCAAGTCCATCTAATATCTTCTCCCTGGGTCTACCTGGTGCTCTCTTCCCCTCCAGCTTTCCCGTCGTGACCAGATGCTCCAATTCCCCCTCCTCATAAAATGACCTACAAATGTTGCCTGTCTTTTCCTAATCTTCCTTATGAATGATCTTGTATCTGCCTTCATCAAGACTGTCTCGTTTGTTTTCTTTGCTGTCCATGGAACTCTCAACATTCTTCTTTGAAACCACATCTCAGCTGCCTCAATCTTGTTCTGGCTTTGCTTGTTGGCCGTCCACACCTCATAACCATATTACAGGTCTCTGTCACAGTCCGCATTATGGTATGTGCGGGTGAGAAGCACGAACTTGAGGCTCATTCATCTGACAAAGACCATGTCCAGCTGGTGCCAATGTTTTGACCGAAGGTGTCTCCCTGACACTTTGTGTTGAGGCTTCATCTGGAAGTAAGAGTTGGTCACGCAGAGGCCATTATAGGAACAAAGCTGTAGCAGGTGCTGCCCATTTTCATTAATTTTGCCAACTCCAAAACGTCCAAGGCAGGAAGGCCAAGAGTCGGGATTGGCACCCACTGTGGCGTTGAAGTCGCCAGGGAGGACAAGGTGTTCTTTGTTAGATCTTCTTGATAGTGTCGCTGAGATTAGCATAGAACTCGTCCTTTGCTTCTGGTATATGTTTGTTTGTGATATTACACTTGACAAAGGTCAGTTGGCCGAAAATTTGCGCCCGTCTTGTTTTATTGTATTAAATACGTGTTATTCTTTTGTGTTTTTTTTTTCTGGTTCCCGATTGCTTGAACGCGGGCAGTCACACCGGTTTTGAAAGGGATCAGTGTTTCTCACCACAAAACGCTCCCCAACCCTAACCACCTTGGTATTCTACCGTTCACAAGGTCGTGTAGGCTTCTCTGAAAATCTGGAACAAAGACGAACACAATGATGCTACGTTAATTCATCATTGGCCAAGGCACATGGGAAACAAACAGGCTCATCCCATGACACAAAAACCCTGTTTAATAACTGGCCTATGACAAAATCGCTCCATGTGACCCACAAAGCCACAGCAAAAAACAGGTGGGTCCGCTATTTCTCTTGTCATCCTGGCCCAGTTTACAACTGAACTCGTGTGCCTTCTTGTTGTTTATAACACGCCTGTTCGCTTGAACAGTGTGGTATGGTTCTGCCTTGTTTTAGTTGTTCACATTGTCGGAACAATATGCCTGTTCTTCCAACATGCCTGTACTTTATTGTTGTTGTTGTCTGACCAATAAGCCTGTTCTTCCTACATGATGTCCTCTGTCAGTGTTGGAGAGAAGAGGCTGTACTACAAGACATGAGAGATGCCAAGATCGTGACTCTATAAAAACAAAGGAGATAGAAGCAACTACAACAATTATAGAGGCATTTCCCTACTGAATATCATAGACAAACTGCCCAAGTCATGTTGGCGCATCTCCAAAAGCTAGTAGAGTGCATCTTCCCCCGAGTCCAAGTGTGGCTTCTGATCAGAATGCTCCACAGCGGACATGATTTTTTCCCCTTCGTCAACTACAGGAGAAATGCAGAGAGCAACAGAAGCCTCTCTACATCGCCTTCATCGAGGCCTTTGACCTGGTCAGCAGGGATGGACTGTTCAACATTCTCCTAAAAATAGGATCGGTCCCCCCCCCCCCCCAAAGCTGCACAACCTGATCAGACGATATGAAGTCATCATTCAGTTAAAAATAAAAGTATCATTTAGTACGAAGGCAGCATGTCCGAACCTTTGAAACTAAAAGCAGCGTTAAGCAAGGCTGTGTCCTTGCTCCCACTCCGACATCTCCTTCTCCAAGCCCTTGAAGCATGCTTTTTGGACTGTAATGGAAGGAGTGTACCTGCACACCGGATCCAATGGGCATCTTTTCAACCTTTCAAGACTGAAAGCAAAGACAAAGGTGCGCAATGCCATTATCAGAGACCTGCTCTTCACTACCGATGCTGCTGCCTGTTACCTCACACACTGAGCAACAAATCCAGAGCCTCTAGACAGACTTTTCCAAGCCTGCGAAGACTTTGGTCTAATCATCAGCAGAAAAAAGACGAACGTACTGAGCCAAAACGTGAACACTCCACCTGTCATCACCATCAACAACTACAAACTTGATGTTGTCCACCAGTTCCATCATCAGCAACAATTTCTCCCTCGATGCGAGATCAACATGTGCATTGGCATGGCTGCAGCAACCTCAGGCTGACATACTGCTCGCATCTGGGAGAACCCAAAGCGAACTCCGACCAAGATGGCAGCGTACAATACCTGCATCATCAGCACTCTACTGTATGGGTTCGCTTTGTTTAATCTTCACACCGCCAAGATGATCCGTCAGTGGATTTCCTGCTGACCCAACCTGTGCAGTGCGACACATTATTGAACTACCATAGATCTGTTCCCACTGTACAGCCTCTTATCTAATCTTACGAAGGATTTTATTCCACATTTCATTTGACGTGTCAGCTCAAGTTGATGACATTCTCGTCCCACAAACTCTCTCTAAATTGTTTAGCTAGCTGTTCATCATTGACTGTTGGCCCAACTGCCGATTGTCACATTCCAGTTTAACAAACCGTATATAAAAGTGATTGCATTATGTGCTCCCTGCTGTCTTGCACTATCATTTATTGTTAATTTTGTGCTGTAACCCCCCCCCCCCCCCCTATTCTTATGTTGCATTTATGAATTGGTGATTATATGCCACTGTGCTTATACTGTATTAAATGCGCAGACATGTCAACCCTCCCCACCGAATTCTTTTTTTTCTTCTTCTTTATTTGCAACGAGCATTCTCTGACATGGACTGTTTAATAAAACTTTTTAACTCTTTCAAGAAACAGGTGGACTCATGGAGTGAAAGGATTGTTATATAAATGGAATTCTTCTTATGCATCTACCATCCTTTAACATAAACTGCTTGCGCTATACAAATGGAAAAATATTTTAATTGTTATTATTAGACTTTTCTTCATGTGATTTAAGATCTGATTTGTTCTACAGACCTAGATCCGCGATACGTATGCGCGAGTGGATGCCGGAACATAGAGTCACCTCCCTTGAGTATAACTCGTTTGTTGTAAAAACACATGCGGTCACAAATGTTTTCAAGATGGCGGATAAGTTCGAGACTCTGGAACAGCAGCTGGAACTTTTCATTGAAAACACACGTCAGATTGGCATTGTGGTTAGTGATTTCCAGCCACAAGGCCAGAATGTGCTCAACCAAAAGTTGTAAGTATGAACCACCGAAAATGTTCAATATCTGCAGCACTCAAAGCGTGTGATATAATAATTATATTAATGACAACCGTACGAAACATCTCAGATCTCTCGGTAAAAATAATATAGGCCTAATTGATGTCACCATCAAGAGAAAGGAAAAAAAAAAGGCTTTACAGTGATACAAATCTTAAGCAGATTGGTTAATTGTGACGAAAATTATGATTTTTAACATAATTGATTTTTACAGTACGCTCATTTAAGAAAAAATGATGACCACTTTTTTCTGTTTTGGAGATCAATATAGCCTAATGATGCATTTATAACTTTGTCAAATCTTGATCTATTTATAAGCAAAAAACAAAATTGAATACAAAGAGCTTGGTCAACATGAGATAGCTGTAAGCTGTGGTAATTATGAACTGATACACTATTTGATTAAGAGATAATTATCTAATTGCCTTAATGGGCTTTTTTTTTTTTTTCCATCTGTGAGCATAAAAATTCTAGTAACTTTCTCATTTGCCATCATTTGAACCTGAAAATTACTAGGCTACACATGTCCTTCAGACAACATTCTTGATATCAGATGACAATAAGTCTCAATATGTTTTAAAGAAATAATAAAAATATTATTTTCTGTAAACTCACAACCTTCGTAACTTTTCTAACAACTAGTTTCATTATCATTTAAAGTTTAGATAATGATTCTGTAATGTGCTTATGAGTCTTTCAATGTCATTTAGTTGGAATCTGCAACACAAACATTTAACTGAGAGTATTATATGCTTAATAAATGTGACATTGAATTTTAATAATAAATGATCTCTATCAACCTGTCTGCCATAAGAAAGATATGTGTACACACACACAGTGACACACTCGCATACACACACACATGCATGCTTGCACATGCACACAGCAATCAGCACATACACACAGCGCTGTCTTTCCCTCCCTCCCTGTGTACTTTGTGATTTTTGTGAAGTAATTATGAAAGAACAAACCTAAAATTAAAAACTTTGTTTTACATTTTATAAACTGGAAATGTGTGTGTGTGTGTGTGTGTGTGTGTGTGTGTTGTGTGTGTGTGTTTGAAATACTGATATACATGCCTTTCAGTACATTGAGTCTATGAAAAACAAAACAAAATATTTACAAGAGTGCATAACTTATCACAAATGACAAACAAAGACAAGAAAAGATGGACAGTGAATAGGGTACGAAATAACAAAGTTTGCTTAAATAAAAACCAAGAAAAAATTTTTATGATATGATTTAATCAAGTTAGAAACATTAAAATGGTGCATAAGACTACATAGCATGAAACATTTGCGACCAATCAAAAGACGGAAGAAAGTGATGGCAGACACTTCGACAAGGACGGTGCCAAAAACAAAACATGGAATACAATAAGCATGTTCAAGTAACCAGTTTAATAATTATCTGAAATCATAAGCATTTGTTAAACTGTATCATTTTCAATTAGTCCTGTCAAGAGATTTTCTTCGGCTGATGTATCGCAACAACCAGCTTGCCTGCTATCTGCTTTTTGGTATCAGTCGCAAGGAAGTTCATTCTTTTCGGGCCTTATGAAATAGGTGCGAACAGAAATCTGGCATGACATTTTGGAGATAATGTTACTAATATTGTAATAAAAACTGCCCAATGTAGGCCTATATCTATATATTTTTAAAGGCCAGCGCTTCTCAACTTTAATGAAAGTTTTATCATAAGTTTTCTTGAGGGCAAGTGTAATTTGAAACAGATTGGGTAATGTAGAGCAGCAATCTCGCAACATCCCAACAAACTGTGGGTTTTATTTTGTAGGCTACTTCACAAGCAGTGATACATAAACAAGCCTCCAAATGGTACCTTGCTGCAAATGACATGGATTAGCCAGCCATCTGTCCAGTCATAAGGCGTGAACAGGAAACGATGATATTGTCACATCCCTAGATAGACATGTTGATCTGTATCTCCAGAAACTTCGTCTTGGTTTGTGAGCCAATTCATCTGTCGGGATGTAGTATAGTAGTCAGTGTGACAGTCTTACAGTAGATCTGATCCACGGGCATTAGCACACTAGGATGGAATGTTTGTTCTGTTGTATTTGACCCCTTCATTTATTTACTTCTTTTTTTTCGAAGTTCTGTATCGAAATTTAATTGGGTAGGCCTATAACCTAATAGTGCGGTGTAGGTCTCTTGCTTCTGCAGATATCATGCTTGAAAACTTGGTTAGATTTAACTGAGACTACATTAATGATAAGTAATTTAATTAATTAAATTAATTTACCTGAATTCTATCAGTAGGCCTACCCCAACCTCACAATCCATTAAGAAGACAACTGATCCTAGAGGTGAAAGTAGGGGAAAGGTAAGGATCAGGACAGAGTAAGTCATGTACTTACACACAGTCCAAAGGAACTAAATAATATATATAATATTAATGACAAAAAAAATATGATGGTAATATTTAATAATTATTAACAGATTATACTAATTATAGTGATAATAATATAGTTGTATTAGCATTGTTCTTATAATCATTTGTACTCGTTGCACATTATACATTTATGCCTAAATACAGAGGAACTGATACATGCTTTTGGCCTTGCGTGCGCATACACACACACACACATACTTACACACACACACAATAATACTTTCATAGCTACAGATAGCTGAAAGCAAGCTGGTCATGTTTAGCAGTTTACACACAACTGTATGTGAAAAATTAAAGTTTCTGATAGTTATTTAAGTTCTTTGATTATGATATTGGGATAGCTAGTGTTGTTTATGCAAAGCTAAATGTAGAAAATGAATGTTTCTTGTAGTTATTTTAGTTCATTATGATATTGGGATTATGAATTATTGGTTATACTGATACTTTTACTTATTGAATGAACTGACCTTGGTCTTTGTTTATCATTTCACATTCAGACTAAGCCAAGCGTAATGTTTGGAACTGATTTAAGTTATAATATGGATCCTTACTCAACTCGGTTGATCTTTTTGTAGAGTTCTTGGGATATATATGGCATTAAGTTTAACAGTTCCTTTCCCTTCAACAAACAATGAAAATAAAATCATACCATCGCTGTGGCTAAAAATAACAGGAATAGATGGTTATCTTTACAGAGCTTTTTCCATATTTTGAGTCATTAATATTTAATCTTCAGTTTCCCAAACGTTTAATAGCTGAAGAAAGCATCCTGAAAATTAAGCATTAATTTTGTTATAATTGAAAAAAAGTAGGCTCCCTATAAGCTTATTAGTTTTCTTGCCATAAATGCACTTACAAAGTTTACACTTAAGAGAAAAACTATAATAGATCTTTTTTCCACATTGATATGTAGGCCCCTAAATTGTAAACAAGATGAAAATTCAGAATGAAAATGATGTACGGTACTTTAGCCTGGTATTCGTATGTTGCATGACACTGTCTTGTCACCATGGGATGTTTTATGTACACTTGAAGATGATAGTTCGGAGAACGGTGAGGCATTTTGCTCTAGGTCCCATCCAGCACCCTCATGTGTTTCTCGATCACTATATACTGGACTGCTATAAATGAAAGAATAAGCACAGTGAAGCACTCAGATCACCACCCATGGTCATGTGGAAGTGCGATCACATCACTTTATCACTGAGAAAGGACCTTGGACCATCACTTGTGTTTGGCCTGCTGTTGTGATGAGAATATCATGTTTTACACAATGACCTGGGCCATTACTTGTGTTTGGCCTGCTATTGTGATGTGAATATGTAGACATAATGACCCCTGGGCCATTACTTGTGTTTGGCCATCTGTTTTGATGTGAATGTTTTACATAATGACCTGGGCCATCACTTGCATATTGTGACATGAATATGTAAACATGACTTTGACCGCCACTTGTATATGTTGTAACATGAAAAATACAGATTGACATTGGCCACCACTTGTGTGTTGTGACATGAATATGTAAATATAATGACTTTGGCCACCACTTGTGTTTAGCCTGTTGTGACATAAAAAATACATGATAAACATACTGGCTTTGGCCACCACTTGTGTGTTGTGACACGAATATGTAAATATAATGACTTTGGCTACCACTTGTGTTTGGCCTGTTGTGACGTAAAAAATACATAATCATATTGGCTTTGGCTACCACTTGTGTGTTGTGACATGAATATGTAAATATAATGACTTTGGCCACCATTTGTGTTTTGTGAGGTGTATATATATATATACATGTAATGACTTTGGTCACCACTTGTGTATTGTAATTTGTGATGTGAAGATATAAATATAATGACTTTGGCCTGTTGTGATGTATGAATGTAATCATACTGACTTTGGACAGTCATTATATACATATAAATTATATATATAATAATAATAATAATAATGTTTATTTGTATAGCGCATATTCCATATAAGAACATGCTCACTAGCAGCGCTTTACATTTCGCAAAAAAGGCAAATGGTGATAATAAAAAAAAAATGTTCACAATTAATACACAATAAGATAACAAATATTAGAGCTATACAAGAAGACACATAAGAAACCACAGAATATTAAAATTCAAACACTGACTTATGTAATGAAAAAAATAAAGATTTTTCATGTGAATAAAGAGGCATACTGTGTTTATATATTGCTGCGTGTGTATGTGTGTGTGTGTACGTGTGTGCATGCGTGCGCATTGCTGTGTGCGTGTGTGTAAGAATATGTGTGTGTGTGCGCATGCGTGCGTGTGCTATGTTTGCATGCGCGCACGCGCGTGCGTGTATGCAATAGTTGTACATTTTAAGAATCATAATCAATATTTTGAATGACGATAAAAACAGAAAAATTCTAATTCACATACAGGAAAACATCATAACTTCAGTATTACAGCATTAACACCTTGACAATCAAAATTACCTCACAAATTATAATATATTTGCATATCATATGTCACAATTTACATTACAAAAAATTTCTCCCCTATCCCCTCCTCAGCTGTACACATACAGTGATACACACACATGCTCACACACACACCTCTTGCTCTATAGGCCCTTATACAAAATACTATTATACAGGCAGGAGAAATTAGTCTGATGACAGACTTGCAAACTAAGGCTCTTCAGGTTAGATGAGTTTGAAAGAGGTGGGTTTTCAGGTGCTGTTTGAAGGTTGAGAAAGTTTTTCTGAGAGACAATGGTAGAGAGTTCCATACATATTCCATATATATATATATATAATATAATGAGTTTGGCCATCACTTGTGTTTTGTGACATGAATGTTTAAACATGACTTTGGCCACCACTTGATTTGTGACATGAATATGTGTAAACATGACTTTGGCCACCACTTGTGTTTTGTGACGTGAATATGTGTAAATATAATGACCTTTGCCACCACTTGTGTTTTGTGACATGAATATTTATAATATATAAACATGACTTTGGCCACCACTTGTGTTTTGTGACATGAATTTTGTGTTGTGAATACATAAATGCAGTGACCAAATAACGATAAACTGACCTATAAAATAAGGTGTGTGTTTTGAAGGAACACAATGGTGATCGAGATGCAAGAGCTGGACAAACTAAGATCTCAAGTTCAGGATGTCAATGTACCCCTGGAAGTGTTTGAGTAAGTAGACCGGCCTCTTTTGTCCTCTGTGTGTTGTGTGTGTGTGTGTGTGTGTGTGTGTGTGTGTGTGTGTGTGTGTGTGTGTGTGAGAGAGAGAGAGTAGGCACCAAATCTTGATATATGAATCAAATCAAAACGCACACTTTCATCATTAACTGAAACATTCACTCACAATGACAAAAATATATGTGTACAAAGCACATGCATACTGGGAGGGGGAAGACAGGAAGGGAGCAGGACAAATTTTTTTTTTTTAAAGCATACAAGGAATTCTGTTGCAAAGTAGAACTGAAAGAACTACATGATTTGTTAGCTGAGCTTCTCCTTTTCAGTGAACGAAAAAAACTTGGCAGATTTTATGAAAGGATGGTACGTTTTTTTTTAATGTTATCGCAAGCAGAGTTAAGCATGTAAATGTGTTTGTATGTAGGCCTATATGAAAATGTAGGCCTACATCTGTATATGAAGTCCGAGTATGCTGGTAGAACTACTTTATTAAGAAACAGAGACACAGAAACAATATATACACAGGGAAGTAAAAAAAAAGTGTGACTGCCCACGTTAAAGCAAACAGGAACCAGAACAACAAAAAAAGAAAGAAGAATACAAACGCGTATTTAATACAAGACAAGACAGGCGAGAAAGAAGAATACAAACGCGTGTTTAATACAACTTGAACAAGACAAGACAGGCGCAAATTGTTGGCCTTTGTCAAGCATAAGATTACAAACAAACTTAGTCAGTTTATTCCTTTTCTCAGATTGGACACAGCAGCAGGGAAGTTTGTCTTTTTCTCATGATTTTTGTATCTGGTGTTTGTTTGTTTGTAATCTTATGCTTGACAAAGGCCAGTTGGCCGAAAATTTGCGCCTGTCTTGTCTTGTATTAAATACGTGTTCGTATTCTCCTTTTGTGTTTTTTTCTGGTTCCTACAGGGAAGTCAGTTAATATGTTTGATTAGAATGAAGCATATTGTATGTGTTGTATGATTATCAGTGTAAAAATGATAATGTTTAAGTTTCTTTTAGTTTCAGACATCGGTCCAAATTGTTTCTTTAATGATAGTGAATTGTGTGTGTGTGCGTGGTATGAGTATGTATGTGTGGGCGTGTGTATGTGCATGTGTGCGTATACGTATGCGTGTCATTTCTCAATGAAGATAATTTTACACACTTGTTTTTTATATTAATATATTGTTATTATCATTGTTATTGATATTTGATTATCCTTGTCAGTAATGTTGAGATTTAATCAGCGCTTTGTGTAGTATGATACTTGTTATCTGGTGTTTTACAGAGTTTGTTACAAGAACCAAGATCATCACTTGTGTAGTGTGATGTTGTTAAATAGATCACTTGTGTGGTATGACATTGTTACAAGG